>CM077291.1:10595609-11015609 GCA_039654925.1 Anguilla pacifica | reverse complement strand
ACTCAATTCATGGTTACAAAAAAAAAAACCCCTAAATCCTTTCCTCCCACTGTTTCTCAGGTCTTGCGGGGAGCAGCTATACGATGGCACTCATTTCTCGTTATGCCTCACACATCCATCTGGGGTGTTCTAAAAGAAATGACACCATTTCAAGTCTAAAATGAATTTCTGTTCTCTCTCGGTCCATTCTGAGGGTGGCTGTAAATAAAACAACTTTATGGAGTCATTACAAAAAAAAGTGAACGTGTCCTGATCCTGGGGTCGTCAGGACCTGGCCGGTCAACGTGACAGGGGGGTAGAGGAAGTAAATGGGGGGGGGGGGGGTAGCAGCACCTGCCTTGCTGATATCCCTTATGAAACAATCACATGTTCAAAAACAACATGTGAACACCCAACATGTGAAGAGTTCACATGTGAATAATAATAAATAATCCTACTTCCAAGAAGAGAGTGGGAAAAGGTAACCTATGCTGTGAAAATTGTATGTCACATTTCAAAAAGTCAGTCACATGTGAAAAATGTGGAATCTCACGAGATTGTATGTCACACGTTTTGTTTCTTTCATGCTGAAATTTTTACTCGTGAGAAAAAGCCAATCGCATGTGAAAATGTTCACTTCACATGTGAGATATGAATCATTCACATGATTTTTTAGAAGGGATTCTACTGTAGAATCCAGCTGATTCATCAGACATTAACTATTTGCAAGGTGAGATGCAGGGGCACCCAAAATTGCAAATAGTGGAATTTGAGGGACACCCTACTTCCACACAAGAAAGCAAATAGACTGCTTTTTACATATGACACTGGGCCACACAGGCCTGTTTTTAAAGGTAATTTTAATAGTATTGTGAATCACAGGTTTTCTTCCTTGTGGCCAGAGGCCTAGTGCCTATCCACTGTGCCTTTAAGAAGACCTGGTTTAAAGAAGGGTACACTCTTATAAGTTTCCCAGGATAAGAAAAGGGCACATGCACAGGTAAACTCCAGCATATGCTGAAGTATATCTTAACCCTGCACTGGGACAGTTAAGGTGCCCTTCTGGCAACACCATTTTTTCCCCAACTTACCCCAAAAAGTTTCTGCACAGCCCTGATAAGGAAGAGTACAGTACCAAGCAAATAAATAACCGGAAACACTGAACAAAACATAAATTCACAAACTGTTATTAACGATCAACTTACTTCTCAGTATTTTTTTTACAGCCACAGAGTAACAAGCCCTTTTTTCTCTTTTCTTTTTTCTATGTGGTACTGAACTGGCTGAACTGACTGTAATTCACCCTGCTTCCCTCAGACGACTCTTTGGCTAACTCCACACTGCCCGGAGAAGCAGCTGGCCACAGCCTGCTAATTCTAGCATGGCCATGGGCGACATCAACAAACTGAAACCCACTGTTTTTAAAAAAGAGCCACTGGGCACAACTTGGAAACTGTATGTTGCTATGGCTACATACACATCTTTGTACCGCTAACACACGCTTTCCCGCTCAAGGTCTTTTAAACAATCTAACGCCACAAGGATAGTCTACTAATGAAATGACAAGATGCTGCACGCACCCTTTTCAGTGAGGAGAAGAGCAGAAAGTTAACGTGCTACTGTGTGCCGCTTTCCACTTACAAGGACCTGTTGCCGTTAAAGTTCAGGACGTTTACCAAAGTGCTTACCGAGCGCTTCTGCAAAGACATAACACCACATGCAAAGCCCCATTATAAAGAGATACATTCACGTTTAGGTCAGAAGATTTCAGTGGTTTTTGACCAAGGGACCCCCACACGGGCTCAAAAGCACGCAGGGGGGAGCCCCATCATAAGTTAAGAAAGATTATGTTTAAGAAACAGTTTTATGAAGATCATGGCCCACTGGGGTTGGAGGGTTCTTTGCACGGTGCAGTTTCATATGCATTAACATGGCTTTGAAACAGTACAATATCAAACTTCCACGGGCGACTGGACCGGGTGCGTTCCGTACGGCCGCGTACCCAAGCCAGCCGATCCGCGCACAGCGCAGCGGGCCTGGAAGGACAGCGCAGCCGCTCCGTCTCCAGCGCCGCCGCGATGCGACCGCCCTGCGCCAGATTCCAGCCGGCCACAGCGGCGACCGCGCGCGAGTTCAGCGAACCCTTTCTCAGCGACTCTCGCAGCTTTCGAATCTCCCTCCGAAACACAAACCCAGACGCCGCCGCGTTAGACACACGGACACCTTACGCAATTTTCATGCCAAGTCACTGAGTCTTCTGTACCCAGACTAGCATATTTTATAAGAAACTTATCATTGACACTGCATGCTTGAATCCCTCAACTAAAGATTCATATTTTCATTGCCATGGTGTAGTTCATACTGTACATATGACACCTATGATGTATTTTACAAGTAGGTCTGCTTATTTGAAATGCAATAAACTTGTTTTAAATGTTTACCAGAAAAATAAAAATAAAATACAAATTTGATTCACTGATTTTATAACCTGTTTTATCCAGCTGGTGCACAGATACAAATACTTACTGAAGCAGCACAGATTAAGTTCCTTGCTCAAGGGTTCTGCCTCAAGTGGGAATCGCACAGCCAACGTCTCAGTCACAAGCCCAGTTCCTTAGCCGTTACGCTGCTCTGCGATCTCTCGCGGTTAGCCTGCGGGCACTTGGAAGAGCGCTTTATCCCGCTGCAGTCGCCGTGCCCATCTGTGATACGCTTCCGCTGCGCCGCTGCCACGCGAGCGGGCCCCACCGGCACACCGCCATCCACGCCATCTACGGCCGTATGCGCGAGGCATGCAAAACGCGCGGAGCCGAACCGCCGAACTGCGGTTATTAGGATTTAAAATTCAGCCGAGGCGCCACGGGCAGAGCGCAGCCTTGCTTAATTTCCACAGCTCCGCACGCATCACACGGAGCCTTTGTTCCCCTCCGTTAAAAGGTTCAGCACCGGTCAAGCAGTAGCGGGATGGATGCGCTAACGTAATTAAGATATGAGACCAGCTGTGACAGTTTGGGAAATCTTTCATCCATCCGGGAAACGCCAGTCTTCGGCTTTTCGTCTGACTAGTTTTAATTCGCATTGGAACACAATCGATTCTTGTGCTTTCCATTCTAAAATGCATTATGCGCAGTAGAAAAAAAACAACAATAACAAAAATAAAAACTTTATGCCACACCATTCCTCTTTTCAGCAAGGGTAAGACTCTCAATTTCCAGAATACTTGTTCAGTTGAGACTTGTTTAGGTGAGATCTTAAGCAAGGTACTATTCTCTCACATGGGAATACATAAGAAATTGGAACAGGAGATGAGATGGTGTAAAAAGAAATATGAAAAAAGAAACTCAACAACAACACGACATTTCCTTTGTATAAGACACAGAATAAACTGAATGCAGTTTTTTTTTTAGAAAGGGCAGGACCCGTCTCTTGTCTTGTTCCTCACATCAAGTTTTCTTTTTCCCCACTGTAAAAGCGCCGTTGCGAAAAGGTCTGCTGTTCGCACTATTTTTAAAAAGAAAATGGCTCGCTTTTCATCCACATATCAAAGGTGTAAGCCATAGTAGCTTCAGAAAGATTTCTGTTGAACCAAATTCATGCTCTGTTTGTGTGTGTGTGTGTGTGTGTGTGCGCTGAGTAGCAGCAGTCAGGTTTGGGCCTGGGTGAGGTGCCGGTGTCCTCGGGGGTGTCCTGCCACGCCCAGTGGGATGAAACTCTCCCTCTCACCCCATCCAAACAGGGGTGAGTTGCAGAACGTCTACGTGTGGGTAACGCACACACTTAACTGACATTTAGTGCTTCAGTTGTGTTGTCTACACACTTGCTGGAACGTTGATAGCCTGCTCGGGCACTGTTGCTCAGGTAACACGCTAGGTGCACATATATTGTAACAGTTGGTAGTACTTCTGCAGTTTCTCTGGATGAGAATGCACACCAAATTAAAGCAATATATGTAACGGAATGGTCATGTGTTCTCTATGCGGCTGCCAAACAGGACGGGTTGTGTCAGAAAAGTGGAGAAAAAAATACACTTTTTCCTAAAGTATTCTTTAAACGAAAACAGAAATATTTGTAAAAACCAAGAACCACCCTCTAATTCAAAGAAACGACAGATAAATATCAAGAAGCTGATTGATAATTGCTATTATTATTGTTATTATCACCCGCTGCCCCTGTCATTAGCATTCTGGCTATTGATTTTGCTGTAATCATATTTGTATGCGCTGGAAATAACAAGCACGTCGTGCCAAAAAAGCCTATTTGAACCGGACTGATTTATAATGAACTGAGAAAGAGAGGGAAAGACAGACAGCATGAGAGAACGGCAGAGAGACGCCTTGGAAATATCAAGAGAACGTACTGCTGGTAAATAAAGAATACTGCATTTAAATTTAAAAGTGAAAGAGTGTGAGAGAGAGACAGAAAAAGGAGAGACTAAAGGAGAAGTATGAAATATATGGATGGAAAGAATGAGAGATGAGGAGAAAGGGAGGGATTGACGGTGAAAAACAGAGGGACATGGAGAAGAGAGGTCTTGAATGCAAATCAGCAGTGGTACCTGGTTAGGGCAGGGCTTAGGTCTATGTATGTAGCAGGGAAAGAGACACTAGGAAACAAACAGGCAATAGCCATGGATGTTAAAAAGGGAAAATGAATTTAAGATGCCCTCTCCTTTACAAGAGAAGAACAAAGAGGCTTGTGGATCAGGATAGAATTTTGTTGTTTTCAGGACAAGTCGAATAAATCAGTTCTTTACCGGAAACTATATCTGATCTCAGCTCTGGGTCTCATCCCTCAAACTATAACTCATCTCAAACATGAGTCTCACGGCCTGAAGCTACTGCTCCTAAAGTCCAGGAGCCACAGGACTTCTCCTACAGACTCCCCCGGGAACAAGGGAGTGTCTGAATGGACAGATAGGTGAGTGATGCTTCATCTGGGTGGAGCTGCCATTGTATTTGTCAAGAGACTTACCTGATTGGATTGCTGTGGATAACTCCTTCCTGTCTTTTAATGGGATGAAAAAATTAGCTCTTGGCATCACATGACAGGTCCACCCATGATGCGGTTTAATGAAGCAACGCTCCCTCCTATTGGCTGGAGGTGGTCTGGGGCGCAGCGTCTGGCCTGTAGGGGGAGGGAGCGGGCTGTCTCTGTCACAGCGAGGGCCATGCTGCTACACGGGAGCTTAATTACTGGATCGATGGCCTGGGAGTCAGTCTGCCAGGAGCGCGGGGGCTTCCGAACGGGCTACAGATCTCTGCAGAGGGGGAAGTCCCTGTCCAGACACACACACACACACACACACGCGCACACATGCACACACGCATACACGCACACACACACACTCACACACACATACACGCACACACATGCACATACACATACACGCACACACACACACACATGCACCCACACACACGCACTCATGCACACACACATACACGCACACACACACACACATGCACCCACACACACGCACTCATGCACCCACATATACACACACGCACACATGCATGCACGCACACATACACACACACACACGCACATGCACAAGCACACACGTACACATGCGCACACACACACATGCCAACATGCACACACACATATGCTCTTACAGTATACAAACAGACACACTCAGACATACATACCTACATACACTGCAAACAAGCACACGTACACACACAGGTGAAATTATCCAGGATCAGCAGTTTCCAATGCCCTTAGGAATCTATGCCAAAAGGCATGTATAAATAAATTCATAAACAGGTGTATCCTGATATCCCTTGGCCCACTTCAGGCTGCCATTATCAGGGAGGCATCCTGTCCTCCTTCATTTTCAGTTTGACTGTAAGATGGCAGTGTTCCCGTGATTAAATGATAATGGTCCCACTCCGCTCTCCGTGGTTTACAGCCTTGAACATCCCTCTCCCTGCCTCTAAATTGCTTCCCTGTTAAGATATACTTTAACCCCCATCCAACACTGCGTCTGCCTATTTCCCTCCGTTCTCTCACACATTTTTCACGTTCGTCACTCCATCCCTCTGCACCGCTCTCTCCCATTTCTTTCTCGCTCAACCTTTCGCTTACTTATGACGCCCTCTCCTCTCTCCCCTCTCCCTCATTCTTTTCCCTTCCCCCTCTCTCCATTTCGCTCCTTTTATCCCCGCCACCTCCCTCCTTTTTGAAAGCAGTCGCAGGTTTTTCTGTTGGATCTGACGCGGGCTCGCCGTGGTGGTGGGCGGAGTCAGCGAGACGGTCAGGGAGATACGGAACGCGCGTGCAACGGGACATCGGACCCTGAGAGGATTACAAAACCTTTCGCACGGCGGCGGACGGTGCCTTCCAGTTGGGCCGCACCAGACGGGCCAATCTCTGAACCCACGAGACAAAAAAAAAAACCCCCATTCAGGCTAAACTCAGATAAAGAATGTCTGCTCGCAGTCGCAGATAAAGACTGCTTCCCGAGACCTACCACAATGCGGCCATTTTCTTTCAGAAACGTACGTAGGGTCACACAGCCATGACCCAGGATATAAAAAAAGAACTTGCTATTGTTTGCATTTCCAGTATCAAGAATTTATCAATTTTCAGGCACTAAACTCATCCCTTCTATGTGGTAACATTCAAATGGTTTTAATCAGTTTGTGAAAATTCACTTCAAATAAACAATTATTTTTCTGCGCAAAAACATGACACGTTTTTACATCTGTCAACCCTACACAAGGAACCCAAATCCTTGTATATAAGTTTAAAAAAACACAATTTGTTATATAATACAGTACAATATAGTGAGTGTCTATAGTACAGCACACACTCACAATATGGTAAGTGTATATAGTACAGTATACACTCTCTATACAGTAAGTGTGCCCACACTCTGTCCCTGGAGAACAAATTATTCAAGGGAGATGCATAGAAACTTGTTGAATGGTGTTCTGTACTTCTAGAACCTACCAAACATCATGTAAGTTTTGAAGCTCTGATTAATTTCTTTATGTCCTGCACAGATTCAGTGACGCACATGGTTTTATTTCCCTTACGTACAAGAGAAGAAAAATTGAAAATGTCCAAGACGTCAGCCAAGAAGCGCGTATGCACGTACAAAGCCTCTCGAATGCGTCAGTCACACCTCCACAGAACAGCACCGCATAGGTTCCAATCCAGTGCTTCAGGAACAGGTCTCCTACCGGCCTCCTAAAAGCACTGTGTTTTAATCTAAGGCTGCTGACCCGCAGAAAGCCAGCCGAACACAAGGAGAGGAGTAATCTGCTCCCGCCATCTGGCTGTAAACCCAAGGGGGCGTTGCCCTCGCCATTCCCCGCCGTTTGTCCCAAAAATGTGGAAACACACGGTTAACCCTTTGAAGAGCGCGTTTTCTGGAATGTAATTTTTCTATTTAGAAATCGTAAGCCAGTGCTCTAGAACTCAATTGCTTTCAATTACCGTACCGAGTGGTGATTGTTCCTGCATCATTAGAATCAATTAAGAATATTCTGATAACGTATTTGTGATCTTACACCGTAAAGGGTTAAAAATTTAAATCTCTCTTCAATGGTTTGGGGACATCATTGCCCTGTAATGCACACAGTAGTTGTGTGGGGTTTCATTAGGCACAAAAGAGCTGGAGAATTAACCACTTGCGCTGAACCAATTATAGTGTTTCACAGCAGAGAGCTGAACTCTCTGATTGCTCCATTTGATGTCCATTTGCATTTATCAATGCCTTCCCAGCCCTGCCAAGCGGTAAATTTATGATCTGCTCCAGCCAACGGATCAAGCATCATTGATCTTTTGAACAATGTTCAGTAACTGCTATTTTTGCATTCTGCTATTCTCAGCGAACTGACAAAAAGTTATTTGTCAGTGCATTGAGTGCATTTTTTTAAATGCAAAACCAGTAAGCTTGCAGTCCAATCCTTCAAATATATTCCTTGCCCTACTGAATATATGACGTCTATGGTAACTGCTGATTCTCTGCTTCATTATCACCACAGCCATACTGGTGACTGCTCATCTCAAAGTGTTTCCTGCTGCAGAGCCAAGAGAAGCTCTCCTGAAATCCTTGACATGGAGATATCACACTTTGTATCAGAAAATTAATTATTTAAAAATGTACACACCGTGAGCTCTGTATGTTTACTACTGGACAGAATCACCAACAGCAAACAAACATCCACAAACAAACACAGGCGCGCACGCACACACACACACACACAAACGCATGCACGCGCACATACACAAACACACACATGCAAGCACGCACGCAGGCATGCACATACGCACAAAAGCACACACTGACACACTAAACCCGTAAGGCAGACATTGCCTGTTTCTTAAAGCAAATAAAGCAGGCTCACAGCATGCCGTCCAAAACCGGTAAAAATTATGAATGGAGAAAAGGGAACTCCCCCTAAAAAAGATGCTAGATTTAACAGCAGGGCAGTGTCCCAACTGCCCTGGAAGATGGCTTTGCTCAAGTCTGAAATGCTGTGGAACAATGCACAAAGAGCAGGCCACCTGTTCTCCAAATCATCTCTCCTATGAGCCTACGGGAAGGATGTGCTCAGCAAGAGCAATACAGAAGTCATGGCCGAACCCACTCACCCCTGGCTGATTTAATTTCTGACCATATTTGCTCATTTTATATAATGCAAGATTTGTTTTGCCTTTAATTCCATTCCTCTTATTTCTAATTCAGTGTATTCCTTTCAAACAAACACTGTTTTGTTTCCCCACAGTGTCATTCAATTTAAGGTCCCTTCACAAGCTTCTATTGTATTAAGTAATTTTCCCTTGCAGCTACAGTACTTTCTGCATGGCAGGTATTAATTATTAATTTTTTGAAAAACAAACAAAAAAAAATCACAATATGATTTTCAGTGGGTGGTGTGTGTGTGTGTGTGGAGTACAATATCAAATAAATATATTCAAATATTGTCACGCAAGCAATAAGCAGCAGGCTATTCAAATGGTCTAAATTGCAAATGGAAATGGGAAAATAATGCAACAGATTGCAGTGAATATTCATTCCCATTAATACTTGCTGAATATCTGCCAGATGTAGGGAAGTGCATTTCACACCAAAACTTCAACCGCTGCAATTAAAGTTGTCAACGTGTGTTCTCGGGGGGCTTGATTAGCTAATCAGCTAGTTGTTAATGACGCAACAGATTTTGACACCGAACCAAGGATGGAAACAGGGGACGCTGTTGAGTAGTATCTCGGTAAAGCACTCTATCTCTGTGTAGTGACAACATCCATAACCTGAAGTCGAAACCTGGCCTGCGTCTACTGGTTTGTGATTGGCCGTCACAATTGCAAGCACGTGATTGGCAATACCATATCCCTGGGTTAACTGCCACAATCCTAATAATCACTAAACAGTGCCTCCACTGGTCAATCAGGGGCTGTAGTCTGCCTGGACCAGCTGCCAGGTTGCAAATTGCTCCAGTGCAATGACTACTTAGATCAGCTGCCATACTGTGAATCCCTGACTGGCAGAACCTGTTCAAACTGGGTATTAAACTGGTTAAAACTTTAAGAAAAAGATTCCAGTCCCACTATTTACCCATCACAGATCAGACAGCACAATCAATCTGCAGCATACAAGCAAGAATCCACAATGCAGTAATTGTCGACAGAACAGAATACATAATTGACCAATTTCAGCTGATTTTTTTTTAAAGAAAAAAGATAGTGAGAGAGAGGGGGAGAGAAAGAGAGAGGCAGAGGGGGGAAGAGAGGGGGAGAGAGAGAGAGTGAGACTGAAATTGTGCAGGAGAGGACAGCATGACAGAAAGAAGGAACTAGGACTTATTTTTCCCATTCCACAGAGCAGTTTAAATGCTTCCCAACTTGCCCCAATTTAATAACTCCAGATGCTAGGGCTGATAAACCAAAATAAACAACAGGATGTCCCAGGTGATGTCACCCTGCACACAGAACGTGGGGGGAGGTGGGGAGAGGGTGAGTCTGAGGTACATATCCAGACAACCTGAGCACCTGAAACCTTCTCAAACCACCCAAATCCACAGAGAATATATTGGGCGACTCAAATTACTTTTCCTCTTTCTTTACACAATCTAGCCATATAAAAGAATAGCATTTTTCACCTTCATCCCACCAATGGTGAAAAAGGCATTTATCAGAAAGGCAGGTCTGCTGAATGCTTTCAAAAAAAAAAAGAAAAAGAAAAGGAAGCTTCTCTCTACAGTTCTCTTGTGTGTCATGCCGCAGAAAATCCATGCTCTGTAACGGCATTAACTTTAATGCTTTTCATATCGTTAACTTTCTGCTTTCTGGAACATCAGAGAGACCAGTTCATCAAAGGTGAGGAAGATAACAGCACAGCCATATGGAGAGAAGAGACAAGATCGACATCTCTGCTTGTTAGTGGGTTCAATTAACCCATGAGATTGTAACCTGCATACATACACGGCTACACATGCACACATATGATATGCACACACCGAGGCACACACACACACGCACGCACACACACACACACACACACACACACACACACACACACACACACACACAGACACACACACACACGCACATAGACACAAACACACATACACACACACACATGCAGAGACACATACACACACACACACACGCACACAGACACACACACACATACACGCACACACACACACACACAGACACACACACCACACACATACATACACATACACGCACACACACACGCACATAGACACACACACACACACACAAACAGGAACTCGCAGTAGTTCAAAGTGACTAATGCCTTTATAAAATGCCTGCCGCTGTGGAAAGCATTCAGCCAGCGTTCTGACGGCTGTGGAAAATGAGGGTGGCACCAGCCCTTCCATTCAAGCCAGTCCACAGGTGGCATTAAAAAAGGCACTTTCTGGCCGTAGAGGTCCAACGTTACAGCGGGCTGAGAGTCTGGACAGGCTGCTAAAGAGCACTGACAAAGCTAGCGTGTGGCGATGCGTGCCATAAACCGACTGCAATCCCATGAAGCACCTTCCTGAGGACGATGAGTCATGTAGTGGAATTCATGGGTGGATGGTGGGTAGGGATTAGTACAATGGAACATGGGTTGGCCACAGAGGGTCAAAATCACATCCAAAGTCATCTGCCATCCCCTGTTCTAGCAAAATTATAGTCAATTATTTTTTTTATTTCAGATTTATTTTCACCAGAATTCAGGACATATTTCCCCCTTTATATGATAGCATGCTTTGCTCAGCAATATTTTGCTGAGAATTTGCTGGGATCTTCAGGAAAGTTTTCAATTTCAGCAGTACCTGGAGTTAAAGTACATCACGTACATAGTCGGCCCAGGTCTGATCCACACAAGCACAGATTACAGTTCTACTAGGAAGGTCTTTGTCGGGTAACCTGATGGAGACCAACCCGCTCGAAACATTTTTCTGCGCTGGGTAGCCAATAAATTTCTCTTGGGAGCATGATAAACTGTTTTCAGGATATAATCATTTTTGTTATTTACTGCCTGTGTAACGTCAATGCAGACAGATTTGTGTGCTTCCTTTGATGCGACCGTTGTACAGCATAACTGCTTTGATAAGGCTGCCAGGAGATTGCAATCAGTGTACCTGCAGTGTAGAACACATTACAAAGAGAAAAACATTGCATTATCCCCTGGACTGTTTTGTCATGATCTCGTTAGACCTTGACAGTACAACAGGCTACACAACACTTGCCCTCTTAATTCAGCTTTTCAGTGTATTAACCCTGAACCTACCACAGGAGGAATAGTATGAAACACACACACAGACACACATGCACATATGCACACATGTACACACATACACACACACATGCACAAACACACACACACGCACACACACACAAGCACACAAACAGAAATATACTCACACACACACACACACACACACACACACACACACACGAACACCCATGCGTGTGCACACACAAACACACGCACACACATGCGCACATACACACACACAGAAATATACTCACACATACATACAAATGCATAGAAACAAGAGCACAAACACACACACACGCAAACGCACACACACACGTACACAGACACACATGCACATATGCACACACGTACACACATACACACACACATGTACAAACACACACACACACAAGCACACAAACAGAAATATACTCACACATACATACAAATGCATACACACACACAAACACACATGCGTACGCACACAAACACGCACACACATGTGCACACACACATACACACACACAGAAATATACTCACACATACATACAAATGCATAGAAACAAGAGCACACACACACACACACACGCGCGCGCAAACGCACACACACGCACACAGACGCACACACGCACATATGTGCACACACACACACACACACATGCTTTTTTTAAACCTATGCCACCGGCTCATTCTTAAAACGGGCATCAGCCGCGATCTGCCTGATGGGGCTGCAACTGAAACAAGCTGCTGAACGGATCCCGGGGAGTGCGTTCTGATCTAATCAGGTCCTCTTCACACCGGCGAATAGATCAATTTCAAGGAACGAAGTGGAAGGAATAACAGGAAATACAAACCCCCTCCCAAAAAGAGAAAAGAAACCGCCAACAGGCAATATCTGCCGTCCCCCGGCCTGCTTCTCCTGCTTGTGCCTTTTGTAATTTAATTTTTCTGTGTGGGGAGCAAAGACGCTCTTTCAGAGAGAAAGCCCTCAGATACAGACATCTACTAAGGAGCGAGGGACCGTTCTAAATGCTGCAAATTATTATAAACTGGATGGGCTTGAAAAAACAGAGAAACATACAGGGTGGAGGAAGAAACCCGTGAAGTTGTAGTATCGTTTGAGGCTTTGTGATCAGTTCACTGACACTAACGGCATACAGTAAACCACTCTGGCATCTGTTCGTGGTGCTGAAGCAAAATCGTTGTCTGTTGGCTGTCCATGGTGCTGAGACAAATTCCTTGCTATCTCCATAGACAACTAAGGTAGGGGAAACACAGCCAAGACAGTTTGCTTGCATCTACTTAGTCATATTCAGCAATTATTATTTAATTTAACCATTTAAACAGCAAATAACAATAGTAATAATAATAATAATAATAATAATAATAATAATAATAATAATAATAATAATTGTTGGTATATATATATATATATATATATATATATATATATATATATATATATATATATATATATATAACAAATTTAAGAAGTTGTTTTACTGAGTCCTTCTGAGTGTTGTTGAAAACGTTCTACAAATCGGTTAACCATCCAAAGTCAAGGTTTTTCCCATCATGCAACAGGCAGTAAGAAGTCTATTCATCGCTCATGCAAAAGAGGGGCAGTAGCACCAGACATGCACCACAGCTCGTGTTTGCGTTTAAAATTTATTTGTTTTTCACTCAAAGAATTCATGCAAGATACATAAGACCCAGAGCCAAATTGCGCAAAGCCCACAGTCATTTCTATAATTTTTTTAAAAGGCTCCATGTATAATTTGTGTATTGCAATTCCAGCGGCTTCAAATTCTTGAAACGAGAAACCTGCCCAGGCCTTGCTGTGCAGGTTTAATTGCCCAGATCACTATTATTAAATTACAGTCCTCGCATGTACCACTTGATGAGCTTGGAGAGACACATTTTTTTTTTCGCACTTAGTGTTTATTTAAATTGAGTGCGCCAACTCTTCGGCTGAAAAGACAAGAGGGCAATCCCTTCTGCCAGAAATATGAAGAGAGGGATGATCCATTTTTTCAGTCAATTATTGAGACACGAGTGCTGAGAGTGGGGGGAGAAAGAAAATCATTAAAATATAAAAATGGAACAGATTATGCTTGAATGAGAAATTTCATTACAGGAGACTGGAACTGTGCAAACAATGGAAGCTATAAAACCGTGAAGCCGGAGAATAATGGGAAGGGACTTCGGCACCCAGGCCACTTTTGTTTCTGGAGGGATCCCATCCGCTCCACTAAACGACAAGATCAACCTAATCCCTCCGAGTTTAGGAGGCAAATAAGACACGACTGCACAATTAAAAACGTGCGAGAGTTATATAATTTCCTTTATGGAAGGAGAACAAGCAGTCAGCCCTCCACGTGTATGTTTTAACTTTCATTCAGACAGAGGGAAAGCACAGAGTGTTACTGACGAAGATGAAACAACGGCAATAGCCGGGAATCGAACCCGTGACCACAAAGGGCACAGCGCAACAACGGGGTTAGATCAGTCGCCCTGAGAACTGTGCCACGCGACCTTCAAGACTACAAAGAGGTCTTGAAACTCTCTGATCCACGGCCCGATTTCTGAGAACGCAGCTGAGCCATTTTTAATTCCTAATTAAGCTGCATGCGGCACTCTGCTTTTCAGTGAAAACAAACTCTGAGAGCAATCGTTTGCTCATTCTTCACCAGCAAACCGATACCCCAGCAGCAGGGATTTAGTGGCCTTTTAACAGTGTTTGGAAACAGATCAGCCAGTAAACAGACCATAACAACATCACCCAGGCTTAAATGCAGTTGCTCTACTTAAAGGTCAGTGAATTGTTGCAACTTTTTTAGCGAGGATTTAAAAAAAAAAAAAACCGTGTGAAAAATGGTGCCTAATAAATCTGATCTCTTAGGAGCTTGCAGGTTCAAGTCCTAATCCTAGACGGGGCGCAGCTTTTGAACCCTGAAGAAAGATAATGTGCCCAATATAACCCAGTCAATGCACCCTAAGTGAGGGCATATGGAAGCCAATTAATTACACAACACAAAGAAATGTATTAATTAAGCACAAGGAGTGAGTTAATGCATGAAAACCCATGTGCTGCCTTTCACAAGTTTGCGCTTTTATCAGAGTTCGAGCCTGACAGTGCAGTTTGTCCACTTGCTCTCTTTAAGCCTGGGTCAGATTGTTGAACTGAAAGTCGCATTAGGAGCCACTGTTGAGTCTGCAAGCAGAGTCAGTGCACACAGAGGTAGCGGCAATCAGACAGGAGCATAAAACTCGCCAATACCCAGACGGCTGCGGTGCACTCACATCCTTCCATTTTATTCACAGGTCTCGCAATACAACGTAAACTTAAGGGAGATTCACACTCCATTAATGGAAATAGGGAGAGTCTCAGACTGAAAGGCATGCACACACACACACACACACACACACACACACAGATAAACGCTGCTTTTGGACATCTTCTGCCGGCGTTGAACTCTGCTGAACCCTCACTGGTTGCAAACACCGATGTAAGATTAAAATGCCTAACTAAAGGCCAGGGTAACCAGCAAAGGAAGCTAATCATTACTGCTCCTCCAACAGAGGTGTCACATTCTGTGAGGATGTACATGTGCTCATTCGAATCTCTGAACTCTGCAACACCAGGGCTTTGAAAACAGGGAAAGTAAAAATCCATAATCGGAGTCATTAAACATTAAGATACTAGATGTCACAATCAGTAACATACTATAAAAAAATATTTGTGACATATCATGTCATGCTCAACACAAACCTGATGTTTCCCTTGCAAAATAGACCTTGGCAGATGTTTCAAATTCCACAGAAACATTATGCCAATCAACAGGTTTTGAAAATAACATTTCTTCCCCATGGACTATTTGAACACTGTGTCATAAACCTTATGCACACAAACAAAACAAATTGACCAAAAATGTATTATTTCATGACGAATGTCATGTCTAAAACAAAAGTGGTTATCCAAAAAGGATTAACACGGTCTTAAATCCATTCATATTTTTTTTACTATCTATATCCGAATCACAACTCCAAATTGAAAATAAAGGTTCTAAAACTTATGTGGGTTTGTTGTTCATGTTGGGCTGTTAAACTCGATGGCGTCATACTCGCCCACATACACATACTCACACAGTAAAATTTCCAGTGTTGATTCAACTCTGACAGTGTTAATTTAACTCTTAACAGATATTGAGTGTGGACATTTTCCAATGCACGTCAAAATCATATCCTGCTTCATTCATATTATACGCTTCTTTCTGATCAACCAAGGACACCGATTCACTGTTTATCGATTAATAAGTCACATACGATTTTAAGGATAAACTAGCCATGATATACAGAAAAATTATATATTTGAGATGCACCTTGTGGTCATAAATCACCGTTCACAAAAATCTACTGGCATGGGCGTTTCACCATTCACAAGCCCAAACTTACTTTCTTCGTTCGACAGACCAGTGGAATATTAATCTCGGTCTCGACAAATGATCATTAAAATGTTTTTCCTGTCCCGAGGCGTCTCTCCATGCCCTCCCGGCTCAATGGACCGCGGCAAAACTGTCCTCAGCTATTGTTTACGGTAGTTGGACAGACTAAAGCGACAGTAAAACTATTTCAAATTGTGATTTGTCCCCAAAAATATACCATGTCATGTTTTGGAGACAGGGAATACTGTTTACGAATCACAACTAATTCACAAGCTTATATGCTCTCAAGTAGGTAACCGTAAAGTCCAAACGGTACAATCAGGAGAAAATATGAACGTTTCACGAAACAATTAATCATTTTTTTGCTTTCTCAACTGCGAATCCTGTTAACATATCCAGATGACATGAGACGGAGTTTAGTTAAGATATTCATTAACAAAGAAGCTTACGGACAAAATTGCGAGTGAATAATGAAATAATGACATTTCTTGGTAATATGGAATTTATCCGTTTGTCTGAAAAATATTATAGGCTATAAAGGATCAGATGAAATGCCCATAACGCGATTAACCTGCCAATAAAGTATTAATTCCATTAGTACGACCTTAAAGATCTATTCAAATAGATACATGGTCGATAAAACATGAAAGAAAAAGCCAGCCATTGGATAAATATTTCGCAATTGACTTGATTTTATTGCAGACCAAATGCATTTCGTACACTCGCACGTCCCCATGAAATACCTGTAATTTATGGGAATCAGCGACTGATATTTAGCGACAGACAACCCACCCTCTCGACTAAGATATCCACTGCTGTAACAGTAACTTTTGAAAGATTGCATCGAAGATACCATACACTTGATCATAAAAAAGTAGCAGAAATAGAAAAAGAAACGAAATAGCACCCTTCTCTGATTGTTAACTCCAGGAAAAGTTCTTACATTCAAATATTTTCAGTAAGTTTTTTTTTTTTTTTTTGAAAAAGGATTCCACTTAAGAAAAGAAGAATAAAATATAAAATATAAAAGCTGCTAGCTCGGTGATGTGCACCAAACCCGCAAAATCACGAGTAAAGAAGCAATGTAAAAGGCACAGCGAAGCACGGCAACAGTCAAAGTCAGAACCGTAGAAACGATAAAGTAAAAAAAAAAAAAAAAAAAAAAAAAAAAAGAATATGTAAAAGCCAACGAAGACACGACGGGAAACACAGATCTGGCAACTGCTTGAATGAAAACCAGTTGAATAGTGAACAAGAACCGCAAACACGTAGACCATATATCCCAGCGACTGTACACAGCCTCGGGTAGTGTGTAGCCTACCCACGATTCACATCACTGCATGCTAAAAACTTGAAACCTGGAAAAAATCGCTAAAAAAAACATAATTTTCATCTTTTAAAACGAGCAAAAGAAGGAAAAAATAAAATAAAAAAGACAAAAATTGTGCACAAAAATGCTATTAAAAATGTACTCACCGAGCGAGAGTAAAATGTTGCAATAAAAATGGGATATGGGTAAAATACAGTATGGCGGTGCAAACGGAGACGAAGCGCTTTTCCTCTCAATCTCTGCCTCGGGTAGTGTCATGTGATTCGCATTCAACCAGACTCCCAGCAATAATCATTCACAGAAAGACCATCGATGCCAACTAGCTATCTGTGCACAGATAGCGGCTCTCCGAACGTGAATGAGGTTGGGTTTACAATCCTACAATTTTATCGAACGGACCGTGTTGGGCTCGAGATTTTTTTTTAAAGATGTACTACCCCCCTTTTGTGAATCTATGCAAGAAAAGGACGATTCGATTTGGACATGTGCTTTGGTCTTACTCCGCGGTAGTGTGCAACCTTTCAGCGCGTCACCGAATCAACGCAGTCGGACCAAAACTGGACATAACATAATTAGATTTATTTGGGATTGTATCTAGGGAGCTTGTAAACTTGAACCCAAACATAAACATGACCGCAAATCTATATAAACAAACACGTCCATCAAATATACAAATGGTGACAAACCAGCTTTACAAACAAAACTTTGCACATTAAATTAATGTATTAAATGAATTTGTAACATGAATATATTCATGTCATTATATCTGCAGAGTTAATGAAAAGCACCATAAAGCACCCTTGTCTGAAGACTGAAAATTATTATTTTTTAAAATAATGTAGTCAGCATGATTGCATATTTACTTTTTATGTGTAAAAGAAGTCACAAGATAAGAGCAGCACATTTGCTGTTTACTGTTTGCAGTTTGGTATTTGTTGTACTTATTGCTCATTTATTTATGTATTGTTTTGCAATTAGAAGATTTCAGTGAGTCACATCCATCCGTGTGGGAGTAAAGCAATTTCAGTGCTACACATGCACACATGTGACAGACTTGGCATGATTATGAACTGTGAGCTCTGGGGAATTCTTGGCCTGGAGGCGGATGGGGGTAGAGGGGGTGGACTGAGGTGGAAGGGGGGTGAGGATGATGGAGGGAGGGGTTCTTCTAGAGGATATGGCAATGTTAATAAAGCATTTCTAAGTAGGGGGGCTGATCTATGGTCAGACTTCCCCTCTGCATATACTTACCTTACCCATTACGAACTATCGGGTAAAACTGATCCTAGATCAGCATTTACATCCCAGCATTAGAAGCTAAGACAGCAGGTGGTCATACGGAAAGCGTGCGTGTCACTGTACCCGCGAATAGCGCAGGAAAAGCAGACCCCCCTGGGGGCTGGATTTGCGATGCTCTGTACAGCATCTTATTTTAAATAAGTTACGAACTGATAAAAGCCCACGTGTTATTTATGGGGTTGTTTGCACCTATCCGGCAGACCTGAACCATAAGAAAAAGAGCGAGGGAATTTTTAAAGGACTCCGTTCTTTTGCTCTTAATGGGTTGCGATGCCGTCTGTATGCTGTGGTGAAGGGCCACAACCTTTTGTACTGTAACTACACTGGATGTATTGAACATACAGAATTCTAAGTGTCAAAAAGGACTGAGTATTTCTCTGTGTGTGCGTGTGCTGAATAAGTAGAAGAAAATGTTTTTTATTTTTTATTTTTTTCAGTGTTTAGTGAACATAGTGTATGTATGGAACTGTATTTGTATGATGTATTCCCTTGACATGCAATATGGGTCCTGGTGGAAACTTAAGTTAATTTAAATGAAACTGCAATGCAATTGTTGGACACCCCTATTTTATGCACATGTTTGTGGTGTCAATAATGACTAGCAAACAAGCAAGGTCTTGCTTTTACAAAAGCACCTTTGAAAGTTTGAATTGTGGGATATCAGCTCCTCTGTACACTGAATGGTGAGATGACTGTGCTGCAGGAGAGGCAGATATGCTGTTGTTTAGTTCCCAGTGCTCATCTATTTCATCCAGTACCTCCAATTGACTTTGGAGATCATATTGATCATTTATTTTGATGTGCGGAGTTGGATATCAAACCGTTTCTCCATTTGGGCTCATAAGCTCTGGTGCTGAGGATGTCTCCTTCAGGGTCTAGCAACACCAAGGGACTGGAGAGATTCGCTCGGCCAGGATCCCACACCAGCTCCCTCCGCTGGTCGATCGGCCCACCGGTTAACATGCGCATGAAGCCTCTGACATCACATTACGTTACATTACATTACATTACATTACGGCCATTTAGCAGATGCTCTTATCCAGAGAAACGCACACAAATTTTAGCATTTCTGCATAGTGTCCATTCTTAGCGCTGAAGCAATCAAGGGTACAACAGCAGTGTCCTACCTGGAACGCTGGGAATCTAACACCTGGGAAAGCAAACCCAACCACCTTTGGGTTGCAAGCCCAATCCCCTACAGATTATACCACATACCCTGTCCTTCAGAGGAGAGCGTGTGGCTTCAGGGGAGGGTTCACAGCAGAGGTTGCAATGAGCCTGGGTGTGATTGAATTCCAAACTGGGGACAAGAGGGGGAAAAAAAGAAGAATGCCTTCCAGAGAGCAAAAGCCACCCTCTAGATGTCTAGCAGCGCAGGAATCAAGGTTGAGAGATGTTTTGACATACAGTAAATGGACTAGGTTAACCCCAATAAAGCTCAAGTTTTACTCAGATATAGCCTGGCTACTTCCTAGTCGGCTTGAAAACTCTCTACTTTTCAACCAAATGTAGCCAGGTTTTCACCTAAAGGCCTAGAGAGGCGTTTCACCAACTTTTCACCGCAAAAATGTTCACTTGGCTTCCTATAGCAACAGTTTCAGTAGCCAGGACGGTGATCATGCACTGAATCAACATTAAAAGCCCCTTCCCCAGGTGTTTTAAAAACTGCATTTTCTTTCACAACTGCAACCAGTACACGGATTTGCATTTACAACCCCCCCCCCCCCCCACAATCCTTTTTAAATATGACCCTCATAATCATCGTAGTATTTGTTTTGCTCCCATACTGTTAAAAATTGTACTCTCATCTTGCTTCACCCTGAGCCAAAATCTGCACAGCACCCAAACTAGTTCTTCATGCCAGTGCCCAGAGGTCCCAAAACGACAGTATGTTTTTTTTTTTTGTGGGGAATAAATGGCCATAACATTCCAAAGAAAGAAAATGTAAGCGTCGGGCGCAATAAGGAGACGAAGCACGCAAACGTCCCCGGTGGCGCAGAGCCGGCGACGCGCGCACCTCGCATTTGCATTTCCTGCGAACGCGGCGATTGAGTTACCGTTTCGTAATCGTGTTCAATTTACGTCACCCACCCGGCTCGTTCCCCGGCCGCCCTCTCCCGCTCGTCAGTGTCCAAACACCGTTTGGGTAAACAAAGCGTGGGCCGCCAGGGGACCGCGCACGGGATTGGCTGACCTTCTGTCACCGGGCACGTGCCTGGAGATGTGTGAACAAGGAATTGGATTGTGGGAGTTGGGTGGCAGTCTGGCAGTTTTGACAGTTTTTTTTTTTGTGGGGGTGGGGGTGTGGGGGGGGGGGGGGGGTGGGTATCTGACAGTAAAGTCCCCAGGGCCTAAATGTTATTATTATTATTTGGACTTCACGTCCCCTCCCTGCCAAGACTGACTAATCTAAAACAAACTGTTTGTTCCTTCTCAAACTGAGCACATACAGTGTTTACATTGTCTGGAGGAAAATAAGAGAAATACCAGGCAATATCTTCGAGGGTAATCCCAACACTGAATCTGAACATTGAAATTCCTTCAGAAGAATACTGTGGCTATAAATACTGCATCTATAATATATTCCACCACTTCATCTTTTGCTGGTGGCCCAACTTTCACCAAGGAAAAAGTTGATTAAATGGATTTGATTAACTTTGGCCGAAACTCATACTGAAACAAAAGTGTTGCGTTTATTATTCACAAATGCAATTTGGCCAGGTTAACTATTTTAAAAAAATGAATTTGACAAAATATGTTTCAGAAGAAATGACCTAATTTATTTGTATGATATTGTTATTATTGCAGTATCAGTAATCAGACTTTTTTCTGTTAAACAAATGGACAGCAAAGATATCGGGGGGGTTCAGTTGGGTTCAATGGACTCCCTGCAACTGTGATGACACATAGTTCTACAGGAACCGATGGAGTCATGCTGGGTTTTCAGAAGTTAGCAGAATTTCAAAGCAAATACATTTGAAAAAAAACTTGAAAAGTTGCGACTTAAAAGTAAAAGGTGTGATTTTTCCGTCATTCTTCATTCAGTTTTGTCCCGACTAAAACCTTTGCAAATGTGAACCGCACATTGAGTCGTGAACACGCAGACCGGGTGAGAGCATCTGTTGAGACAGGCACAGTGTAAACGTGCAACAAGGCCCAAGGCTCGGGTTGTTTCAGTTCAGCGTCGCTGGGCTGAACGCCCTCCTCGTCCGTTAACTTCCGCCCGAATTGCGCCTAAGAGCACCAGGAGCCATCGGAACACAATCCTTTTCCTGCACAGTCACAGAACGTTTTTTTTTAAACGTACTCCAGGACCTGAACTCCCGAGGGCAAAGAAATCATAGAAAAATTGTCTTGGCGTTGGAGAAATCAGGGACGCTCAGAAAGGAGGGGAAAAAAAAAAAGATGCTTCACTTCATCAGCACAGAGAAGGGAAAATGGAATTGATAAATTTGGCACAGGCCGATGCACCACATCGCAGATCTCTGCCATCTGCTCGTAAAAACACACACTTTACAGCCGTTTCAATGATTTAACGGCTC
The DNA here is from genome assembly GCA_039654925.1 of Anguilla pacifica. NCBI lineage: Eukaryota > Metazoa > Chordata > Actinopteri > Anguilliformes > Anguillidae > Anguilla > Anguilla pacifica. The sequence goes on along the minus strand of CM077291.1, from coordinate 10,993,286 downwards.
CCCCTAAATTTCCTCTAACAGGTAATTTATTTAGCAATTTCTATTTGCACACAACTGTGTGATTACTGCGTTCGCCTGAGCATTAATTGCCAGTGGCTCTTAAATATCGCTCGCAAATAAGCATTAGATGGGGATCTGAAATTGAATGGTTTCTGATCAACTGCGCAATTTAAAACATCGAGGTGATCCAATCACTGTGTTTATATGGGGAAATGCATAACATTTTATTTTCATGTATGCTACGTAATTAAATTCATGTCATTTTGTCGTAAAAACGACACGATTTGGCCTGTTTAGATCCTTAAAAACAAACAGACTGTAATAAAAACTAAGAATGACATTTTTAGATCATAATGCTTCTTTTTTCTGAGGTCAGCATTTGTAGGATTTTGTCAGAGAGCATAAAAACGTGCAAAAGGACAGACTTGTGGAAGCAGATTGACATTACTTTCCCTACTGTTTCATCAAAGCACATTAAGCAGCAGCAAACAGGAAGGAGACCGGGAGTCTTGTGGTTCAGTCCGTAGAGTGGCTGACTCGCAGGCCAAATCCAAATCACCCCCTGCGACAGGTGGTTCAGGCTCCTGCCATAGCATGCTCTATGCCAGAGGTGTCCAACTCCAGCCCTGGAGGGCCACACTGCCTGCTGGTTTTTGGCGCATTTCAGCACAAACGGTTAAGTGGTCACTGATTGGCTAAAGAGTCCACACGCCTTGTTCACAAGGCCTTAATTGGCTGCTGATTGAAAGGAACCCGCAAGTACCTCCACGACTGGAGTTTGACGCCCCAGCTCTATTCAGTGAGCCCTCCCCTATCTGTAGGCTGTCTGCTTTCCCAACTATCTGAAAAAAGCACCAAAAAATATGAAAACAGTGTTGATTTTCTGCTCTCCTTCAAAAAATAATAAGAAAAAAATGACAAAGGAGATGCATGAGCGTGTTGGCACTGCTGTTCTTTATTAGTGCACGCTTCCCCAACAGGCTCGCCTGCTGTCCTCCCACAGCCCAGCACCGGTGCCCGGAAAGCTGCTGGAACCCTGGCGGATGGAACGGGGGCAACGTCTTCCCTGTTTGGGCAACAGCTTGCGCAACATGCGCTCTCTGTGGTATCACCACCCCGGGGTGTTTCCTCACAACCTCCAGCAGGGTCCAGGGCACGGCGGGAAAAGACTGGCTTCTCAATGGGGGGGGTGGGCAATGGCTGCTACTGTTCCTCAGCTCACTGCACAGTAAATCATGCCAGATTAATTTGCCACAAATCCAGACTGCTCAAGAAGGCCCGTAAGAGGTTTGGTGAGTGGGTATGCAAGAGGGGGAGGGGCCTTTAGCACTTGGCAACTGCGCACTGATTGGTTCACCCGGCATGGGTGGGCGGGGTTTCTCATTCGCACACTATGCCCTCAGGAACACGCAGGCATTTAATTGGAGGCATGGCATTGACGGCCAGGTGGCTTGCGCTTCCTGGGCCAGGAGCCGGGACCCATATATTTAAAAAAAAAATTTTTTTAAATCGCTTCAGAATTATATTTATCTTTGAGCCACTGTGCTTTCTCAAAAGGAACCCAGACAGAGAACTGTGCTGTTGCTTAAATTGCAATTTTGTAGGCTCGCATTTTGTAGAAAGAAATTAACCCACACTTAAAACGCAGACAAAATGTTTCCATTGTATTTTATGTCCTGAAGTCCACCTATGACACTTTCCCCATGGTGCATTAATATAGCCATGTAACTAAATTCTTTTGGTTTTTCCAAGCAACTCCCTATTCCTACTCCAGCAAATAAAGCTATTAATGCAACCTCCCCTCAGACTACATGGTAGTGAGACTGACAGCAGTGTAAGCATGCATGAATCAATAAGTGACAGTAGACCAGCAGCGGTCCTGTACATGTAGCCTGGACTTTTTCTAATATTGTGCACTACAGTCTCTACCCCTCATACATGTCCACTCTCCCATTGGCCCAGAGTCTGCCTGTAATTAAAAATGTAGCCTCCTTTAGTGAGTGGGGGAATCATCTTGATTATTTATTAAGCAACAGGAGTTACAGTAATGAAGTGGTGCATGCTGAACAGCACATACTTGCATGAGGGGGAAAAAAACAGATTGTATTTAGCAAATTTGAAATCTTTCTTATAATCATTTTAATGACCCCCACCCCCCTCCCCCCCCCCCCCCCCCCCCAGCGCTGTATAATCCCCAGTCAATTCTGAAGAGCCAGAATCTGAATGCGTCCTCTAAATCACAGCAGTTTGGCTATGCTGCGTGAATGAATGAATACGATGAAAATACAGTTCAGCTAAATTGACCTTTTATGCAGCATGAAATGGTCGTCCAGAGGCAACTTTGAAAACCTCCATTCCTTCTGCGACTCCGTGAGTTCCCCGCCTTCAAGTGAACCTCGGTTTGCGCTACCTGGACTTTATCTACTTAAAATATTTTGAGGCAGCGCTCTACATTTCCTCCTGTTGAACCTCAACTGTCTGTTGAACGATGTGCCCATATGCGTGAAAATCTGAGAAGACAATTGCAGGTAATTCAGATAGCTCAGGGGTCAAGTGGGTGTCACTGCTTGATTTCGAAAACAACTGAGCATGATGTGAAAATCAAGAGCAATTATATTATAAGACAGGGAGATCCATGTCACTTCCTGGCTTGGAGGCACTTGACCGTAGGTCCACAGAACGGTTGGAGCAGTTGTTAGTAGCCTCCAGTTCTATCTTTACTCTTTGCTCTTGCCTGCAGCAGGCTGTAATGTAACCATACTATACTGTAAGGTAACGTAAGAATCCACGGTGAAGACTTTATCATTGTGCTGCTCCATATATACCGTCTATGTACCACTGCTAAGGATGCTACATGTGCCTGAATGTCACTGCATTTCAGTGCTGTCAGTTTGCTTTTTAGCTTGTTAAATGGGTGATGAAGAAAAACAGGGAAACCTTTCAGTTTCAAGTTTTGGTGGGCAGCGACTCGCAGGTTTGCAGATAAACCATGTCCCTACATCAAACCCAGAGACTCAGTGGGAATACATCTCAGCTAGGTTATTTCTGAGCTCAGGATAAGGCCGAAACATATTGCAGATCAGTGACTTTGATGTACACAAGCATTTGTCCCCTCCATTTAGGCATTAATGCTAGTCGACCAAAAAAGATTGCCTGAGGTCCAAACACAAGGCTCAAATGGAAAGATGCCCGGATCTTTGGAATTCAGGTTCATTTGAACAGATCGAAATTGTTATTATTATTATTTCCAGGGGCGAAACATCTCAAAAGCGCATGCTCTCGGAATCTTACAGCAGACTGCAGTCAGCAGTGAGGAGAAACATTTTGTCCAGAACCCTGTTCAGACTTGTAGATTAGTTTGTAGCTTAATCAGGCTAAAGGAGGTAAAAAGAGGAAGTCTCCTTCATCAGTTCCTATTTTCTTACACTTAACACTTCTGATTGACCCTTGTTTCGTGATTATTGTGGGAAAAATCTATCATTATATTTATTTAAATCAGTAACGGACATTCAAAAGTGACTGCCTCGATCAAAGGAAATCTATTCTAATCATGCAATAAGAGAAGGAGGGTGAGAAGGATAGTTTGTGCTTGTGGAACTTTGTTTGTTGATTAGATGAACTTGTGCTGTTTGACATTGAATTTCATTGTAAGAATTTAAATGGGAACTGCACCCAAAAATGTTCTCATTATTCTATAAGCCCATCATCAATATGCCCCCCCCCAATAATTTTTTATCATCAGCTGTTTTTTAGATAGAGCAATTCCAAATCTCTGAAATAAATATACTATAAAATGGCTAATTCACGACAAATATAGCCTAGATGTGGCTTGATCCTGGGTCAGAGTTTCCCAGCTTTTCCCTCACTTTAATGGCCTGAATCCACTTTTTTATCGTCATTGGCTCGGTCTTTTCACATGTGAGGACATACAACTTAAATCAGGGTTATTGGTTTTGTTTAATTATACAACCCAACACACGACAATGTTTTTTTTAAATAATCTTGGTAATCCACTGATTGCTAACACTAACTAACCCCTATGGAGCAAAACGTATTGTTTTCCTCCATTGGGGGGGCGTGGCCTACTATTGCCCTGTCTATCTGGTGGCGTGAGCAGAGGCAGGAACTGCAGCAGAGAAGTATTTGAATTTCCCACTCTTCTTTATCAAAAAGGCACAGGGGAAGGAATTGCAAGAACCGCGGTGACTCTTGGGTATCCCAGGCTTGACTCACCTCACGCTCAAAATATGCGGAAGTGGTGGTCTTGTTCTGTAGGATGGACTTCAAAGTTCGCAAAATAATAATGGAAAATATATAAAACTTTTTTTTTGGTTCAGTTCCCCTTTAAAGATAATCATGTGATTACTCCACCCCCCCCCCCCCAAGCCCCAGCCCCAGTTTAATCAACCCAATCCTCAATCGTTCTCGGTTGAAATGAAGACAGAATGAGCTATGGGATGAATTCTGGACTTGCGATGGATGCCCTGTTGCTGTAGCATTGTGAATCACATGGGCACGTTTGCTTAACAGATGCGTGGAATGTTTTCGAACAAACTTTCATGGACACATTCCTGCCCATGACAACAGTGCCATGACCTTAAAACCAGCATTGTGAACTGAAGTGAATCACACGCACACACACAGGCGCACCACACACACACACACACACACACATAGAAAACCACTCTCTGACGCCAACGGACCAGTCAATAGTTGAAAAATAAAATGAATAAACAAGGAACGGAAAATAAAGGCATTTGCAAGAGCTTCCGCTCCCTGTAGTAATTATTTTTTAAAAAAGGCCTTGCTTATTTTTCCTCGCATGGCGTTGGAGGAAGCCTGCGAGTGTCACATGTTCCATCTCCGCGGTATTGGCTGGATTGTATTCCGGGCACACGGCGGCTTAACTGACACGGAGACACCTTAGAAGAGTGATAGTGTCATTACAGGAATCTCGGAAGCTGTCAGGCAGCCGTGAGAAGTCACAGCTAGGGCCTCGCCGTGCGGGCCGGGTGCGTCTGGGACCGCGACGCCTCTGTCACATCCTCGAAAGTGATGCTCCACATGGAAATTTCCTGTGCGAAAACGCAGCTTTATCGCTGCGTTGCGGGCTAGGCGGGAGGCTGCGCTCCAAGCACTACTGCCCCAGATAACAGGGTTGCCAGATTTTAATTTTGATTTGAATGTTTATTTAGGGCCAGCCCGGGAGCCCGGACTGCATGCTAAATTGGCCGGGCTAAGCGGTTACTAGATTTTGCGCCATTTTTTTATTTTTATTTTTTTTTGTTGTCAGTGAACACCATTAGAAATTTAATTGGTCAGGTGAGCTGGTTGCAAAGAAAAGGAGATTTCTGACTTGTTCAGCAAGAAAACTGACAATCCAATCAGTATAAAGCCAAAACCCTTCATTTACTGACACAATTAACTGACAAGTTCAAAAGGCCATTTACAGACTCTTTAGCCGATGGTGCAAGCAGGGCTGGGCTTCAGGCTAATGTTGGGCGACACTGTGGTCAATTGGTAAAAGCCTGGGGCTTTGCCCCCAAAAAAGCAATGTGTAAGGTGTTAAACTGAAAGTAGAAGGTAGGATGGATGGGTTGTTAGCAGAGAAAGACCTCTCTTCCCCATGTGTGTTGTGACAGAAACAGGAAGTTCTAGCCTCAGCACATTTTTACAGTTGTCTTCTCATGCAGCTCAGAGCATGAAGGGCTCTCTCTCTCTCTCTTATTGTACATGACAAATAATGAAGTTCACGTTTTTTTCGTTTTGGCATTTGGCACCGGGCCCCTCCAGGACAGGGTGCTGTTCAGGAGCCAGCTGCATTTTTGGCAGTTTCGCCCTTCTTCTCACATACGTTTTGCCCTTCTTCTCTCTACTCAGGCTGTGCTTAAAACAATTTTCTGTCTCCAAAAATGCGGGGAGCAGTCAGGATTTCAATGGAGCACAATGATTAAATTAAGTTTTTCAAAAAAAATTTATTTCTTTTCTTTTTTAAACCTTGAATTCACTTTAGTCGATGTCTTCAACTTGCTAAAGGTGAAATTAACACAATTTACCTTTAGCGTACCTGCACTGAGTGATTAACAAGTGTAGACAGTACTGTATACCGATTGTACTGGCGTGCTAATTGACTCTTTGTAGACACCTGACTAACGTTAGTTAGCAAAATTAACATTCTTTCAATGTTCCTAAACCGTTTCCGGACTCTACAAATGCTATCATCTTGATATAATGATGTAATGCCATAGCAATCATGAAAATGTTATAGCGTGCTCATTCATGTTTTCTCTTTCATGAAAGTCCATATACCCTCATTACTTCTTGCTGGAATGTCTCCGGTTGTTATTTTTTCCTTCCCTTTTTAATAATTTAGTTTTTTTTCTTCCTTTTAAATCAGTTCCGTTTCCAATTTCCCTGGCTGGATTTGCAGTATGGGTTTTATTCGCTTGAAAATAAGAGAGGTGCAAGCTCATTAAACAAAGTCTTCAAAAAGGAAGTCACATTCCAATAAACAAAGTAATTGGTTGTGAAAGTAGAGGTAAATAATAATAATAAAAAACACATTAACGGTGAAGACATCATGCCCATGTTAACAATGTAGAAAATGCAAATACAAAAAAAGCTCTTTAAAGCACAAACAGGCTTATGAAGAAAGCATCTTTCTGTTTATGTATTATGTGTGTATTGTGTGATATACAACACACAATGTGTAGTTATGTGTGTGTGGTGTTTCCATTTTTTATTTTTATTGCTCACCACTTGTATTGTAGCAGGTACGGTGATAGTCTGGTTTATATTTTTGAGATTTGCTTCTCTCAGACACTGCACACATACTGAGAACATATAATGCTCCATAATTATGAATATTATGTAAATAATATTTCCAACATATCTTGTCAGGATCGTGTGAGCCATTGTAAGTCCATGTGAGAACTGGGAGTCACTGAATGTTAGTGAAACAGTATAATCTCTATAATCTCTCTATTTAACACGTTTAACTTCAGCGTCAGAACAGATTTGGATAAGAGCACTAGGGCCTAATATCCTTCTCAACAAATATCTAATATCATATCTTAAAAATAATGATGTTTTTTTGTGCGGTACTCATTTACGATAGGCTATATGCCACTGGAGATTGAAATGAATTTGATGTCATTATATTCTTCACTTTGTGTCACAGGCTGAGTAAAACAGATTGATGTCCCATGGGTGCTAGCTATATCAGTGCTCCCTGCGGCCAACCAAACACATTTCCTAGGTTTTATTTTCCAGTGTTTGCATCCTTGCGGACTCACCATCCACACAGCCTGACTTGTTAGGCTCATAAATGTTGTGTCCAACCAGATCGAAATTTAATCTAGTAAACTAGCCGAACCAAACTCTTTTCCTGGGGTAGTTTTTCTCGTGTTCGCACCCTTGCCTGACTCACCATCCATAGAACTTAATTTGTCAGGCACATAAACTTTGCGTTCTACCCAGAGGGATATTTAATCTAGTAAACTAACACCTTCATGCTCATAATTTTAAGGTACTCACAATTTTAGCCTGACTGAGTTTGAAATGTGAGGTATGTTTGCCAGACTTATGTGAATTTGTTTTGCTAATAAACTAATCAGTAACTTCTTATGAACAGAGACTCCAGTTGGTGGTGACAATTCAATCCAGGTTAACCACTGACCAATAACGTAACAGTGGAATCCATAAATTAGGACTTGACAGATGAGGATGGTACAGGTGATAGTCTATTAATGTGGTAGACCAGAAGGAAGATTATTTTTTGTTTTGTTTTTTTTGGGGTTTTTTTCTGGGCGACTAACTTTTGTATGGACCAGTGCATATTGCTTCCCTGTCTGAATTAACATTTCATTCTTTTATTTTTGGACAGCTACAAACTGTAAAATAATGTTTCCGGTATTTCTGAAGATGAATTAGTTTTATGCGTACTTATGTATGATCCAGCCAGCACACCAAATTACGTGCTCGGAGAACAGAGACATATTGTATTGCATTGCACTGTACTGTAATGTAATACACTGCATCTATTGTTGCTACTTAGCAACATGTTATGACAAATACTGTGGCAGCAAAGCAAATGGAAAAAATATGAGAAAGGAAGAGTCAGCATGAATGTAAGCATGGTTCAGTCAGGAGTCAGTGGCAAAAGGTAAGCTTTCCTGCTGTACATCCTAGATGCAATTCCTTATTCATTTTTAGCTATAACGATCACAATAGAAACTCAACATATTCAAAACTAACAAGTGTGTCTTTCTCACTACTGTAAGGTCAGAGAAAAAATATCAGTGTTACATAAACTGAGATAGAGTTCATATGAGTCCAATAGGGACCACATTTACTCTTGTTAGAGATGAGAGACATGAAAGTTTGGTGGCTGTTGAGTGGCTGCTGGACGGCTATTTCTGGCAATGCATTTGTTCTAGTGCACAGATAGGCCCCACGGTTCTGTCTGACTGGGCCGGAGGCGACTACAGTCAGTAGCCCCGCAGTCCTTGGCGGTAATGTCGTCCTGGTCGGGGAGGGATCAGTTAGTGGGGATCCAATTCTCATTGCTCACTAGCGACCTCCACTGATCAATCGGGATTCACTGGTCTGCCTGCTAAAGCGGCAGATGAACTGTCTTCCTCTTACCGATGTCTGTGCAAGCTTGGCTGGTGGACTAGAGTGTGAAAAGAAGTGGCTGTTAAAATCACATGATCTGGAAGAGAAAGAATTTTCATCCACACTCTTGCATTGACTGTGGAGTGAATGTACATTTTGAAAAATAGTCCCTAAAAAAAAAAAAAAAAAACATACTGTGATAAGACTGGGCCAAATGAGCTCAGATAAAGACTAGGTGGATCTATATGATATTTCACTTAGGGTTGGAGTGACCCAGTACTGGTGTGTAAGAGGTTGGTTGCCAGTTTGATTGGAGAAAATGCTGTACAAATTTCGGGCAATTCTGATGAATCTCAATCTGAGATTCAGCCCCATGCACCATGGTGACGTCAAACATGTCCTGTGAAAAATCCAAAGTCTCTCTCTCTGTCACTCTCTTTCTCCCTCTCTCTCTCTCTCTCTCTCTCTCTCTCTCTCTCTACCCTTATTAGCTCCCTGTGTCAGTTCCTATGGCAACCACTCCTAGGAGGCAGAGAGGAAAATTAAATGATCTGATTTCTAAGAGATTCATAGAAATGTAATTTGCGTAAATTATAAGAAATTAGCCCCCTGGAAAAAGGCAGTTTGGATTTGGTATGAGCTAGAAGCAGAAAGAAAAATGACCTTTAATTTCCACATGTTTGCTTTATTTCCCAGGCATGTGAACATTACGTTAGCTCAGGGAACCATTTTAGGACTGTCACGTGTACGGTTTATCAGGGATTTAAACAATAAAATGTTTTAACATATTAATTTATATAGTGTGCTCCAACACATTTGGGTCTCACCATGTAGAAATGACAGCACTTTTATATGTAGCCATCTCCCCCTTTTAGGGAACCATAATGATTTGGATAAAAGTTTGAATGAAAAGATTGTTCAAGGTGCACTTATTGTCATTCTTCTGAATACAGACAGATGTAAGAGAATTAATGGCCACATAATTCAGCATAAAAACAGCCATAAACAATTAAAAATATAAAATAAACACAGGAATTAAACTAATATAAAAAAAAGAAAAAAGACAATGAGCAATAAATGCATTTTTCGTACTTTGTATCAAAGTCAAGTTAGGCAGCGTATGATCCAGGGAAACCATTGATTACCTTTCGAATCAGCTGTGAAACACGCGGGCGTCACATGGTAAAAGCTCCGAAATGACCAATCAGCCGGATGACGGCCGGTGCCACACACCATAGACAGGGGCGTCGTAGTGGGGGGGGGGGGGGGGAGGTGGGACTGACTACCCAGGGCCCGAATCGGGGGACGACCCTCGAAAAACCTGGAATGATGCGTGAGAGACATGGATCAAGAGAGGAAGGGGGCCCACAGAGACTGTTTATGTATAGGAAATTTGTGCTACACCCCTGACCATAGACGTGGTCTGGGCAGGTGGTGTACCAACGGCGCAAATGACAGAGTGGACTGACCCAAAAATTCCAAGGAGCTGCCAAAATTTCATGGCACCATGCGATATTTACCGCAACGGCTCACCTCTCACTTCAAAAAAAATGATCGAACCGCTCAGGCTTGCAAAATGGAGCCCATGGTCTTGGGTTGCTGCATATCAATGTCAGAAGTACTGCTCGTAAAATTGACTTAGTGCACGCACGGGTTTATAATTGACGTCTTGGTGCTCTGGTTTTGTTCGAAATACAGTTGAAAAAATCAATACCAGATCATTTTATAAGCATTGATAGTTATGATTTGTTCTGTGCAGATCGACCAAGTAAAGGAAGCGGTGTTGCTATCTATGTGAAGCCCAGATTCAGTAATAATTTGATTAAATCTTTTTCTAAACCTGCGTTTTTTAAATTCATAGCAGTAAGACTTGTACTGTCCGATTACAATCATCGGTTCTGACAAAGCTCCTTCTGCTTCAAAAGAATATATTTTCTATGTACGGTATTGGCTGAGTTTAATCATTCTGAATTTGTGCTCTTGGGAGACTTGTATTGGGACTGGCTCATCAGTGACTCTGACAGTTTGAAAGGTGAATGTGGTAAATTGAATCTTTCCGAGCTTGTTCATTTTCCCACTCGCCTTAACTTAAAATGTCAAAATAAATCTACACTCTTGGACTTGATCCTTACAAACGCTTCTCTTAAATGCTTGTCGTTCGGCGTGTTGTTGAATTATCTCAGTGACCAATGCACTATTGCATGTGTCGGGGATACCAGGCTCCCAAAAACTACGCCTAGCTTTATTATAACAAGACTTTAAAAAAAAAATTTGTAGAAAAGGTGTTTCTAAGATGGGGTGATTTGGGCCGAATTTGTCTGATCCCAGATGTGGAGGTTGCCTTGGAATTACTTTTACTCCATCTTCCTATCTACAACAAACAACAAACAGGCACATCTTAGAAAGTACAGAAATAAAGGGAGAGACAGCCCTTGGTTTTCCTCTGAGCCTTCAGAGCTAATTCATGCATGTAATGTTACCTGAGCTAAAGCCAGAGAATCACATTCCCCTTCTCTCTGGGATGAATTTCAGCATCTCTGCAATAAATCAACCATATGGTTTCATAAGGAAGTGGAAATCAGAATTTTATCAGAACTCTTTCTCTATTAACTTGAACAACCATTAAATCTCTTAACCCTCTCATTTCTGTGACACTCCGGTATCAAGTCATTCATAATTCCCAGGTGATAACAGATAAACAATGCATTGTTGATCTGTTCAACAAAAACTTTGCTTCTACTGGGTATTCATTTTACCTGCGTACACTATATTCTAGTTCTAGCTCGAGTTATGCTACAAGTATCTGGGAATCTGGCTGGATGAAAAGCTCAGTTTTAAAATGGAAAATGGATGAAAATGCATCAGTTTTGAAGGTAGAAAGAAATTGGTCCCAGCCACCCAATGACTGATTACGGTGATGTACTTTACGGGCATGCACCTGCCTCTGCCCTGCAGGCTGTTGGCACAGTGTATTCATGCTGCCTTACGTTGCAATACAAAACCTGTCTTTCGGATGAGACGCTAAACCGAGGTCCTGACTCACTGTGGTCATTAAAGATCCTGTGACACTTGTCGCAAAGGGTAGGGGGTTCCCCGGTGTCTTGGCTAAATTCCCAACCCGGCTCTCTCAAAAAACTTGCCACCTAGTCATCCCCTGATTCAGCTGGCGAAAAGAAATGTTCTCTCCCTCTCCACCTTAGCTAATGTGTGGTGAGCGCTCTGGCGCAAAATGGCTGCCGTGCATCACCCAGGTGTGTGCTGCACATTGGTAGTGTGTGAGGTGAGTACCCACTCATCACTGTGAAGCACTTTGAGCGTTCGTAAAAGTGCTTTATAAATGCAATGATTCATTGATTCAAACGGCAAATCTCTCCTTACTCATCCTTGTCTTTTGCATGAAAGGGCTGCCCTGCCATGGTTAGTTTACCATAGATGGCTTCCCTGGTACACTCTTATTTACAAGACCATGATAGGGCTACTCCCTAATTATTTAACTTGTCTTTTTGACTGGAACCCAAATTCATATAACCTGTGTTCACAAAACTTGGCTTTTTTTTTTTTTTTTTTAACTGTACCTCGCCCTTCCACAGAACTTGGAAAGGCTTTTTAGTTGTTATGCCTCATGGTCCTGGAACGAGCCCCAGAAGGACATTAAACTGGACGGCTTTATGCCTCTGGATGATTTTAAGAGGTTATTGCAGACCTTTAAAACTGATGTTTGTAATTGTTTTTCTTGATTTGTATAATGTATAATCTGTGGTTTTATTGATGTTTGCTCATGATGTTTTATGCGTATCTCTTGGCCGAATCTCCCTTGAAAAAGAGATGGAAAAATTCTCTTATTGGTTTTTAAATCACTTAATGGTATTGCACCTCCCTATTTAGCAGATATGCTTTTAAGGTATGTGCCCGGCAGATCCCTGAGGTCCTCTGGTACAGGCCTTCTGACTGTTCCAATGGTTGGGGCCAAGAGAAGTGAGGGGGCATTCAGTTTCTGTGGCCCTAGCCTTTGGAACAGATTGCCGGAGGGACTGCGGGGTTCTGCTTCTGTGGACACTTTCAAAAAGAATCTCAAGACTTACCTTTTTAGCATTGCTTTTAGTAAGGGCATCCATATTCTTTAGTAATCATTAATCTTCTTAAATAATTTTATTAATTTATTTACTTTTTATTTTATTTATTGTTTATCTTATATTTTATGAACTTTTATTTATCACCTGATTTTTAAGTTTTCATTTTTGTGTTCAGCACATTGTTTTGCAAATTTGTATGAAATGTGCTCTACAAATAAAGGCTGATTGATTGATTGACATATTTACAGAAGATGCTCTTGCTCTCATTCAATCGAAGAGTCAATCACAGGTGCATCAAGGCATGATATATAAAATGCAAATGAAATCACAAAAACCGTGACAACACAGCTGTGGTTGTAGAAATTTCAAAAACGGGTGCATCTCGATGGCTCTGCGCCACAATATTGACGTAGACGCACGGAAGTGTTTTCTCCATCCAAAGGGGAAATATTTAATTAAGACCCAAGTTAGTAGCACACGTGCACGTCCACCTATTTAATTTCACTTTAGGCTTTCCCCAGGCGACACACTGCTCACATCCCCATACACGCTCACCGCTCGTGCTGTCGCAGATAAAAAATGGCTTTGTCAGACTCCATTGGGCTGTTTTTTTCCCACTTGCAAGGAAGTTCCATACATCAGTTCACTACTCCGCTAATTAGATGGTTTGTAGATTAATTCCTCATAACATTAGTCATTGTCACGCAAGACAGTGGAGAGAGAGAGAGAGAGAGACAAACAAACTCTGTTTTTTTCCCCAATAGCGAAGAATAAAAGGTGACTGAGAATAAATCTGAGTTTTACACAAACCTTTATTTTTTCACCTTAATACAGACCCCCGCCTTTTGCGTTCAACGCTTGAAATGGCTTTGCTATTTAATTGAAATCCACGGCACCGTCGGCATATTCCGGACATATTGACGGAGGCATGAAAATCAACAGGCACTTAAGAACTGGAATTAGCTCCCTACTGTGGGAAGAGCAAAAATGCAAAGTGTGTGTATTGTGAGCGTGAATTCGGAGGCTGAGTTAGGCCTCTCTCGCTGTTAAGCGAGCTCCTCGGAGTGTGAGGGTGCTGCTGAGAGGCTTACGCCTCCGCCCGGTCGGCCTTGCAGGAGCATCGATCCGCCGATCGACCGTTTTCCCTCCGCCGGCAGTTCTCGGGAACAGAAACCGGTGGAAGAGAACACGGGTCTCCCTCCGTCCACTTAAATAATTAATAGAGCCACTAGATTACATTTCTGCCATCGTGCAGCCCTAATTGGGATATTGATTAAAGACATCCGTGAGAACAAATAAGTTCAACGTTAAAAAAAAAAGAGAAAAAAAACGCTGTGGAAGGAGTGTGTGTGTAATGCCGAACACTGCATTGGTGCTTTTGGTTTTGCTCCGCGGTGTAGGCCCGAGGCAAGATGTTTGAGAGCCTGGAGGATTATGGTGAGAACAGACTGCTACAGAAACTAGTGATGAACACATGATTGGTACACTTATGATCTCAGAGAGTGTATAGCGTATGAGGGAGACCAATCGATGTTGAAATGAGCTGAGAATGGTTTGCATATCTACGAGCACTCAAAGCAATTCTGACCTAGGGCCTTCTTCAAGCACTCAAGCTGGTTACATACAGTAGTAGGAATACCTTTTTGGAGAAAATTTTAATCTGGCAGCTTCTTTCCAAATGTCACATTTACTGATATTTATTAATGTTGGACTCAATGGGTTTTTAAAGAATCAGAAAGCAGCTATTACAGCCACACAAGCAAAAGTGTCACCGACGAAATTACTTAAACCATAACGCAGTAAATATGAATGAGTAACGAGAAATTGCAGTTCCATTACACCTTTCATCCCTGTAGGAAGTCTACAAGTGAGCGAGGGTGATTTACGTCAGACGCCTCCAAATCTATAGCGCTCACTCGGGAAATAATCTTTGTTATTAAAATTGTCAAATGCTCGCAACCTTCTGTTTTTTAAGCTGTGACTTTGACTGAGGGAAACACAACATTCAGCAGTCGTGGTATGCCGCTCATTTTTTTTTAATTCCCAGCTTCCAAACAGAAGGGATTGCATAGACCAATGAGTCATTTAATGCTTTTATTTAACAGCCACAGGAAATCTGCCAGTAACCAAGGCGTATTATGCTAATTGCTCGTATGAATGATGCTGGCTCTGTGCACTGTATCAAAGCGGGATCTCCAAGGGAATCAGTGTCACTCAGAATCAGATTTTTATTTTTAAATCTTTCATAAAGTTAAACGTTTATGTGTTTCGGCTCTCACTGCAGGAAGGAATCATGCAGTGGGCCAACCAGCTGCATCACACGTCGAAAAGTAAAATAGACAGCGAATGATAAAGAAGACTGCTCCAGTTGTGTGTGCTGATTGGTCAATAATTTTTTCCAGTCACAATGCAAATTGCCATAACAGCATAGCAACATGAAAACAATTAGCATTCTCTGCTTGGTCATTTTTATGCAGTGGAAACTGTAATTTCCATCCTTCAGGTACTTTTGATTTAGCTATAGTCCATTTAAGGACTGGCTATGCAAGGCATCCCACAAAATAAGGAATCACAAGTCAAAATATTTTTATGCCAAAATATCTTCAGCTGATCTACATGGTTACCTGAACATTAGTCGTCTCTTCAAAACTATTACTCTGGCATTAATGAAAAAGTGCTTGATCCTCACATACTGACAAACGCAGAGAGATACAGCATTTACATACAGAAAAAGACATGAAATTTTTCAGCTTGCATATGTACTCGAAAAATAATTTGAAAGAGCAACATTATGCTGTGTAAGTGCTGCAGGTATCAAACGACGTGCTGTGAAAATGTGCAGTTTCCCGAGCGTTCATTTCCCTGCTCAGGTTCTGTGCGGCGAGCTGGTGGAACCCGAACGGGCCAGTGACCCGGAGGAGCGGGGAGCGCGGGCGGAACTGAAATCCTTCAGTGCCTTCTATTTTCAGCCCTCCGTATGGCCCCTCAGTCACAGACAAAAAAAAAAAAAAAGCATTAATTAAACCCGCACGATGTGTAAGAAAGAAAAAAAATGAAAGACAAACACGCTAGCTGCCGTTGCTTTGTGCGCGTCGCCTCTTACCTGCTTTCCTGCAGATCTGTGGTTTCACTTCCGCCAGCCGTCTGTTACCTTTACGTTTGAGCCGAGCGACGTACCTACTCTACGTGGCCAAAGCTACGTGGACACCTGAGAAGTGCACACATTAATGTTCCGGGCAACGAACTGACGGTCTCAACTGCCGGAAGGAGTAAAAAGTGTTAGCGATAGTAATACATAAACCTACAACATGAAGTTATGCACCACGGTAGCTGTATGAGGAAGAGGTGTAGTTATATGATACTTAAGGCGTTATGGAGATATAGTGCCTCACTGTAGGTACCAAACGGGTTTGAGCGCATAGCGCTGGATGTGGCCTAGCAGGGATAGCAAGCCCATGAGAAACGCTCGTGGGTTCAGCGTTCAGTGAGCCAGGATGCGATGCAGACGGGTGCGTTTTCAGTCTGGGGCAGGAACGGACCTTTTTCGGCTCTTCTCTGTCACCTCCCCTTTTTCTTATTGGTGAAAATCTTTTTTAACGGCATGGTGGAAGGGCCAAGCTGTTCCGTGCAGGAAAAAATCTTCACCGGTCGGAGTCCATCCAGAACGGGCACTGTATTAATGTTCATATTCCAGGAAGACTGCAGACCTGGGTTAAATACGTGTTTGTTTTGGATTCAGTACTTTTCTATGCTTTACTGATTTTGGCTGGTGCATTGGAACCAATGAAATACTCTCAAAAAGTGCAAACCCCGCCTTCTGGTCATATTGGAAGTCTCAATTACACCAGGCAAGATCAATAGAGCACGGAAAAGTACTTGAATCCAAAACAAATGCGTATTTGACCCTGGCCTGGAACACAGCATCGGAGGGTCCCGCCCGTCTCTGCACCTGGGTGTACGCTTTGGCGGCTGCCAGACGCTGTCGCGATCGCGCGTCCTCTGATCCCTGCTTCTGGTGTTCATCTGCCATTCTGACCTTTCCTACCTGTCTGAGAAATATTAATATTCTCACACCTCTGCCAAGGCACAGACCGTACGTGTGAGTTTGAAATTTCTGCCGTGTCGCATGTTGTTACCGTACCTCATTTTGTGTCTTAGGAACACTCCAGACTCTGGTGTTAGCCACCTAAATGACATGGGAGTATCAAGTATTTTTAAATAAATGTAACCTTACAGAACCTGGCATAGACTCATTTTCAACAAGATGGAATCTCTTTCACTAACTAATTTAAAACTAAACTTTTTTTATTGTGTGGAGGTCTGTGGATTCATTAGTTCGCAACATCTCACAACAGATTGATTCTTCTCATTTCATAAAAATAACTGCGAAGTCTTGACATCAAAACAAAAAGAAAGAATCTTTTTAAAAAAATATTATTGTTTTTTAACTTCTATCTCTAGGCAGGTTTCACACAGTGTCAGTCAAACACTGAATTCAAAAGACCGACCTTCCTTTTTTGCATGACTCATTTTGAACTCCATGGATCGTCAAACAGAATTGATAAGGCAAATCTTTTTTTTTCTTTTTTTTTTTTTTTACAAGCTGTCAAAACCAACCAACCCACTTCCCTGCTCTGCTTCCTCACCCATATTGCTGTGTCAGTGTCACATCATGCACTGGAGCTGTTAGGTGAAGTGAAAAACTGAACAGCATCCATTTCAGGTGTGGCTGAATGGATGAAACAGATTTCCTGTCTAATGTAAAGAATAAGGTTACATTTTATACAACACACCATCCTAATAACACGCATTGTAATGCCAATCAGTTCATGGGAAACTTCTAATTACCTACGTGCAGATACAAGAAAATAAGTTTTCTGTCAATGCGATTTCGTAGAATGCCTGTATACCACTTGTCTAGTTAAGTATGGCCATGATTGTGGTTGCATACTACAGCCAAGTATCCTGTTCTTTTAGGCCACGATAAGAATAATTTTCGATTATAATAACATACTTAATTGCGGTTGAAAATTTTTATGCGGAGTACTTCGTAACAGATAGCGGTCATTTAGGAGCTCATTTTGTGCACGTTTTTTTTATCGAACGGAAAAAAAATGGCGGACGTTGAGGAAGTTGGGGCGCTCAGATCGAACGACGGCGCGGTTTAATCGCCCGAGCGGAAAATCGCAGCCTAATGAAGTGCGTTTGCGAAAGGAGCTCTCGTTCCAACGTTTTAATTACCGTGCAAAGCTCTATCTTGTTTCCATCTGTTACTCAGTTTGTGTTAAATACGCGGCTTTGTTCTCAGCCAAATTCAATTAATGGCGCATTGCGGCTGACAACTGTTTCCCGCGCGTTACCAGGGAGATAATCTGATTGCGGACGCCGGTGCTTTGCTCAGTTGTGGCTCGAAACTACCTTTTCTTTAAAATCTTTGATGGAACGGTTATTCTGCACAATGTATGTGTCTGTGTGTGTATGTGCATGTGCGTATGCATGTGTGTGCGTGCGTGCGTGTGGGTGTGTGTGTGTGTATTTCTGAGGGTGTGTGTGTGTGTGTGTGTGTGTGTGTGTGTGTGTTTTTGTATGTATAACATACAGGGTTTGTTTTTCTTTGGGGATGGTGAAGCAGTCACAGGGGACATTATTAGCTCACACAGAGGTCTATGCTGTATTGAGGAAATCCACATTTACATTTTACATTATTCTTGGTTTTAAACTGGTCCCCTGTTACAAGCCATTGGCATTACAGAGACAAACATACATACACACACACACACACACACACACACATACACGTATGCATGCACGCACGCATGCACACACACACGCCAACCTTTCGCTAGCAAGTGAAGCCTTTCCACAGTTTCATCTCGCAAATTAACCAGGCAGCGTTTTCTCTTTTTCCTCTATTTACCGAAATGGAATTCAACGCTGCACCTGTCCCTGGGCATAGTGAGTCAGAGGAAGAGGCTGGAGGGACCGCAGGCCCTGCTGAAGAGGCAGGCGTCGGACTGAAATTCTACCTCTTGGATAAAACATGAAGCCCGTGTCAGATCGAGGACGCCGAGCCTTTGAAGGCCGCTCTCTGACTGCTGACCCGTCACGGAAACGTGCGCCGTGATGTCATCCGAACTTCAAGCTGTGTGCTTCTGGCACGGCGAACTGACGGGAATCCTCTTCCCAAAGGACTCGTTCCCATTGGCTCGTTTGCTGCGCAGCCTCTGATAGGATGAAACAAATGCTGCCTTCTCCACGTGCCGGGTATTAACACTGCGTTTACATGGAAGGCGTCTTAGCCGGAACAACTTCCACAACTTAAATTTTTCAAAAGCATCCCTTCATACAGCTGGATGTGTAGATATCAGGTTCTTGTATTTGCATATATTAATAAATAGCAGGCACATGCATTGCGTGACGTATACATGCATGCCTACTCTATGTGGACACGTTGCGTTTAAAACTCTGGGACGCGAGCTTCTTTTTCTCCGCAAACAGTTAATCAATAGCCCCGATCAAAGAATATAAAAAGGCGCTTGCCTTAGGGGGGGAAGAAAGTAACTCTTACATTTATTTGTAAGTCAACTTAAGGTCGCACGCTGGCTGAATTCAGAGCCGAAAAGGCTGGTAGACAGGTCTTGTTGTCCCGGACCCTGGCATTGGAAGGGAAATTGATGATTCGATGCTGATGAGCAGCTTGAGAAATAGGGGGCCAGGCTTCGCTGTGCGGAGAAAAAAGACTCATGACTCAGCAGGGCCAATCGGATTTCAATCAGTCCGGTCCTAATAAGGGGATAATGGGCAGCAGTCCATCATATTGCATTATTTATCTGCTTGCCAAATAGCTTTCTCCGGGGTAATTTACACAGCCTGCCTCTTTAACGATGATTGGTTTACACCCCCGTGCGTTTCTCTGAAGCAAATGCTGAAGCAAATGCGATGCGCGAGGGCACACAGTAATGCCATAATCTTTCGGTTATGAGCTCAGTCATTGACATGCTGAAGCTTCGCTCCCTCTCTGGTGCGGAGTGTAGCGGTTAGGTAAATGGGTTTGCAGCTCTAAGGCGGTAGGTTCGATGAACCCTTGAGCAGGGGTCCTTAACCTGAATTGCTGCTGTGAATATCCGGCTCTGTGAGCTGATTGCAAGTGAAATGGTGGAGGCTGTATGAACCCCTTCTTGATAAGAGGTTCGGAAAAAAATGGCTTAAACGAAAGGGGGAAAGGGGATTGTGTATGAAATTACTTTTCAATAAGAATTCAATCAGCTTTGACTTACAACTTTGACTTCTCACGAAATGGAAATGATACTTTTTCACAATCGCAGTTCGGCACACTGTTTTTTTTCCTTTCTTTTTTTGCATTTGTTGAACTCACAGAAATGAGTTTATTTAGAAATAAATTGACATTTACAAATTAGTGTGAATTAAGTTTTTGGATAAATGCTGACTCAATCTGTCCCCGGCGTCTATAACTGTAGAGATTTGATGACATGTGCATTGTGAGATACGATGCCGTACATTATCACTTTATCCTGTCTGATCCTTGTCTCAGTTTATGTTTATGTTAGATTCTGTGTCGTCTTTCAGGTTGTTACATGATTTGTCATTGCCAGTGTACTCTATGAAAGATGGGTGGCAGCCCTACCACGATAAAGCCTGCAGCCTCTGTGACTAAGTCCAGTTCTCTAACCATTGCGCTACACTGTAGTAAAAATAAAAATAGCAAGTCCTACAAGTGCAGAACAATTCTTATGCTTCTATGCATACAATATGTGAAGCTCAAGAATGTAAAAAAAATTAAACCCCAGAGAGCTGAAGTTTCTCCTTTGCATATCCCAGTAAAATACAAATGCATATCACTGCAGCTGGCTATCCAATATTTACATTTCATCCTGGAATTAGAATTAAACCTGCATCCTCTAGGTTACACGCCCTGTTCCCTAACCATTATACTGCACTGCTGCAGTACAACAATGGAAAAAAGCTTTCTGACTGTCTGTGGTAGAAATCGTCTGAAAATTATGCTTTCACCTTACACCCTGTTACCATTCTTCTGCAGGATCTAACTGGATTTAACTGGATCTAACTAGACCCCTGTTATCAGACCCTTAGCTGTGATTCTAGCGAGCTATGCCTAAAGGGTCTTTTGAACTTGTCGGCTTATCTTATTAATAATGTAGGGGGCTGGGCTATTTGTATTGGAGAAAATCATATAGTAACTCTCTCTTTCTTTTCTTGCAAGGCCAAGAAAGACCCATCATCGTTCCACCGTCCCAAACATTCCATTTCAGAGATGGTTTGTTCTGGGGAACACCTCTAGCCCTCCTCTGTCGTGATAATGGTGATGCTAGTCTGCCAGCTAGCCCTCGGTAATTGGTTAGTCTGAAAATATGTCACGACGGAGATCAGAGATTCTTTTTCTTTTAACAACACAGCATTATGGATTAGTCGAGTAATGTTTTGAACCAGCTTTATTATTTCTTGAATCATGAAATACTGAGAGTATAACGGGCTGGATGAGGACTTTCTGTGTGTGTGTAAAGAATTATTTAAAAAAAACAATGACAAACTCTACCGGCCATAAAATTGGAGGTGGAGTTTATTTTTTTCCGTGACACCAATATTAAGCCTCGCTGTCTCAGATCCACCCTCGATAAAAGAGCACAGCTCTGGAACCCAGTCAGTACTAGCAAATCTTGCTCCTTAATTAGCCTGCGGGATACTCTTCAATCGCTAAGCAAAAGCGTGTACACTGCATCTTGCCGAAGGCATGGGTTCTGGCTTGGCAGCCCGAAGAGTACCAGTTAGTTTTGGCCGCATGTACATGGGCTCCATTTACTCTGCGTATAAAGAGAAACATTATAAAAATAAATGCATAAAAAAATCATAAAACCTTGTGTTTTTTCTCTGTTCTGAGCAGTGAATTCAGTTAAAATGGCCCCGAGTCTTTTCTGCCGATGAACTGGCAATCCAAGCGACTTTGCTCGCGTGCTGTCAAACGTATAAACTGCAAAATACACACCTGAACGCTCATATCGCTTACTCTAACATAGCATCATTTTGCATATATTTCACTTTTTGAAAGGCCAATTCATAATTTTTTTATGCAATAAAGGAGCAGAGTTCAGTCCAAAGGGTACTATCTCAAATTAAATCTTCCTGAAATAATCTTTTTCTTGGTGGTGGTTTCTCTTCAGCTGAATGACAAAGAAAGGAAATCTGACTGGAGACTCAAACGCATTATTGCGGGCGTTGTCGCTGATCTCCTGAGGCTTGCCTTGCACCCAAAAGTATTTTATATGACAGACATCAATCCCCCCCCAAGCTTTGTTCTGACACCACCAACTCCAGTGTCAGAACAAGAAGTGGGTTTGGGTTTGTCATTTACTCAGTGTCCTGTCTTCTTTAGTTTGAGTGACGTTTCAAATACCCACACTCACACTAACGAAAGAACAGGTACACACACATACAAGAACACACACACACACACACACACTCACAGACACACGTGCACCTAGACATACTCACACGTGCACGCAGACATACACACACACACATACACAAACTGTGCAACTATTGGTATTGTAAAACAAATGGAAACGCTAATGTTGTAGTGATGTTGAAATACCATCAGTTTTTGAAACTGAAACTGCCTCCTCTCACATTAGGTTGAAGTCTGCAGGCTTCTCATATTATCTTGCACACAGAATGACTGTCTGGATTGCACAGTCCTGGAGAAACACTTCTGCTTATGGTTGCACTTTGCGAACATGCCCAGCAGTATAAATTTATTTTAATTTATATTAGGCAACATGCATTAAAGGGGTTAACTGAACATTTCATGACCGATAACAAATGAATAGGTTTCGTTGACCATGCAGTGTAACTGTTGGATGAAATGTGGTCCTTTGTGTACAGATTTTCTTATGGGGAAAAGTATAGCAGTTAGAATGAAAACGACAAAAAGAAAATGCTATTTTTTTCCCCCAAAATGCTAGTTTTGCTGGCACAAGACGATTCCTGTCGAGACGAAAACGAGTTCTAAGTGTAAATTGAAGTAAAGTGAATTAAGCAACAAATAATTAAAAATGTATTAATAGAGCAAGTGACCTTTAAAAGCGCTAAGCTTGAGAACTATTCAGTACACATCTTGACGCAAGAACAGAAAACAACAGAAGGTGCTGCAGTAATGCGGGAAGAGGTATTTCACAGCTGGTGCGATACGCCGGTCATCATTCTGAACTAAGAACACGTATCCCTCTGGAACCACTTAACTTGAGAAAGGGCTTATCTGAAATGTCACAAGGATAGATCCACACTTCCGACTGACTGACAGGTGAAAGACAGAGTCGGGCGCACATGTGTGAGTGTGTGTGTGCGTGTGTGTGTCTGTGGGTGTGTGTGTGTGTGTGTGTATGTGTGTGTGTGTGTGTGTGTGTGAGACCTTCACCAGAATTTCAAATCATGTGCTCCAGGCAGTGCATACCAGTTCCTAAAAGGCAGTATAATAATAGTACAAGAATGCGCTGAAGACAAAAATGTCACAACTGTTGGTCATAAAAGCAAGTGATACAGGCACTGTAGATCTGGACTGAGCACTTGCCTACCCTGAACTTTCCCTCAGTAAAAAAACTTCCCTAACTCTTACCTACCCTACCCTGATCGCACTTACCCTCAGAACGCTAATCGTGCAGAAAGGTATTCATCTCAGGAGTGTATTTGCGTGGCAGTACGTGCGTGCGAGGCTGTCTTGTCATACTGAAGTTCAAAGCGCTGTCGTAAGTTGCTGTGGATAACGGAATCAGCCGAATAACGCTAATGTTATGTAAATACAGGAACCTATTCCCGTTTGCTTAATGTGCCATTATTTGTTGGCTTTAGCCAGAAAATGTCACGCGGGCTGTGAAATTGACGCGTTTTGTTCTTCTCCCTGCCTGTTGTGAATCCTTTTCACCTTGTCGAATCCCGTTTCAAGCCTCTGTCGCTGCCTCCCTCGCACAGGAGACGGTAAAGCTGCAAGCTTCGCTTCTGACAATATCCCCCGTCCCACTTATCAACCTCTCCTGCTGGCTGCTGGCTTCGTACCGCACGGTACTGCATAACTTAGGGGGGGATATTTTGAGCCAGACGGGCAGAAATCCAAAGCAAATGTCAACATCAAATGGTCCGTTTTGTGGGGAACGCAAGTCACGTGATCTTTATTATTCTGTCAAGTCTGGCTTACGGACGATCTCCCCCCCCCCCCCCCCCCCCCCCCAAATACTCTTCTGATGAACTTCCTCAGAACGGAATGTCAGAAAGTCTGACTGTCACTTCAACCGCAGTCTCAGGAAAATAAATAAATAAATAAATAAATAAATAAATGTGGAGACGCATCATTTATTGACAGGGCACGTAAGATCTGCTGACAAGTGTAGAAACACTGACATACCGACACGACTAATTTATTCTCTGTTGTATGAGTCAGGTCTGGAGGGCCGCGGTATCTGCTAGTCTGCGATGTGTTTCAGCATAAGCCTTTGGAAGCGCATAGATGATTGTACTAGATGTGATTTCTAGCCCTTTTTGGTGTTCGCATACCATCTGAAGTTCACTTTCATGTGGCGTGCAAACCTTGTCAAAGTCACTAAAAGTGCTTGCTAAAATATTGAATTGTAAAACGTTATCACTGATTTTATGTTGTTTTTAGTAACAGTGAAATGTCGGCAACAAGAATATCACATCGAAAACGAACATTTCATAAACTGTGATTTCAAACAATTTCAAAACTTTAACACAATGGACCTTCTTTTCTGGGCTGCACATATGTTACATAATCAACCTCCATATTCCAGAGATGTCCTTATGGACATCTAAGAAAAGACAAGACAATAACTCTGCGAGGGAAAGTTAATTTGATCAGGTGAGCTTGTGGGGTTTGGGGTGTGGGTGTGGGTTGCACCTTAATTTGAGCATACCTGCCAAGGCTCTCCTCAGAGTCTCATTCCCCCTCTTATCCAAACCCTGCCCCCCCCCCGCCTCTCTTCCCCCTCCCTCCCCCTCACAGCGCGCTCCTCAAAACATTACACCAGATGATCCCCTCCGAGGGAGCGGCGCCAAGGATAACGACTCTTCCAGATCCACTGCTCTTTCATCCCTACGTTTCCAGAAATCCCTCCATCTGGAAGGGGGAGGCGGCTTTCTCCCGGCCGGCAGTCAAAGCGGGCTGCGCTCAGAGCCTTCGCTCCGGCTCCTCCGGGCTCCAGGACGGCAACAGTCGCTACGCTTCCTTTTGTTTTCCTGTTTCTTGCTATTTAATTTGGTTTTTTTTGTTGTTGTTTTTTTTTTTTTAAACCGAGCGCATGCCATGAATTTTTTTTTTTTTTTACCCATCAGTTACCTCATCCCCCTCCCACCCCACCCCCACCCACCCCCCCCCCCCAAACCCACCACCATCACCAACCTAAGGCTTAACGCACATGTGTTTTCTAGAGATAAGGGATCACAGATGTGCGGTGGTTGGCATTTACGGTCTATTGTCTTCCTCTTTATTTTATTTTTTTTTCCTTTTCGGAGAAGTTCTGCCCTGGTTTTGAGTCATGATTTTATGTTCTGCAAGATGAACTGCACTTTGGAGATGCCTTTTGCAACTTCCATTTATCCACAAATCTAACGGAAGCCATCACAGATGCAAAGGTATGGGGATATGTTGTGTTTTTGTAGGGAAATAGCAAAAATGAATGTGCCAATTGCAAATTAAAGTTAAGGACAATTTACATCCAAGTCTATATCAATATTGGCCCGTTGACCTCTGTCTTCCCATTTTATAACATTTTATGGATTCCTGAATTAAAATGACTATTTTTTTTACACGACCTTCAAATAATTGTACCCAACAATTAATATACTTCTTTGAATATGGAAAATAAATAAAAGATTTTGAATATGTGGTGTATAAAACCTTCTAAATTATTGTAAACCCATGATAACACCCCTTACAGAATGTCATACATAAATGGGACATTGTGGCTCGGAAAATTATTTTTTTTTTAAAAGAAAAGAAATCTGCGGCAGCAGGAGAAAAATGCCAAAACAAAATGGCAAATTTCAGGTCTACAAGAGCAAAACTCAAACAGAGATTACATAACTTGCAGCAGTTTGGCTGATCTTTCTTTCCCAGTGCCCCCCCCCCCCCCCGCCTTAAAATGACTGCAGAGAAGAAAAGGCTGTGGCAGCAGGGTTCGAGGAGAACAAGCTCAAGGCTACTCAGTCAGCACCAGCAGCATTGAGAGCACATGTAAATCATGGAAAACTAGAGGCCAGCCAACAGACCTCAAGCATTTGAGAACCCAGTATAAGGTGTGCCAACCGGTCTCCTTCACCTTGTTTCTCTGAATTTAACTCAATTTTTGAGGCTTTTACTTTGAGGATGAAAACACTTCTTTATAAATATACAGTATATACTTCCTGAAACGGTCGTTTACTTGCTGAAAAGAATACTTCCGAATATGCTCAAGCGAAACCCCTCAATAAGTATATCATCCTGGGATTTTAGGTACACTGCATTTTGAGGAAACTTCACCTACTCAGCTTTCTCATCCAGTGTACTCAACAGCCATACTCAATAGTAGGCAAGTGCACTGATTCGGACATGGCCATAGTTTTTCTTTCGAAGGAGCACAGCCGCTGACAAGGAGGGAGTGTGTGACCACGAGGGAGCAGTCCTGTGCTGCACTGGTATCGTGCCCTCCCCTTTTTCTGCTTCTGGGAAAGTGGCTAAATGATATCAACTGGGGAAAACAGCAGAAATAAGTGTCTGCCAGGGAAGTGAGAATGCTACAATGATAGGTGGAGGGCTTTCATCGTGCAATTACTTGCATTGATTTCCCCCCCCCCACCCCCCTGTACCCTTCCATGGTCGTGGGGGTGGAGAGGGTGGGGGGGGGGGGGGGATGCATTAAGTACGTGCGGCCCGACGGTTGACATAACTTAAAGGTCACAGTCCAGAAAGATCTTGTGCCATATTGGGTATTGGACATTGTGCGTCATTAGCTGGCCTTTTGTGAAAGCGGCTTTGGCTTCTTCCCCTATCGGAAAATGGCTTGTTTTGCCGGTTTTTTTGCTCCGCATTTCAAGGTCTCCGTTTGACTGAGAGGGAAGAATGTAGCGACAGAACCGCGTGTGGGCTTGAGCTGCCTCTGCGGAGCGGTAGAATCTGGATGGGAAGTGGAAATTAATTTACCGAATTACGCCGAACACAGCGAGAACTGGGAGGGAGAGGTGGCAGGCGCTTACACCGAACCAAATATTAAATCAGCCTCTCCTCCTTCAATGCACTTTTTCAGAAAGACATTTAATTACGGGGAGTTAGGTGGCATTGACAGTAATGACAATAAAACAAACGTGCTCTGTTCCCTTTTTAACGAGGTGTGTTATTGATGCGTGCGTGCGCAGGTGTGTGTTGGGGGAATTTGAACAGGACGTTGGGGTTCCTGGCGTGGGGTATTTGCTGACCTCAGTGTGTCTGGACCTCGGTTTAATGAATCTTCAGAAGAACCTTCCACAGCACGATGTCGCCATCGCTGTGCTGAGATATGGGATTTGTAGTTTGCCCTGAGGGAAGACCTGATGTTTGTGTGTGTGTCTGTGTGTTTGTCTGTGTCTGTGTGTTTATGTGTGTGTGTGTGTGTGTGCATGTCTGTGTGTGTGTGTTTGTCTGTGTCTGTGTGTGTGTGTGTCTAGCACTGAATCTGGTTTAACAGCTAAAGCATCTTTCAAATCCCAGGATCCTAACTACCCCAATTAATCTTCATCTGAGGATTTATTAAATGACAAACAGAGATGGTGTCATGGACTGTAGATCGTGGGTGGTGATTAATATTCAGAGTTGGTCCATTTTTTTCCCCCATTCTCATCTCCCTATACACATTTTTCATGATTACTTCTTGATCATGAGGCCATTGCTTAGATTAGACACCACATAAAAAGGCAGTCCGAAAACAGAATATAAGACAGTGGGGCTTTTTCATTTTGGCATTAAAAATTCATGTCGCAAAAAAAGTCAAGATGTTCACAAACAAACTCATCTAGTATTGCACATGCAGAGATCAAAGCTATGTAATGGCTATGCATTTTTGATGAAAAAAAGCAAATGGTGGACCTAGATGGGCTGAATGGCTTGTCCCCATCATTGTGTGTTTGAACGTTCTCGTGAAGCAAAGCCAATCGCTTCAATGGCGTTGTATGCAGGGCACATTCACAGATTCAAAGAGTTGCCATGTCTGTATAGATGAAGGTTGATGAGACACAGATGAGGTTGAGAGAGTGAGTCCTGTTAATGGCCATTTTGTTTTTGAGAGTGGACCACTTGGTTCCACTGAACTGCCTTGTGTGTTTACTTGCGCACTTTGTACCTTGATGGCAGTTTCATTCTGTTGTCTTCGCTCCTTCAGAAAGAAAGCAGCCTTGATAAGAAAAAGAAGACCCTGGCTATTGTTTCCTGCAGGTTTCATCACTCAGTGGTTCTAGCAGTGCAAAACGTAATTCATGCAACCTTAAAATGAAAATCAAACGTTATATTAACAGCACACTTTCTTGTTAAATCAGGAAATAAAATCAATTGGCCCCCTGTGGGAGAATACAGTCGTTTGTATTGAAGATCTAAGCCAGCCTTGGAGTTATTATCACAATAAAAATTGGCCAGTGGAGAAAAAATTGCAAAAAATGTAAGGGGGGGGGGGGGGGTTACATAAATGAGGTAAAATAAAGGAAATGGTCAGTGCTAATAACACAAGCTCCAGGGTCAAATGAATATCCAAAACTTGCTGTCTGGACCGAGCCGGTTCTCAAATTAAATGGAGAAAAAGGAAACCATCTGATTTAGTTTCTTTTTAGCTCGAGTTTTTGCAGTTCTACATTACCACTTGTGTGAATCTTCAGCCATTATATATGACTTTTAGTAGACATTAGACTAAACATAAATGCATATCCAAAAGCTGACATTAAATGTCCACTTTTTTTTAGATATAAAAGGTAATTGATTGTAAGGCTTCTCTGTTCCTCTCTCTGCAATCGTTGAGGGGCCACTTTGAATAGTCCTCCATTTGATCAAGAGCTGAAATGTTTAATAATTCATACACAGTCTTTCAGTCCTTTAAATCTATGAAGTTAGCAAGCAGAAGCACCAGGGATTTAGGCATTTTAACCAGCTTGCTCAAAGCTGCGAGGAAATTTCTTCTGTACGCATGAATTTTGTTAATTGAAATTATATATATATATATATATATATACTTTTTATACAGCACTTTTTACAAAACTGTGTGAAATCAGAGACTATGGGGCAACCTGGCTTCGTCAGAAGGTTTAAATTCTGGGATGTACATTTGCGGAAAACGATGAAGGTATGAACGAGTGTGGGGCAATGCAGAGAGGAGGGGAGGAGCTGGAGGAAACTTTGACTGCCACTCCCTGCTCTCAGTACATGGGAATAAACAGGCTAATAAATTTACCCTTCAAGGTGTGAGATCACAAATATGTGATGAGAATGCTCTTAACTGAACATTCTAATGTTGACAGGAAAAAAAAAAAACACTGCTGGTAATGGTTCTCGAACACTGACATTCCGAAATAATCCTATTCTTCAAAGGGTTAATTCACAGAGGAGAGGGTAACAATAAGCCACTCATTAGAGAGGCTTGTGGCTAGATGTTATTTTAATGATATTCTTCTGTGTTTTTCTGTTGCTGAATATTCCCTGTGAACTAAACACTAAAAATTCTCTGTTTCACGGTCGAGTTGCCATCTTCTGTAATGAGTCCTGGCTTCAGGGAGTTGTTACAGTACATATTTGATTAGAAGATGGGTGCTGCATTGATCCATTGTAGTCGAAATGTAGAAATGTCTACAATGTAGAAAAGGAACCTAATGATATTACAGTCAGAGGTGGAAAATTCCAGTTCTGAAAATGAACATCCTCTCCTGTATTTTGTTCCAATCAGCTGTAATTATTCATTAGCATGATTCTTTAGCTAATATGTGCTACTAGTTAGCGAAATCTGCTGGCTAAGTTCATGGGTGGAAGAAACACATGGCAGTACTTTTAATTTCTGATCCCTGGACTTTCCACCCCTGATTACAGTTGTGTGGACAGTAAACCAGTTGGTTTTAGAGGTGAAATCTGAGGATCGCCTCATAAGATAAGTTTTGAAAATATAGCAGCGAGTTAATATGCGATAATATCCAATAATATATCACGGTATTACAGTATATAATGTTGTGGAATGTAATGGAAGATGCCATAACTTGCATCTCTCTACTTCATGATACATTTGAAGGACATGAACACAGAAAAATGTTCATGTTAATATTCATCATATGGTCCTCCTTTGACTTGTATAAATTCTGTTACAGTTGAATCAACACAAAGCCTTTTCCTAGTCGCTTATCAGATTCAGTTTGATTCACCTGCACACAGATCCATGGGTATAATGACAGATCTTTGATCTCTGCCTCCGCTCCTTGATCATTATTGAACATGTACTGTATCTGTCCAGTCCTGCACAGTGATATTACAGTAAGGTTTTTCCATGAAAGGGATTAACTCTGTGTTAAGCGTCAGACACAATTCTGAGGAAGCAAAAAAAAAAAAAGGCTATCTTCGGCTTCTTTGGTTTTGACGTCCCTATTTTTTGCTGGGCACACAAGAAAAAAAAATGTGCAGACACTGTAGAAGATAACTGTTGAGTGCACCCTGGCCTCCCTCTGTCTTTAAGAGAGAGTTAAGTCAAATAGTTTTGTCATTAAAATTATTATATATTGATGTTTAGCTTGCACGCTTTGTGATGCCATCAAATCTCATGAATCAAGAAAATACCACACAAACCCACACAGACGTGCACACACACATACGCACATACACACACAGCAGTAGTTGTTGTTCTTATTTTTTTTTCCACAAAGCTCTGAAGTGCCACAGCTTTTGTTGATTGCATGAATATGTGCATTGCTAATTGGGTCCTTGTAATCACCTTGTCTCTATTTTTCAGAATTAGCTTGTGGAGCCCTTTGCACAAAAAAGGACTCTGGTTGGTAATGGCATGCTGCATGTTATTATCAATGCACTACAAGCCACATGACCCATTCCCTAAAATATCCCATTATATTGCTTTTTATGCAGCTCAAGATCAACCTAAGCCAGCTGCAATTTATACCATTCAGAGCCTTTATGCTGGCATTGCACTAATCCCCAAACGAAGGTTATATTTATTATAATATACATGTTATATTTATTACAGCTGAAAGGTGCAGTGAAATCATTCTGTCAGAATAATTTCTCACTGCTATAAAAAACCCCCACTTCATTTCACATCAAATCATTTTCTTTTCCTCATTGGAACCTACCAGTTAAAATCAGTTCAGATTAAAATCCTGTCATGTGTCTAATAGGAAATTCTATCTAACCGTTGATGGGGCTGAAAGCTAAAATGAAGATGAAAGGTGAATTGCAAATTATTTGGCTTTTCTGGCTGAGACACGGTGAGACCATGCCCCATATCAGTTTTGAGTTTTACATTTCAAATAATGACAAAAGTAGCACTTAAAAAAAAAATAAAACAAAGAGTATTTGGGGATGTTGGCCTAGAGATGTGATCAACAAAAGCATGGCCCATGCTTGCCAGCCTAAAGCATGATTCTGTTCTTGTCGTGATCATTTAAGCGGTGGCATCTGATTGGTCAGGCTGTGGAGAAAACCACCTCTGTCCCACCTCCAGATGAATGACAGACTTCCAGCCGATCAGTGAATGAAGCCTTCAGAATGACCACGCCCCTCCCCCACCCCCCCCCTCCAATCAGTGGGCACCTTCAGAAAGCAATTAACATTTCCAAGGACCTGTCACCATTTATCATCATAACTGGCCCTGACAACTCACATGCTGTCAACACCACTGTCACCGTGTGCAATCCCTCTGGCTCTCTCTCAGCGGTGTTATGACGACTCAAAGGAAATCATTTCAAGGCACAGATCGTTGGAGTGTCGCTAAAAAAAAAGGGGGGAAATACTCAAGCCACTTAATGATGGTTTTGAATTTTCTCATCAGCCCTTTCTACTGGATGGTCCATCATGGCCTTGTTAAATCTAATAACCCCTGAGTCACTGAGAGAGGGATGTAGGAGAAAGAGGGAAAGTGAGAAAGAGGGAGAGGAGGAATGAAAGGGGGAGAGAGAGAAAGAGAAAGAGAGAAGCAGGCAATGAAGCTCATGCTCAATAATTGAATAAAAGAGTGTTGGTTACATATCAGTTGAAAGAGCTACAAAAATGACGATATATTTTCTTAAATCCCGTGTCGAACACATAGTTTCGAATAACCAATCTATAACGTGCATGTTTGCGAACGACAATAGCTTTTTGAGGTGTTACGAACACTCACTAGGACCCGCTTTGAGCAAGGTGTTGCCAAGGCGATGTGATTACAGAAAAGGAACCGTCGCTGGACGAGCCACCTGCAGCCCCGCCGGTTGGATGTTCCTCATCAGGTCTGTTGGTGTCTGGCCCTCTCAGACACTGACACAAAGAGATTGATTTCGCTTCAGAGTTTGCCAGACTGTTTGTTTTTTTTTGTTTTTTTTTTGGTTTCGTCGTCTTCTCCTAATGCCCGGGCGTGGTTCGGAATCGAAAGCGCACATTTCTCCGCCAGGACGCGGCGGAGTGTCAGGAGCCGCTGCGCCAGGCACCCCGAAAGCCTCGCCCCCGGTTTCAGCGCCCGGTTCCGAGCGGCTCGTAAAACCCGCGGCATGATGGAGCACCGGCTCTGGTAGCATATTCATCACTCGCTCCCGCTGCGATTTCCCAACGTCCGGGTAATGAAGAATTTACCCCTCTCCCCTTGACCGTTTGCCCCCCATCATCCTGCTACACTCCCCCCACTACCACACCACCACCACCCACCCCCACCCCCCCCCCCTCCAAAAGTTCCATCAATTCTCCAACTTTTATGTCCCTGTCAAAACAGATGTGGGCACATCAGTTAAGTTCACTGCTGTCTAAAATTCTCAACATCACGGGCAAATACAGATATGAAGGGACAACAGCAGGCGGATGAGGCTTTCTGAGGTAAAAAAAAAACAGATGCGGCTTCTCAGTGAAACCATCAGGATATGAACGAATATTTGCATACTGAGAACTGCAGTCCCTTATATGCAAGCGCACAGGCTGCATAGGGAAACCTAATTGCCATCATCAAAGTCAAAGTGATCCTTGAATAGCTACAGTATTATGGCATAAAACTCAAGTGATTGCGAGCGTACCGCAGTGTACGTGGAATCTAAGTGGTTCTAATGCACACAAATGGAATCTGAGGAAAAACAGACAGGCAGATTATAATGCTAGCATAATGACGTGTCTCTGAGAAAAGTGGCATTTCCATTTTTTTTTTTTGACAATCAAAGAGCGACTGACATATGCAGCACTGTGCTTGAGTCACCTGTCACCACTCTAATGCACATACACACAAACATGAATAATACATCAAACTGTATGTGTAAGTACACGGAAGTGTACAGGCTTCATGCGGCACACGGAACAGTGCGGGCCTCCATGTTTTGAGCAGAACCCCCCCCCCCCAGCTACACAGTAGTATGTGATGGTACTGCGAAGGCATGCTGAGTAAGATATTGTCCTGCGCTGAACCAAAATCGTCCAAAATGATGACAAAAATGAAAATTGGCTGCGAGCCTCATCCGTGTCACGGCACCGTTCCAGTGTGCGGGGAGGGCCCCGTGGCCCGGTGTCAAATTTGGCCCCACAGGGTGACGCGTAATTGGCCGTAGCGTCGTCCAATTTTCCCGGACGACCGCGCCTCGCTGCGCGCCAGCGACCCCAGCTGGTCATCCGGTTGCGTGCCGCGTGCGTGCTCAGGCTGAACACGGAGAGGCTTGTTCTGACTCATGACTGTGCACAAACTCAGCTTGTGGATTGTGTTGTGCAAAGAAGAAGCATAAGCCGCTTTAGAGGAGAGAATATTCTAGATTGCGTTCTTTGCATCGTCTGTCCTGAGCCATAAGTTCAGCATTCATTAGCCATTTGATTAAAAATGAAATAGGTATTTTGTGCACTTCTAACAGTACATTTGACAAATGAAACTGCAAGTTGAGTTCTACCTCACAATGGCGGCATTAGCTTTTTCTTAGCGCTGTATCAGAGGTGAAAGATTTGAGGGTGCACCACAAATCCTTGATTTCTTGTGTGTCAGCTATAAAAGTATCTTTTTTTTCTCTCCCTTGAGCCCAAATCCCTTTTGGGAGCAATGCCTTACATCATTTCTAGATCTCTGTGAATGATATATGGTAGAGGTTCAGGAGAGAAGCTGGAGATTAACCATAATAGGAGTGCTTTATATGACAGTATGACATACAGTTAATGACTTCTTCTGTTGACGGCTTTATTAAGGAGAATTCACTAACACTTTTTGTGAACGGTTCTTCATAAAGGCACTACAGCTCCATCATACATAATATTAGCAATACATAACATATTCATAAATGCTTTTGTCAATAACTTGCTGCAATAAGTTATTACCATGTCATAACCATAACCATGTCAAATTCACACACTGTATGTCTACAATAAAAAAATTGGTAGTAGGGTTTGTAAATGAGTGTGGCTACGGTTGCAGACAGTTGGGCATTCAAAACTGTGGTGGGAATTGGACGTGCTCAACCCCACATTGAGTTTTTAAAAAAGGAGTAAGCCCACGTTTTAAGTATTTACAGTGCAAACATTTAAGGGAAAAAAGTGCTTTGTAATGACAGTCTGAAGAACATCTCTTTAATATCCACACCCCCGTATCTCTACACCCTGTTCCCGAGTTACACCGAGACTTCCTGCCTTTCTTCTTCGAGAAAATAATGAGTCTCAGCCTGTTTAATTAATCTCTTTCCCTGCCAACAAGTGTCTGCCTTTTCTCCTCCGTCTGAAACAGTCAGAGCATCTGTTTTCCTTCAGTCTCAACCTCCTCACCTCTATTAATGGGCAGATATGTGGCTTACATTCTAATACACTTGTTTTTGAAAAGTCCTGTTGGATGAGCTGGGTCCCTTGGGTGAATTGCTTTTTAATTCAGCCAGAGTGATGGCTACCGTGGTGAGTACATCATTATACTCTGCAAAGTCTACTGCTAAGCGTGGAGATAAATGAGCAATTTATCACGGGTAAAGACTGGAGCTGGAACTATGGAGATAATATTTTATTAATTAAATTATTTATAAAATATGGTTGGTCTGTGTATGGCATAAACTCCCATCCCCCCATCCTCATTGGTTAACATTTATAATCGCTACACTACCACATTTTAGTCTGTAGGCTATACTGCAATGTGCGTATAAGCTGGATATTAAATGAAATTAGAGGGATATATTTATAAAGGCAAAAAATAATGACAGAGACAAAAAAAAGAAAATAATTTTAAAAAAAACATGGTAACATTCATTTGGCTTTCCGATCTGTGATGAACCGATGGTTACATGACCTGCTATGCACCACATGGGCTAGAGTTTAAAGTAGAGGCAAAGGGACATGTCACAAAGAGGAAGAACAAGGAGAAAGCAAATTCAGATGTTTCTGGGTCCTGTTTTAAAAGAGTTAATTGTGCCGTCAAAATGTTGAAAACATGCTACAGAACACCGTTCTCACTCAAAGTTCTCAGAACTTCTTTTATACTATATATATTCATGTTTTCCTCCCTCATACATACTTATGCAGCTCAATATGTACCCAAGCAACCTTTAGCCCTATAAGCCATTCAAGTTCTTTGCAAAGGGGAATGACAGATGTGCCCCACCCAGACATCCAAACTCACGAAATCTCTGGTTCCTTAGTCGCTAAGACGCGAGGCAGCCAGGAGCTAAACGGGGGTAATCATTCCCCTCAGAGGGATAAGCGGGAGGTAAACCTTCAGGCACATCAGTGCGCCAAACATGATCAGCGAGACAGAGACAGAGGCAGAGAGATTTTTAATTCCTGAGGTGGAGGGCCTGTATTTCGTGACTACGTGTACTGGGGAGAATGGAGTGGGTTTCTCTGGAGGTAAATGGTGCGCTGGCTGTCTGCAGTAATAATTAATATGCAACAAGGCAATCGGCTGTCTGACTCAGACTCATTGCAATTTAGCAAATGCAATTCTTCTTTTTTAGAAAGAAAAATCTTTTGTTTTAAGGGAAGTTTTTTTTTTTTTCAGATGCCTCCAGTGTATGTTGTGTCTCTGAAATAGGAATGCATAAAATAACCATCATTCCCCCAAGACACCTAGTCTCTCAAGAAGCCCAACTCCAGGAATACTTCATTCTTTTTTTATATTTCTTGATCCACCAAGGAGATTGTTAGCCCGAAACTGCTGGGTGAGTCTTTGGACGGTTTTCAGAAGCTGTGAATTCATATTTTGGGTTTTCCTTATGGCACTGACGTCCAATGCATCAGAGTACCCAAAGTTAATTATGTAAATCAAGCGCGCTGTATTTCCTGCTGTAAATGGATTCCAAGGTTATTACAAAAAATATTTAATGTTTTAACATGTTTTGAGCAATAATTATAGACCAGACCAGAAGAGGATAGCTAAATGCATTGATGAATAAGGTCTAACCACGGACTGTAAGTAGTTATTGGATAAAACTGCCCTGAGCTGCAAAGCAGGCTAATTTTATAAATGTGGAAATACAGAGAAAAAAAAAAGTTTACAGTAATAATAAAAAAACAATAAAGAAGCAAGTTGTTTATTTATGACAACACCAGGGGCAAGTGGGAAGCAAAGACTGCTGTTTATTAGTGTTAATTTGATTCTCTCATTATGACAAGCTTTTCACAACAGCTTTAATAAGTGCATACTTATGGAAACAATTAAATACAGCTTATTGGAAACAGTCAAAGGAAGAAATGACAAAAGCATCAGGTGATTTATAAGAAATGTGTACAGTCTTGTTTAGGTACAGGAATCAGACTGCAAATTTCATTTCATAAAGAGCCTAAGGAATGCTCCAAGGAATAGACTAAAGCTACACACACACACACACACACACACACACACACACATACCTGTCACAACCAATCTTGACCGCATCACAGCTTATTATATTGGTCATAACACCATCATAATGCACACTGCGAATTTTACAAATCAGAATATACAGATGGGACTCCAAATGATCACCGTATACAGTACGACGGTGTTATGACATTTGCCATAAACTTGCAGGACGCTCTCATGAAAAAAATCACAAATCATTTTCCTCAACCAAACCTGCCCCATTGTGTGTGTGGGGGGTGCCATTCTGCATTGAGTGTGTGATCTCCTGAGGCATCACTGTTATTGTAGTCCCCCCAGCTCCCTCCTGTGCCCCACGTTGTGCCCGAGACTTTAATGAACGCCATCCAGACGGACCCCATACCGCCACCCCCACCAATTTCAATAATAAAAATTCATAACAACATTTCTCAATTGACTGAGCGCTGAAGCCCCCAAGCGAACAGCGAAATCAAAGGTTATTGCTTCAAGGCGTCCATAAACTCTATTACAGCGATGTATGTTAAACATGAACATATGTATTGAATTTAACATTAATTTACTCAAAATACCCCAAAATGAAATTGCTGCGTTGGGCTAAATGAATTAACATTATATTGTATGATATATGGTATGGTCTATATAAGTATAGACCAACATATAAGCTCTCTCTAGCTTTATCTTTCTGTGTAGCTTTCTCCTCCTCTTCTTCCCTCTTGACCTTCACCCTCGTTTTTCTTTCCTTCATCCTTCTATTCTATTCCCCAACCTCCTCCTTCTCCTCTTCCTCCTTCTCCTTTGTTACACCTCTGCTCCAACTTTCATGGCCCCTCTTTTTTCTTGCCCTCCTCTCCCTATCTCTCTGCACTCTCTTTCCTACCCACTATCCCATCCCCCCCCCCCCCCCCCCCAGCCCCCGGCCCCCCCCCCCCGGCCCCCATCGCACGTTCCTGACTCCGCCGTGTCGTCGAGTCGCTCGCGGCGATGGCCAATCTGGCGGAGGGAGCAGGTTAATGAGAGCCTTATCTGCAGTGAACATGTGTCTGCCGGCGCAATTAGAGTCAGTGGGGAGCCGGACCGCTGATGCCGCCGCGGCTGCCGTGTAGCTCCCGCCACTCAAAATGTCTCCTTGGTTACGTGTGAGTGTGTGTGTGGGGGGGGGGGGGGGGGGGGTTGAAAGGTACAAAAAAGAAACAAGATCATGAGAGAGGGAGAGAGAGAGAGAGAGAGATAGAGAGCATACTCCTCATTTCTGGGGCGGGGGGGGGGGGGGGGGGCTCCAAAAAGCAGAATTCTAGTGCAAAAAAAAGGTTCTATTCCCAGCCCTGCTCTGATACTGGACAGACGTGTGACTTGTCAAAAGTTCTCAACAGCCTCTTATCACCCTTGAGTTTGAAGGTTCCCTCTTTCTCCTGTTACCACCTCAATTTTAGCACCAGCTTTTCATGACCACTCTCTGCACCAGGGTATTATTCCATAAGTCACTCAACTTTGCCAGTGAAATATTCATCTGAAGCCGTGTCTTTAATCTGCCCTCAGCTTTCGTTTTGAAGCCCAGTTTTTGATTTAAACTTCACTATACTTCTTTTTTTTCCCTTCTGAATGCGAGAACAGCAGCCATTGTAATGTCATTGTTTCTGGCACACATCCCCACTTTGTGAGTTATATTCTCCCTGTCAGCGCTCAGATTGTCCTTTGGGGGGATTTTTTTTTTTTGTTAAGGCCCATTATTTTTGTCATTTATCAAGGTGTGATGTGGTTCTGAAAGATTACGCTGTGCTTCTCGAGTGTGGGACTCTGAGTTACAAAGAATCCAATACTGCGTCAGTGGTCCCGCCACAGCCAGATCCAATATGTTACAGGGAGACGGGAAGGTTCTTGACAGAGCCTCATAAATAAAAAGGGAGGGCTTTGGCATGTGTGATACTGCTCAATGCCAGGCCATAAACAAAAGTGTGCCACTGGAAGAAAACTACCGTTCCAACCCTTAATACACCCCTTATACTCAAGGGAGAACATAATCTGCAGACACACTGCCTTGCACTGGAGGCCGACATATCGACAGAATACAACATCGCTCTTTCCCTGTAATGTGTGTACGTATGTAGGCATGAACGTATGTATGTATGTAGGTAGGATTATGTGTGTATGCATGTATGTATCTATGTATGTATACATGTATGTACTACATGTATGCATGTGCGCATGTATGTGTGTATGTATCTCAGTCTCACTAGTCCATAAGAACATTAGTCCCTCAAAACATTACTGGTTTTAATGTACAGTTTTAGCAAACTCTTACCTGGCTGTTCTCGTCTTTATGCTTACCGGTGGTGAGAATCTTGTTTGGAACCCTCCGCCGGGGTAATCTTCTTTTAATGGTAGTCTTTGACACATCTGTGCCTTCATCCTGGAGGGTGTTCTTGATCTGTTCGACAGTTGAAAATGGATTTTTCTTCGCAATTCAAAGTATTCTTTCACCATTCACTACAGTGGTCTTCCGTGGTCTACCAGGTCGCTTGCCACTGCTGAGCTAACCAGTGCATTCTTGCTACCTAACAATGCATCAAACAGTTGATTTTGACACTGCCAATGTTTTTCTCTATATTTAGCTATGATGGATTTGTTCTTATTTCCCAGCCTCATGAGGGCCTGCTTTCCTGGCATTGATGCTTATTTTGCCCTCATTGAGAGACAACGGCAACAGACAGCAAATGCTAATTCCACACCTAGAATCAACTTTAGGCCTTTTGTTCACTAATGATGCAAAAACACACAACCGGCAAAGGAACAGCTGAGCAGTCAATTGTCCATTACTTTTGCTCCACAAAATGCGGGGGTGGGGTGGGGGGCTATATATATATATATATATAAAAAGGGCAATAATTACATCACAGATCACCCGACATGTGCATAAATACCCTCAAATTAAAACTGACAGTCTGTCCTTTAACTTTACTTCTGTCAGGACCACTGCCATCAAAGTATGATGTTTGTTAACAATAAAGGCAATACAGTTATGTTTGGCGGTATGGCTCTGTTCTGGGAGCTCTCCCGCCAACCACGCAGCCCGCGTGGATAAGGCCGGGAGGCCAGCAGCCAAACCCCCCTAGAGGGGTAAACACAGAACAGATCCAGCAGCAATGCAAATTTTTTAACACATAGGGATGGAGCAATGCAAATTCTTAACACATAGGGCTGGAGCTGGGGTGGTGGAAGGGATTTACAAAGCAACGTGCAGCAAGCTTGCGTGTAGGAGGAGCAGCCGAATGAGTAGAGGGAGGCTGTTTAAGTAGACCGCCCTGTTATGTGAATGTACTGTGATAGGTGAACATCACTCAACTGAGCATCAGCTGATTCGGCCGGAGCGGCTTGACTCTCGTGGCTTGCCAGAACTAACGCGATGCTCCATATTTTTTGTTTTATTTCAAATCCAATGTGCTGGAGTAACGAGCCAAACCAAAAAATAAATTGTGTCACTGTCCCAATGCTTCTGAATTTAACTGTAAATTACATAAATGTCTCATACATATGACTCATGAATTCAGCATGAGAAAGAAAGAAGAGAAAAAGAGAGAGGGAGAGAAAATGAGAGCAAGACAGAGAACAGAGAAAGGCTGTCGCCTTACTCCTCTAGTCTAAGACTCAATCTCAATCTTTTTACGTGTTCTGTTAAAGATCCATCCCCTGGGCTTTCAATTAACCCCTACTGTCAATACTCAATTAACTAACAAGGACACTTAGGGCCCAGGTATGGAAGGAAATGCCCAGAACACTCTGTAATGTGATCTGCTCGCGCTAATTACTTTTAATCAGCCCTCGCTGCACCTCCTTCCTTGATGTGGGGAAGACACAAGACTCACCCTCTTTTTTAAAAAGGCATGCCATTAAGACATTTGAAATATACTGTAAATGCTCTTGAGACTTGGCAGAAAAAAAAGCTGAATTATTAAAAGTTTTGACATAATGACACAGGTGTCTTGGATGACAAAAACAAACATGTTACAGTGAAAATATTTTATCTTTATTTAATGTCTCTTAGGTTTGTCTGTATAATAAAATGCATGGTTCTTCAGACTAAGGTGAGAGTTTTTGAATGATATCTCTCCTCTGAGTACCCTTCATGTTTAGCATTGTCAGAGCCTGAACCTACGGACACACTAATCCTGGGAAAGAGGCTTGCAGCTCAAGTTTTTGAGAGGAAAAACAATAAATACATTTTTCACTTTTATCATCATTCAGAGCTACAATATTCTCACAGATAAAAACCACAATATTCTCAAAATAAATTACTATAATACGCTCATCATGAAGAATTACAGTACTCTCACCATAAATACAATATTTTCCTCGTACAGAGAAAGAAATACAATAATTTTATCCTAGGGCAAAAAAAAGTTGTGATCATAACTACAGGACTACCAGTACATAACAAAGTAATTTCATTGATTTTTTTTTCCCCCTCAGGCTGAAAATTCTTGTCATATTTCAGTCTATTCTGTGGCTTTGGTCACTTTTCTCCAGGCAAGTCACGGAAATTAAGCTGGATGACAAACGGTCTCTCGGTACGAACGCAATCAAACTATATCATTGCTCAAACACGGCGAGCCAAAGACAAGAAAATCACAGAGTGCTTAACAAGAGAGTAGATGCCCTTATTTCTAACCCTTAATAGTGCGACAAACAACCGTGTAATTTGTCTTGTGTTAAGTTTCTTTTCTCCACGCTTTCGCTGCTTTGATGAACAAGGCCATTGATCTTGTTGATATTTCGGCAATTCGACACGCCGAGCCGAGTCTTTTCATTTGTATTTGTTTAAAAAAGGGGAAAAGAACAACCGGATGTCGGAAGCAGAGCTTAGCGAGTAGCATCACAGAAGCATCTCTGTGGTCCTGCTTTCCTCTGTCTGTCGGCAGAAGGATTGCACGCTTTCCTTATCTCTGAGACCGGAGCTTTTATTTGGTTGTTCTAGCGTTTCTGGGTGGCGGCACGGCGGTTCAGCGAGAGGCGCTGTTAACCAAGAAGGTCATTGGTGCTTGGTTACTCCGGTTTCCTCCCACAGTCCAAAGACGCGCAGGTTCAGTGTCCTGACCCTCGCCTACACTGCAGCCAACAGGACAGCTCCCGCCTACCCGCAGGACATGATTCAATCCTACACGCCAGCCGGACAACTCCGCTCTGCTGCAGCAGGACGACCTGCGCTGCCTGCCATCCGGGCGAATGGTTCTCGGCTTCATCTTTCACGACTAAACGATAACCATCAGAGGATGTCGCCAGTAAGTTTGCAGTCAACATTCCCAGAGTGAAAGGGCAGAAATTTTTAAGAAGAGGTTGTGGCAGACTGTTTAACTCAAGCCTATCAACCGATGCCAATGAGATATTAACTTTGACTTCAGTAATATGATTATATTTCAAATCTTGGAATTAACCTACTGACCCCTGCTTCTCACATTGGTTTCACCCCTTAATACATGTGTGGGGTATTGGCCTTCAATTCTCTGCCAGGCAGGCCTTGAATTCCCTGAAAAGAGTGGCATCATCCTTTTATAAATGTTCTTGCGTGTTTTTATTTCTCTTTGACCTCTCTCTGTACCTATCCTTTGCTGCTTGTGCATTTCCTTTGCCATATACCATTTTCTTTATATTCAAGACTCACTTTAACCATTTTGAGACCCAGGGCTTATTGTCTGTAAAATTCTTATGATGCATGTCTTTGTGGGCACAGTATATTAAATGCAATAGTCTCCCGTGGGCTGTTTGCAACAATACAGGCCGATGAATCTTTTGCACAGAATGTGGCTTCTGGTTTTTTAGTGCTTTTATACTTTTTTTTTTAATTACTGGACCTATATAGTGATCTCAGTTTCTCCCAAGTTGTCTCTCAATAAAGACACAAGATTATTTCTTTTCAATAACATCCCTATGTCATTGCCCTGGTTCCGCTAAGACAGGCAGCAGTTTCACTGCCGTTGAGTTAATTATCTGCTGTTTCCCTTCGTCAGAATAGAGGAAATGCTGCACTTACCCTCGCAGGCATTTTTTTTTTTTTTCCATCCAAGGTCTGCGATTGTATTCCCATCACAATGGAAAATATTTTCATATTTCGAGTCATACACAGGCATATTCGACGTGTTCTCTGTATAACAGAGGTGGGCAGCAAGGGCCATATCTGGTTTCTGATTTGTCACGCCAACTTCTGGCCTTAATTATGCAATCAGATCAGCCCTAACATTTACGCCATCTGACATTTTTGCTACATTCCTTGATAAGCGCATGAAAGACAGCCGAAGACTGTCCTTGTGTCCCTGTCTGAAACATTTCTCTGTGCTCCAGTTCTCAAGTGAACCAGTGTTGGTTTACGCAATCAATCAGCTCATTTGCCTGGTGCAGTTGGTGGAAACGAAAACCTGGGTGCGCACCGGCCCTCCTGGACCGGAATTGCCCACCCCTGCTGCATACAGTGTTAGAAGTTTCCATTTACACAAGCATGTTGAGCGCGTTCCGAAATCCATGACTGAACTGCTAATTCAAAATATTCACGAGCCTCATTTTAGCACACAGTGCTGGTCATCACAGGACCGGAGTCATTCCTGTCACTCTTTTAAAAAAAAGATTACTTGGAGAAAGGTGGATTCTCGCTGAAGAGTATTAGAACATTACATTACCTTACATTTATTTGGCAGACGCTGTTATCCAAAGCGACGTACAAAAAGTGCATTTCATGGTCATAGACAACTGCTGAACACATGTTCAGTAAGGTACAATACTTATTTTGTACAGCTATTTCTAGCCAAGAACACAGTTCACACAGTGAACACTATTCTGACCTAACCTCTGCAAAGCCAACTAGGCAGAAGAATAAGAACAGCATCCTTCCTGAGATTTGAACCCGCTGCCTTTGGGGATAACAGTCACAGGCAAGTGTCGCTCCCTCTCCTTACCATGCTCTTTCGCCTTTTATTAAGTACAGGCTCTCCTGCAGTTATCATATTTACTGCCCCTGGCATTCTCTCAATATTATATCACATCCTAGCAGCCTTATCTGTGGCCTGAAAAAAACAACCCCAAAAAAAACACAACTTGCAGTCACAAACTAGAACGGTTATATTTTATTATGATGAATGGAATTCCGAGACAGTTAAACGGTATGGAGATAGCGTTGGTAACACAAGAGAATATTTCAGTACTGTGCATTTCCTCAGATTCTGTTCATCTTGAAATGACATCATTTAGGAATTACACCCCCCCTCCCCATCCACCAGCCCCCCACTCCCCCCTACCCATCACCCTGGACACCCCCAGCCTGTTCAGCCTCAATGCCTCAATTCACTTTGATAAAGCCCTTAATACCCGTGTGAATACTAACACAGAGAAATGAAGATTAGCTCCAAGCATGTCTGTTATTAAAAGAAATTACCAGCCAATCTGTAATTAATACAGAATGGCCTGCCTTAATTATACGCCATTAAAGAACAGAGGATTTTAGTGC
The DNA here is from genome assembly GCA_039654925.1 of Anguilla pacifica. Lineage (NCBI taxonomy): Eukaryota > Metazoa > Chordata > Actinopteri > Anguilliformes > Anguillidae > Anguilla > Anguilla pacifica. The sequence goes on along the minus strand of CM077291.1, from coordinate 10,949,079 downwards.
TTCTAACACACTTATCGCTGATGTTATGAATCCAGAAAAAAATAAAATATAATTCTGCATTTTCATTTTTTTTCCCATTGGAGTGAAAGATTATGAAGTCATGCCTGCAAAAAAAAAATATATATAACAGTAAGAAAACATTTCAATCATGGGTAATATGGAAGAGGTATAGCACCATGGCAACAGGTATTGCCCACAGATTTCATTTAGGATATACAGTATATGGCATATATATCATTTATGTGCCCTTTCCTCTTTCACACAGTTTCAGGGGCACCAACAGGAAGTCTTCTACTGAAGAATGAAGACTCTTTTAAAAGCCCTCTTTTCTGTCTATCTGTAAGTATGCTGTAATGTTTATCACTCCTTTCAGAAGATATTTTGTTCTTACTAGCGTTGTTGTTGTTCTACTTCTACTTACTGCCTTCTGTAATTAATCATTATCTCAGCCAAGACCCATCCCATATTTCTGGGGCAAACTCAATTTCTTTGGTTTACGCTCCACTGGCTCGATTGCTTTGTTTTTCTCCTGCACCACGGGGCTCTTCTGCTTGTCATCGCTAATCCATACGAGAGCTCTTCCATCAAGATCAGGCCCCCAACCATTATTTAGCCACTGCGTTCCTTCATTATCGCCATAAAAGGCGAGGGGATTTTATAGCATCCCGAGCCCGTATGACATGAATATTGATTTCTTGTAATTAGCAGAACAAGTCCTCTCTAGGGGTTTCCCCCTAGCTGCTCGCTGTAGCCACTTCCAACAGAGGACTATTCGCGCTAAAGAGAATATCAAAGAAGGAGTGCACAGTTGCATTTAAAAAAAAAATATATTCCCCAAGGCGCTCTCGCTTTTCTGTCCCACAGGGGTTCGCATTGGAAATACCGTATGTCCTGTGTTCAGGGAGAAACAGCAACAACAACAACAACAACAAATGCGCTACGACCGTGGATCTTTTCTTTAGCCTCTGAGCCTGGGTCTTCCACGGGCCGTATTTATGTTGTTTTGCTGTTCTCTGGACACTGGGGATGGAGAGACAGAGGTGCCGTACGGAATAAATTCGCGCGGTATCGCGGCGGCGCAGGAGCCCTCAGCCTGTGACACTCTCCCGTTGATTTAGTGTGTCATTATTCCCAACTGTAGCGCACCGTGCGCTTTAATCATTCCTGTTGTACCCTACCCTCGCCGTCCCGCAAAGCGATAAATATTCCGGATGAAAACTTTGGCAGGGACACTTTCTTTGAGTCTAAATCAAAGCATTTATGAGGAAGAAAATGGAAATCAAAACACTGGCTAACATTCCAAAATGCCCCCCTTTGTTGGTTGCATATTTATTGTAATGCTATCCCTTTTTTGTTGTTTGTTTTTGGAAAATCAATAACCAGTTGATAACCACAATATATATATATATATATATATATATATATATATATATATATATATATATATATATATATATATATATATATATATAGCAGATTTTCTGACCATCCCTGTATTTTCATATCTGTAGTTGGAGGTCCCATTTGGTAACAAAATGATCCCCTGAGATATTTTTAGGCTAGCTCTTCTGGTGGTCTCACTTTATACATGCCCTTTTCATGAATATTTACAGAGAAAGAGCCAACCATAAAACTTTAGCTTCAACAGCTGTTGCCAAAGAAAACTTAGTGGCACAGCAAGCTCACAGAGAACTGAATATCTGGTCAGTAAATGAAATCTGTACTGCAGCCTCCTCAAAACCACAGTAGTTCACCACTGACCCCTCAGGTGCATTCTGACAGTGACTTCATCATGGCCTTATCAAAAAACCCCTGATCTACTCATGACCAAAACCTCTTCCCACACGTCATATTCCAGCCCCCCATGAAATTAGCAGGGTTATTCACTCTGACATGGAGAATACATTTATCTGGGATTTAACACTGTTGAAGGAAACGCACATCTAGTAGCAGAGCTTCTGACGACTGGATGCCTAACAATTTAGTCAAAGCATTATTACCAGGCTTAAAACTGATAAAAACATGTCAAGCCATTCCAAAGACATCCAATTAATTCCCATTTATTTTAGATTTTGCAGTATCGGGTTGTGTTCTGATGTAAACCAGAAGTGACTCACAAAGAAGACTACAAATGAACCGAGTACATGTTGCCATATCGAGAATATACTTATTATCCTCTAATTGATGAAAGAAGCTGCAGTTCTAGTTTATCCAGTCTTGTCATTACAACTCTATTCCTCATTCCTCATTCTCTTCTGTACAGCAGCATTGTTATTCCAGCTGGTGCTCTCTCTTAAAATTTTGCCTCGTCTCATCGTTGTAGTTTGTACCTTTGTAGGCACATGCCTAAAAATAGGTCCTGAAAATGAAAGAAAGGTGCACTACTGAGGTTAAGAAGGAAGCCATGATGGGATTGTGTGTGAGCAATCCCGCACACACACAAACACACACACACAAAAAGACGTTGACACACACACACACACACACACACACACATACACAAAGACGTTGACACACAAAGCACAACGCACACACACACACACACACACACACACAGACACAAGACACAAGACAAAATACACATTTCAAGACCAGGCTTGAAATGTTGCTAGATACTATTTAGACTGTAGGTATGTAAACCAAGCACTAGGTACACATTAGTGGCAGGGAAATGGTGAGCATTGTTGGGCTGAATGGCCTGTTCTCATCGTTATGTTATGCTTTTTTTTTCTCCTGCACGGATCAAGTGAGACAAGGTACACTTGCTGACTTCTTCTTCAGTGGTACACGCATCAGATTTACCTCTCAGGCTCACATGTGAGTGTCTGATATTTGATAATCATTTACCTGCCTGGACTCCCAAAACAAACACACCACAGAAAGAAAAAAAAGTGAGTGGAGACAACTTCCGTGATTCAAACAAGAATTCTCTGTCTCTATGGCTAGCCCTCTCAGTTTCGGTCACAATCACGCCACTTATCTCACGCTGTACACTTTTAAATGCATTGCCCCTCCATCCTTCCTTCTGATTTCTGTGCTGTGAGACCATGTTCAGCGGCTGGAACAGCCAATGTGCTCTGTTCTGTTACCATACTGATCAGAGTGAAATGGTAGTTAGTTAAACATAAATCAGTACGGAAGTGAGATCATTGTTTTTTTTTTTTTTTTAAAGACCATCCTATTGGAGACTAGCACCCCTCTCACACACTTTTCACACACTTCTATCAGAAATTTGCTCCCTGTGTCTCTCGCTCACTCTCTGTCTCCCTCCCTCTCTATCACTAAATAACTAACATTCACAGCTCATCTCTGCCATCTGCTGGATATTTGTAGCAAGTGCCCACTGGCAGAATGGTACCACTATCATCATACTGCAAAGTTGACAAGTGAACCTACCTTGGGGACAATCCAAGTGCATCACCAATGCAAAAGCTTGAGGCAAACTTTCTGTTTGTCACGGCACTGCCTGCTCAGATCTATCACTGCGATGACCTAGAATACACAAGAATGCTGTGCTTTTGACAGTGAAAACATTTCCCTTTTTTAATTTACTGACACGGCAGAGAGATGTAAAACCAGTGGTGAATTAATTAAGTGTGTTCTGTCAGAAATGTTGTCTCTGGGCGTTGTGCTTTCAACGGCTCAATCCCCTGGCATGCACCACAGAGTCTGGATGCTTGAACTGACAAGAACCAGAGCATGTTGCATTGTCATAGACAAATAATTATGTCTTAGGTGACTGTAAAAATTTAAAAGCAGGAAAATCCAGGTCTACGGTGCACTTACTTGACCTATGTCATAACAGTGTTTTCCCAATGCACCCCGTTACTCAAAATAACCCTTATGTGCATTATGTGGCTTCACTTCTGACATGACAACAAGTGTTCTCCACTCAAATCACAGAAGAGTTTTGCTTGTCACATAGCAAAAGCAAAAGCGAGTCACACTGTCATTATCAAACTACTGTAGGTTTTTTTTTTTTTTTTTACTAGTTCACTTTCACGCTCCTTAGAGGAAATCAAACAACACTTGGCATCACATGTGAGAACACAGAAACAACAAGAGATGCTATCAATTCAACAGTGCATACAGGGAAGACAAAAGCGCGCCGAGCCTGTCTGGCTACTATTACTCTGGATAAAGCACAGGGACACTCGCGGAGCGCTTTGTAAGAGGATATCTATCACAGTGACAACTCCTAGCCTGAGGGTATGCTTTCATCACCATCACTGATTTATCCCACAAAGGATCAGGCACAGGGTGGCAGCAGACTTGTTCTGGATCAAACTGCTTATACTAATGCCATGCAGAATGGCCATCTAGTGACAAAATAATGACATCTCATTGCTGTTACCATGGTCTAGTTTATCCAATATTACAACACTAAAATCTTTCTAAGACAAAAATAATAATAGTAACCAGTTTTTAGCCCCATTATTATCATTTCTTTATTTCCAACAACATAAGCAAAATCATCGGCCACCCACATGTCAACCATGACTTTTCACTGCAGTCCACAGGCGGCTTATCTGCAAAGTTCTTGGGTCCAAGGAGAACAAGCTTGCTACAGCCAGACCACATGTGCCTGCTCAACATGTGGTGGGGTTTTTTTTTGACAATACAAATGCGAGTTGTGTATAAAATACAACAACAACAACAGCAATAATAATAATAATAATAATAATAATAATAATAATAATAATAATAATAATAATAATAATAACATTATACAACGAATCATCACTGAAGTATAGAACTGAACTTAAAAACGTCTGACCTAGCCATGAGACGTTTCCACAACATTTCTAGTAAACAGGCTACGGGACCCGCCGGTTACCTGGGGCATTCAAGACCCTACTAGCTCGCTTGCTAATGGAAGTATTTTTTGGGAACAGAGGAAACCTCCTAGTTACCGGATTGGCTAATCCTCCATGTGGATCTGAGGGCTCACGGCCTCTACGTGATGACGTTGCTCCAGATGGCTGGTCGGGGCTTGAAATATATAAGCGAAGAAAATTGTATCTCAAACAGGTAGCTAGCTAACTTAACCTAGGTGTCTTACGTTACTTGACGTTTCGTTGTGATGAAACCCGAAAACGAACGGGGGATAAGAACGATATCAGGTAAGTAAACGACAAAAGAAAAACTGACTTCAGTTCCCAGTTTGTTTTGCCGTGGATCAAGCCAAGCTGGTAGGAAAGCACATGATCTTGTTTATAGCTACGGTAGCCGGAAGCGAGTCGGTCAGTTTAATTAGCTATAAAGTGTCCTTGTTAACGTTAGGCAGTGGAAGATTGATCGTATTAAATAATCTGCGAGTTAAAGGACAGCAGTACCGAAGGTAGCTAACTAGCTGTCTGGCAAACAGATAACAAGAACAATTGTAGATACGTTAAGTGCTATTTTGCGAGTTGTCATGTTGTCCATTCTGAAGGACAGGCACTAATAACACACATGATGTGTAATATGTATGTGTGTGTCTGTATGTTTATCTATATGTAAATAACGTTATATCTTTATCAAGACTGTTACATATGCTAGCTAGACTAGTTACGTTCGGTTGTTACCATCGTCGATGTTTGCAATGTATAGCGTGAGCTAACGTGTGTATTCCACCCCATGGTTTAACCTCTTGGGGGTATTGTAAGTAACCGTTTACATTGCCTTGGAGCTATCAACTTGGAATAACATTGACAAATAGTTCATTAGCGATCAAAATTTCTCGACAACTTTACCCAATGACGTACGCTGCATTTAATGGCGTTTTTAAAATGTTTTAAAGGCAAGTACAGCGCTACCTTATAAATGTCAGCATGAAGCTTTTGGTATCTTGTGAATAACATTTATGTAACATTAGTAACGTAGCTAATGTTACATAATTGTTGTTGTCTCTGCTTTCACTTAAATGAAAAAATGTTATTAAAACTGCGTTTGCAAAGAATGTTGATTGAATCTAATTTCCTGCCCGCGGGCAGTGACCTGGACTAGTTGAGTTAGAAGTCGGCAACATAACCAGCTCAGGTAGACTAGTCATAGTAACCGTCATATCATAGTAATCCTTTGATCACTGTTGAACGGACTGCTTATTAGACCGAAATTGCTCATATTTGGAGAGGGGGGCCTAACAAGAGAACAGCATGAAATATGAAATCTATTGCCTATTATCAACTAGCCGTCCAGAAACTGAATGTGGATCCCTTTGCTGTAAGTCCATACTTAGTCTACAGAGAAAATGTGGGGAGAAAAAAAAAAAAATCAATAATACGACCAAAAGACCATTATGTCTTGCGTGCATAGCAACACACGGGTACTGATGTGAGGAACAGACCGACGTACATCAGGTAGTAATTGGATGGGAGTGGAAGAACTGGTGCGGCTTTGTTTTCACAGTCAAATGTACTTTACCCAGCCTGATTCTTCCTAATGGGGTTATTTTTAAAGCTGAAGTCTTGACCCTGAGAACAAATGGCCGCTACCTTTTCCTAGTGAACCGTGATGGATTGATTACCCCAGATTACAGAGAGAGAGAGAGTGGAGCGATAATCTACATGAGAGGTTAAATATAATATTGCACTACTAAATGATAATGCAATACTACTGTGCAATCTGGCAGCAAGAGTTGTGCTGAATGTTTTATTATTTATTCCTTATGCTTAGTTTGTGAGTCACACTCACACATAGACATGTACTGACCGGTGACAACTTAAAGGAATAACCAACATAAATTGTCTTGGTAAGGTCTTGGCTCACCACGAGCCACCAGAACTGCTTCAGTGCTCCTTGGCACAGTGTCTGCAAGTCTCTGGAACTCTACTGGAGGGATGGAATACCATTCTTCCAAAAGATGTTCCCTCATTTTGTGTTTCGATGATGTTGGTGGAGAGCGCTGTAACAAGTTGCCCCAAAATCTCCCATAGGTGTTCAATTAGGTTGAGGTCTGGTGACTGCGAAAGCTATAGCATATGATTCACGTCATTCTCATACTCATCAAACCATTCAGTAACCCCTCATGCCTTGAGGATGGGGGCATTGTCATCCTGGAAGAGACCACTCCCATCAGGATAGAAATGTCTCATCATCGGATAAAGGTCATCACTCAGAATAACTTTGTATTGATTTGCGGAGACCCTTCCCTTCCCTAAGTGGATAAGTGGACCCAGACCATGCCAGGAAAATGCTCCCCACAGCATAACAGAGCCACCAGACCCCCTCACTGTAGGGGTCAAACATTCAGGACTTTACCATGTACTTGATGTACACCACACATGCACTATGGTGAGAACGTGGTGAAGGATAACTCATCGGACCATATCACTATTTTCCACACCTCTATAGGCCAGTGCTTATGGTTTTTGCACCACTGAACTCTCAAATGTGCATTTTTTTTGTTTTGTTTTTTCCATTTTCTCCCCAATTTAGTCATTATACCAATTCCCCGTGTGTATCACAGTCCTGGTCGATGCACAATTCTCTGTTGGTGTGGGGAGGGTGTAGACTACCACATGCCTCCTCCGATGCATGTGCAGTCGCCAGCCGATTCTTTTCACCTGACAGCGAGGAGTTTCACTGGGAGAGCGTAACGCGTGCGGAAGTTCACGCTATCTCCCCCAGATCCCCTCCCTGCTGAACAGGCGCCCTGACCAATCAGTAGGAGTCGCTAATGCAACGATCAGGACTCATACCCTCACCGGCTTCCCACCCACGAACACAGCCAATTGTGTTTGTAGAAACAAACCGAAAGTACCGCTGCCGGGGACTGAACCCCGGTCTCTGCGGTGGTAGGCGATAATATCCCTCTCTATGTACTTGCCAACAGACTGTCTTCCTGACACAGTCTGATCATGTCCTGCATTGAAATAGTCACCTGAGCCAGAGCTCCTATGTTTTTCCTTACTTATCGCACTAATGCACGAGCGTCACGGTCATCAAATGTGTGCTTTTGACCACATTTTTTGACCCTGTTTACTGATGTCTTTTCCATAGATCTAAATGCAGATGTCATTTTAGTCACTGTTCCTATTGAAACGCTAACCATTTGAGCAGTCTTTGTGACTGAAGCTCCTGCCATCCATACCCCAGTAATAAATCCTCTTTCAAAGTCGCTTAGATCTTTTCCTCATTCCCTCTTGATCCAAAACCGAGGGCAACTGGGCCTGCTCAGCATTTTGTATACATGCCACAGAGCATTGTGAGAAATCTGTCTCAGATGCCAATATGTCTGCTAGCCACACATTCCCTTGATCTTATCATTATTACAATACAGTTGGTACAATGGTAGAATAGCGACCGGGAGTGAGAGATTGGGAACCACCCGAGTCAACAGACGTGCTAATTCAATCACAACAGGACGGCCAGTGCACTGCGGCCTAATTGTTAGGTGTCACAAAACTGACTAAATCGTTCCTAGTATGTGTATGTGTCAACACTCCTGATCAAAGCTTGGAAAACAAATAAGAAGCAGCCACTGGAAAGGTTTGTGGTTCAGTCGGACTCTGCTGAATCCTAAGTGTCATTCGTGCGCTTTGTCACTGCCGGTATAAACTTTGTATATTTTCATCATGTTCAACACACGTCCTTTTTTTTTTTCTTACAACATGATAGGATGCTAATTGCTTAATTGTGTCATGCAGTACACCCGTATGAAAGCATCTGCATTTGTTACGTTTCGCCACTTCATTTTCAGGTTTTTCCTCTAATTTGTCTCCCGTCTGTATGCGTATACTCTGAGTGCCTAGGCTAGGATTGACTGATGCTGAGGTGAAAGTATTTATGATTTCTTGTTTTTGTGAGCTGGATGTGCAGTTTGTATTTGTGTTGTGATCATGCAAATTTACATTCAGGCATTTGGCTAGACACCCCCATTCAGAGCGGCTTACGAGGTGCAGCTTCCAGGACCCGTTGTACCAACGCAGCAGGGGGGCAGTGAAGGACATGGCCACGCCCTTCGTTCCCGTGCCTGTCCCAATGGAGCGGGCGAGGTCCAGGGTTCGACGGGCCACGTCGCTGGGCAGCGTCTCCACCAGCTCGAGCTCCCCCTCCAGGGCCCCCGGGGACGAGACCATCCCCGAAACGAGAGGGGGGTCCTCCCGGGCCTGTGCCACCCCGCCTTTGGAGTGCTTCAGCCCTGTGACCCGGACCAGGCTGAACGGGACTGGTCCCGCTGTGGAGTACTCTAACCGACCCCGTTCCCATGACGACTCTTTGGACTCCGGCCGGCAGGAGCGTCCGATCACCCCTACTCTGCTGGGGTACGAGGTCATGGAGGAGCGCGCCAAATTCACCGTAAGGGTCGCAATTTTTTACTCATGTGTGCCGCGGTGCGTTTTCAGTTAAACATTCCTTAACTCATTGGTTTTCCTTTGTCATTTTCAGCCTTGCAAATTTTAGCCTTATCCAACTGGTGATGGAATTTTGCGTGTTTACTCTATGAACTTCTTGGGGAAAAGACATAAATAAAACAAAAATAAATAAAAAATCAGGGTTTTTCAAACTCACATGTGCCAAACAAATGTAGTTTTTGTTCTCCGATTCACAGAAGCATATGTCGAAACGTTGACTTTAACATTTAATATTTGAATTTAGCTAGCTAAATTCATCAACTAGCAAGTTTTCAAGGGTATAGCATTAGCTAATGCTCCTAGGCTATTGCCAAACTACTACTACTGATGCTAACAGCCTTTGTATTTTTGTCATGTTAATGTGCAGCCATATGAAGTTGTATCTGAATTCTGTGTGTTTATCTGAGGTCAGAGTGTACACAACTGAATGTTTCTGAGTTTGTGGTTATCATGGCAATTTCAGTCGAAAACCCAGAAAAAATAGTACTCTCCTGGTACTCTGTAGGCATATGGTTTCCCCCACCAACCTGTACCATGGTGGATAACATACTTGCTATCGTATTCCAAAGACACATGAACACTTGAGAAGTTCTAAATAGCGCTAACAGGCTAAAGTACCAAGCTGCATGTGATGAGAATTTTTTTGGGGGAAAACAGTTATCAGTTCCTTTACCCTGAATAGGAATGTACTCACAACAGACTAAGAATGGAAAAAAAGACCTTGAAGTGTCTTGTGGATTCTGACTCATTGGTGAGCTAGCCAGGAGCTATATTTAATATTTAAACATTCATAGATGCCTGAATTCCTGATTCACCAACCACTCGGGAGCGTCTGGTAGCTGTTGTTAATATGAAATCAACAGGCTCAAGCTAAAAGTCAAGAATAAAACCATATCAGTTGTTTTGGTGTTGCTCATTTCCACGAGCACATCTGTGTGCTGGGCATCAGACATTGTGAACTGTACAATCCCTACAAAACCGAGTTATTTTAGCTTTCCCCAGCCAAAACAGGCTTCTTCTTTCAGCTGCATCAAAACAGAAACACTGCTAACATGCTTTTTGGAGCATGAATTCTTCCGATTATTTGACTAATTAATATTTTTAGTGCTTAAATAAACGGTCTTAAGTTGTGTACTAAGGAGTAGGTTTTAAAAGCATATTTTTCCCAAGTCATGGCTGTTAATTCTTTCCTTTCTTCACATAGAGACAGCGGTGTGAGTGTTTCTATGGTGTGTTTTGTCACGCTGATATGAGTTAAATGCTTATTAGACATCTGAAGCTCACATGAGGTAACGAGGTGGAACTGACGCACATCACACAGTGAGTGATGAAGACTTCGGCTGGTGGACCTGCTGCTTCCTGACTCAGTTGACATTTTCAGGGGGAAAAAAAACAGCATCTTTTTCCGCATAGTATCACTGCAGAGTGGTGAGGGGGGAAAGAGAAGCTTGAATGTTCTTCAGTTCTTCTGCTCCTGGCTCGGGGACTGCCACTGTTCGGCTGTAGTCTCATCCTGGTGTGGGCTCAGCAGCCAAGCCAGTGAAAGCACTGAGGCTGTAATTCTGTCTGTCTGTCTGTCTCTCTGTCTGTCTGTCTGTCTGTCTGTCTGTCTGTCTGTCTGTCTGTCTGTCTGTCCGTCCGTCCGCTGCAGGTGTATAAGATCCTGGTGAGGACGAGCCAGGAGGAGAGCTGGGTGGTGTTCCGCAGGTACACCGACTTCTCCAGGCTGAACGGCAAGGTGAGGCTCCGAGGGAGGAACGCCGGAACATTCCGCCGGAGAGGGTGGGGTGTGGGGGTGGAGGGGGTTTGGGGGGGTGGGGTTCTGGGACGGCCTTGCACCACAGTGCACACAGCACAGCACTGGCTGTACCGGTTGAAAGTGGAGCCATTTGATCTGTGTTTTTGTGTGTGAAGAAAGGATTAAGAGCAGCTCAGAATAAGAGGGGGCGGTTCCTTGCATTTGAGGTGCAAACACACACACACATTCACACACACACGAACACACACACACACACACACACACACACACACGCACACGCTAGTCATGATACTAGCTGCCTTTGTTGGTAAATTGTGGAAGTAGTTATTTGTCATGGAACAACTGCATCCTGTTCCAATACCGTATGCTTCCCTGAACCAAAAAATAAAATAAATGTGTGCATTCATTCACAGAAAATCAGTGCTAAAACACACAGTGCGGCCATTGTGTCCTCAGCAGCTATAAGGAACACTGATATCCATCCTGTGTGTGATCCTCAGCCTCACAAAATAGTTCAGAAGGAACTGCTACTCCACCCTATCCCGGAGTTAATAATAGTAACCCGACTGTGGTCTCCAACCTTTTAAAACCCAGAGTTATGCTGAAATTACTGAACTTAAAACAGTACCTCCATTAAATCTGCTGTTTACCACAGTGCTTTGTGGGCTGTAAGAGTAGTTGGGTGCAGAAGTGTCACCCAAATTCCAATAGTGTGGAGACTGTTGTGCTCTTGTGAGGAAGAGGAGGTCAGTCAGTGGTCGAACCGGCCTTAAAAAAAAAATAGTTTGCATTAAGGACCCCCCTTCCCCCCTTCTACAAAAAATGTTGTGTCGCATGAAAATTTTGCATATTTACTGATTTAAATGAACTGTAAATGGGAGAGGTAGTGTAAAAACATTTTTAAGCATTTAGCCTTTTTTCCATATTGCATTCATTTTAATGTAATAATGGCGTCTAGTTCTGCATTTGTGTTGATATTTATCATTTGGATTGTCTGTTTTTGTGCGTGCGTGCTTGTGTGTGTGTGTCTGTCTGTCTGTCTGTCTGTCTATCTGTTTGTGTTCCAGCTGAAAGACATGTACCCAGGATTCAGGTTCTCTCTGCCTCCCAAACGCTGGTTCAAGGACAACTATGACACAGAGTTCCTGGAGGAGAGACAGCTGGGCCTGCAGGTTTTTCTCCAGAACCTGGTCGCACGCAAAGACATAGCCACCAGGTCAGAGCGGGCATGTGTGTCTGTGTGTACCCATAACATGTGGGAAGTCTGTATCAGGACATTCTCCCAGTTATTCAGAGTTAACTGAGTGTTGCGTGTGGGTGGGTAAACTCTATAAAAGAAGAGTGAGCATGCTTGTGTTTCTGAAAGTGTGCATGTGATTGTTAATTATCTCTTTTTGAATGCACTGTTGGGTTGCGCATTTTCTCTGTTATACATAGTCTTAGTTTTACTGTCACACTGTATGCACTGTGGAAAACAGTTCTGCATTCGAGAGCAATATAGTTGTTTATATCAGAACAAATAAAAGCTACTGTTACTTACTGTATAATTATTGGAAAGTAGATTATCCTCATATGAGGTCTGTAAAGTCATGAGTAAATTGCATGAAAAGGACTATTCTATATGCTACTTGTAAACACTGAGTGGTGTGAAGTGCTGGAGGTACTGGTATTGGAATTATAAGGTTTAACCTGCATTTGTCAATGCATCAAAAGCGGCTAACCTGTTCTCCGTCCAGCTTGCCAGTGAGGGAGTTCCTGTGTCTGGATGACCCCCCGGGCCCCTTCGACAGTCTGGAGGAGAGTCGGGTGAGGCGTTTCCTCCAGGAGGGTCACGGAGCAAACATATATTTGTGCTTAGTCCTTGGGTGTGTAGGGACCGAAGGGGCGGGGACAGCCTGACCTGTTCCAGTTCCGTTGGTGTGAATTCCAGCACCTCATTACCAGTGCGGATCTCTGACCCTTTGAAAGTGTATCATTTGTCCAGGCCTCGGAGAGTTCCGGAATCAACGGCCTGATTTGTGTCTATGAGGGATGCCTTGCTGCTGTCAGTGTGAATAAGTTCAAGGGGGGGGGGGAATCATGTGAGAACATTGTAGAGACAGCACTTTTCGCTATTGCGCTATTTGTTTTTAACAGCAGACTTATTTGTCGAACCTGGGTGTACTGTAGGTATGGAACAGTCACAAGGGCTTACAAGGTCCCGTACATAGAACTCCCCACAAACCCCTCCCCCCTCGTGCCCACAGGCCTTCTGTGAGACCCTGGAGGAGACGAACTACCGGCTGCAGAAGGAGCTGGTCGAGAAGCAGAGGGAGATCGAGGAGCTGCGGAAGACCCTGGAGGAGAAGCAGCTGCACATTCACATTCTGGAGAAAAGAGTCAAGTAATGCACCTCAGACCTCTGAAAACGTGTGTGCGTTTGTGTTTGCGTGTTTATGTATGTGTATGTGTGTTTGTGTGGTTGTGTGTGTGTGTTTATGTGTGTGTGTTTGTATACTTGTGTGTGTGTGTGTTTATGTATGTGTGTGTATGTGTGTTTGTGTAGTTGTGCCGTGGGTTTATGTATGTGTATGTGTGTTTGTGTGTGTGTTTGTATGTGTAGGTGTGTGTGTGGTTGTGTGTGTGTCTGTGCGTTGATTAGGCACGTGTCTAATGGCCTGTGTGTTTATGTGTGTGTGTATGTGTGTTTATGAATGTGTGTGTATGTGTGTTTGTGAATGTGTGTGTATGTGTGTTTGTGTACGTATGTTTATGTATGCGTGTGTGTGTGTGTGTGTATGTGTAGTTGTGTCTGTGTGTGTGTGAACTTGTAATACTATCTTTGTGAGAACCAAATGTCCTCATAAGGATAGAAAGATTAGTCATGCAGTGGTTAGGGTTAGGGTTAGAGGTTACGGAATGAACATAGTCAATGGGAAGTCCTCACAAGTATAGCAGTACATGACTGTGTGTATGTGTAGGTGCGTGTGTGTGGTTGTTTGTGTTTCTGTGTGTGTGCATGGATTAGGTGTGTGTCTAATAGTCTGTGTTTATAAATGTGTGTGTGTTTGTGTAGTTGTGTCTGTGTGCGTGTATATGTAGGTGTGTGTGTGCTTGTGTACGTGTGTATGTGTAGGTGTGTGTGTGTGTAGTAGTTTGTGTCTGTGTGTCTGCGCATTGATTAGACACATGTCTAACAGCCTGTGTGTTTCCTGTAGTGGAGACTCACTGAGTCCGGAGAGTTTGGAGAGTCCCTGCAGGCTGTCTGGGGTCGGTAGTGAGGGCAGCATGGATGCAGACATAGATGCGGAGTCCTCCACTGTGGAGGCCGACCAAGAAATGGACCCAGAGAACAGGTGAATTAGCATTTCCTACCTCTTCCTTCATAAATACACACTGCTTTCTGTCTTCCCATTGGCCCATTCTCTACTGCCACTACTCCCATTGGCCCATTCTTAACAGCCCCTACTCCCATAGGCTTATTCTCAACACCCTCTGCTCCCATAGGCTCATTTGGGAGAGCTTAACTTGCAGCAACCCTGAACTTCCTGAACAGAAAATTGGACAAAGTGGAAGACCCTGTTGTAGGGAAATTGAGTCCTTGTTAGTGTGTGCCATCCCACGATACACTCTGACTCCTCTGTTGGGTGTCTCTGTCTCCTGGGCTACAGCTGTGGTAACCAGGCGCCCGGGAAGGGTCACCTGAAGGGTCACGCCGCCTGCTGGTGTGGGCCGGTCGCCGGGAGCCCCCCGCCCGTCATCCAGGTGACCCAGGAGCTGGAGGCGCGGCCATCGCACTGACCACTCCCTTTCTCGACATGCAGAATACAGGAACGCATAGAGATCCTATGCTCTTCTCCACCCGTCTCCCCTCTTCCCCCTATTCTTCTGCTCCCCCCCTCCCCATTTCCCGTTCTTATAGGAATTTGGGTGCTTATAGGAGAGAGGGTCTTTCAGTACTTCTGTCTGTCAGGCCTAGCTTCACACGCTCAGGCTCAGACCAGTCTTTTACGGATGGACAGATCCGTTGACTGACACCATGTCTCCACTGTAGCAGAGTATAGTAGGACCCCCACAGAGGGATGCAGAGTGGTTGGGTCCTGATCAGAGCATCTGATTGGCTGATTTTTCATTTTTGTCCAGAAATGGAAAACCCATTGTCCACACTGCAGCTCCTTCACCACGTCTCTCTGGAATGGAAGAGGCCGGGGAACATTTGAATTCTCTTTGGCTTCTGCTGAGAACCGCCACGAGGGGACCGAAAGATCTCCCAAGCTATGGAATTCTGGGAGAAAAAAATCCCCTTTCTTGTACAGTGCTACTCACCTGTTACAACAATCAAAGCAGGATAGCTCAACTTTAGCTGCTAATCAGTAGTCAGTACAGAGGCTGGCCACGCAATAACAACGTTCTTTGTTGAGCTACATGGTTAAGACAAAGGTCAAGGCTGTCGTACATGGTGTGCACTGAACCTGGGTCAAATGCTTGCTTGGAATACTTTAACTCTTTAGGTGCTGGTAACGTTTTAAAACAACAATCTCTGCAGATCCCTGAGGATTTTGAATGAAACACTGTCGTTTACCAAAAATGTACAATTCTACAAAATCTCTGCAGCTTGATGAAAATATACGTTTGAGAGCAAAATCTTTTGATCGGTTTGAATGAGTCATAAACTGGTTGACATCTAGTTGTAGCCCCACCGATTATGGGGTTTAAGCCAGCCTTCTAATCAGGGTTGTATCTGATATCACATCTTTGTTCTGTGGGCAGCACTTTTCTGGAAAAAAAGTTTTCACCCTCTAAAATTTAGTATAAATTCACAAAGGGGTGAGAACTCTGTAATGGGGTAGCACACAAGAACTGGTCAGTTTTCCCGCTCAGATTAGACGAATATCCAATGGCTTTTTCAGGTGCACATGCCAGGGCTGCTTTGAACTTTAAGGCTATGTTTCCAAGGTAGATATACAGTACATAATGAAGTAATGTAATTGCATTACAGATATACAGTTTACTCTCCAGTGATGTGTGACCAATGAAAGTGGAACTAATGTACATGCTGGTGAGCTATTAAAGGGATTTCGTTATTAACACCCTTGATAATAAGGGAGATCAAGAAAGAGTTATCAAGACAGATGTAGCTACATTGCTCACTACACAGGTTTGTTTTTTTAAAGTCTGTCCAATTTTCCTTGATTGTTTTCAAGGACAGAGGAACATTTGAACATCGTTCTGTGACTTTTATGTCATTTTCCAGGACGGACACATTTTCAGTGGTTTATGAGGACTGTGGGAAGTGCCTGCACTGTGAACGACCGCAGTCTGGGAGGTGTCTGTGTACAGAGGGGGGAACCTCTGGGGTCCGATCCCCGCAGTCACTGTGTTTCACATTAAACGCTCCAGATGAATGTGTCACCCCTTCACACATCTGGTCCACTAGGGCTAGATTGTGTCTTGTGTGTGTTAATTACCTCACACTCACATGCCTGAATAGTGTCGTTTGCTCTCTTTCGCAAAACCGCTAAACGAATAACCCCTTTCCGCCTAATGTTGCCACTCACCCTGGACGTGTGTGTGTGTGTGTGTGCGTGTGCGTGTGCGTGTGCGTACGTGTGTGCTCGCATGCTGGATAAAGTCCCCTGGTGCACTTTAAATATGTACGCAGTTGTGTTTCATGTATTTTTCCTTTGTGTTGTTTTTGTGCGTGCGCATGTGTTGAGTTGTGTCGCCCTCTGGGCAAGGCTGTCATTATTACTTTAACAGAATCAGCTTCATTTGAAGTAGAGTGCCTTAAGACGTGTCCATGTTTGCAGCTGTAAATCAATGTACGCCCAGTTTGTATTGCGCTTGTTAACCCCACAGGATCGCAGTCGAAGTGCCTTTCTTTTAATGAAACATATTTATCTTTAGGTTTTCTTTCTTTTTGTTTGAGGTAACCTACTTAAGGCAGAATCCACTTTGAAGACCATGCTCTTGTGGTATATTATGAAAGTGTTTCCCCCCCCGTAGAGAACAAAGGACGATACCACACGCTACCTTAATGTTGGGTGCCATTAATTCGTGTCCTGTGAACTTACAAACTTTTTGGCACCTCTTTGAGTGTTGTGAAACCTTGTCAAACCTGTGGCCATTTTGTTCCATCTGCTTGCAGTAAAGCCGTCCGAAACACACTTAAGCTTTCTGGATGTGTCAGGGCTGTGTAAACCTGCCATCGGGGCCTGTTTCCATCTGCTGTACAAAGAGCGCTGTTAAACTGTCAGAAATATTAACTGCCCCACCCAGCTGGTTTTTTAAGATGTTTTTTGAGGAAATGACCGATGGGCTGTGTGTGATTTAGATTCCCCAAAGACCAGTGAATTAGGTCCGTTGCTTAAGTGTCATTTGAAAATGTGTGTAGCCTAGTGTGCCCGAGATATATATATATATAAACAGCAGCGATACAGGATGCTTATAGGACACAGATAGGACAAACGCTGGAAGGTGGCTCCAAGTAACTTCTGTCTCTTTTGGGTGATCCAGGGTCAGCCCCTGTAAACCCCTTATGGATATCCTAGCAGTTCTGTTTGAATATTTAGCACAGATCTGGGGTCAGTGAGTCTGCCGATACCCTCCTGTGGATGATGGGGTGTCTTGTGGTTTCACACGAGCTTTGACCCTCTCTGAGTGAAAAGATGAGGTCATCTTTATTTCTCTTTTTATATGTTACTGTCTTTTTCTGTCTTTTTTTTTTGGTTAGGTATTGGTGTAACTTTTTCACAATCTTAAGTGTCAGGGCTTTGATGACTCTTAATACTGGACTGAATCTTTTTAATAAACAATCTGACCTTTCTCACGGAACACTGCGTCTAATGTCAAGTCTGTACGAGGGAGAAGGGTTGTTTTCTCAGAAGATACTCGTGATCTGCTCAGGTCCACCGTTAATATTTTATTTTGCGTTTGGATATCCGGTATGTGCCGCTCTTATTGGGCCAAACGCAGAGGAAACGCAGGGATTTGCTATTGCGTGATGTCATAGGATCTGAGCCCTGTTATGGACGCGACGCAAGTCGCGCAAAACAAAAGCAGCCCACCCAGTTTTGTAGAGACGATAACCTCTCGCCAGTGTTGCGTAATTACTCACCATGACTCCCCTGGTGTGCATAATCCGGTGATGGGTGGGGAAGTTACAAACACAGTAAACAGCAGAAGTTCTAGTTCCCCTCCACAGTGTGGTGCTGTATGCGAGGTTTCGTTTTGAGTCGTTTCACAAAATAAAGCTCACCCTCTGTGTTTCTTCAGCCAAGCACATTGCAAGTGCAGCTGAAGGCAAGAGGAATTGGCTTGTCTAACTTAAGCTGACGTTTAGCTTTCCGGTTACAGGTGATCTGATGATAAGCTTTGAGCCAAGTAGAATTTACTTAAGCCTCTTTTCTCATTGCGTTACGATCACTTCTTGACACACACACACACACACAGGCACCCACAGAGCCTGTGTATCACAGGTAGATCTGGTGTCTCCTGGCAGGGAGGGAGATGTGGCAGGGATGAATGTTTTTCTTTTTTTCCCCCAAAGTTATTGAAACTTCCACGTGTTACATTTTCAATAAGTACGGCACACATTTCAGAACTTTTGATGGGGGTTAAAGGATGTGTACAAACTCATCATTTCAAAATTCTGTTGCAATCACAGTCCCAAAAAAGATGCCACAAGGTTTCTTCTTGCATTTTACAGAAACTGCATCTGGTATTTCATACAGGGTTGAATTTGTGTACATCTATGTACCATTTATTTTATCTTGTTGGTTAACAAATATTATTTTGCTAAAAGCCAAGTCCATTCCCTGTTTATATCCCCATATGCCATTTCAGTAAAAATAGCAGGCAAAAAAGTGATTATAATTCTCAGGATTACATTTCTAATACATTTGTTATTTGCTTTGTCACATACAATAGAACACATCAATATATATATATATATATATATATTTAGGGTCCAGCAATGGTGGGAAGAGTGTGTGTTACTCTCCTTTTTTGCAAGCAATGACCTCACTGTGTTTTATTCCCATGGGACACCCAAGCCAATCAGAGGAGAGTACAGTCCATTGTCAGCCTTGTGCTACGTGGAGCATGTAAAGCAATCAGCCTACAGGCTACTGAATAGAACACGATGAGCCAAAGAGAAAAGATACCCACTTCTACCTGCAAAACCTCTTCCTGTTGGAATTCAGTACTTTGTGCACATTGTTGTCTGTTTGACACATGAAGGAGTTAAGATATTTGGATTTGAGATCAAAACATGAGACAAAAGTACAGACAATCAGCTTTTATGTCAAGTTAGCCTATTTATATGTGTATGTTTTTTTTATTTATTATACCATTTTACAGAAACAACCATTTTTACATTGAGTCTCCCAATTTTCAGCTGTGTAAAATTAAGTTAAGTTTTGGAACAAAACTATATGGATAGGTGAGACCAAAATTAACCTGTACCAAAATAATGGAGTGTGCAATTTGGAGAATGGAAGGAACGGCCCATGATCCAAAGCATGCCACCTCATTTGTAAAATGTGGAGGAGGTAGTGTCATGGCTTTGGAATGCATGGTCGCTTCTGCAACAGGTTCACTTGTTTTTATTGATGATGTGATGGAGGATGGAAGCAGTAGGATGCATTTGGAAGTGATAGATTTTGTCTGGCTATTTACAAAGAAATTCCTCCAACCTCATTCACCGGTGCTTCACCATGCAGCAAGACAATAACCCCAGACACACAGTCTGTGTAACCAGAAATTCAAAAATGGTTCAAAGTGGAAAGTTCTGGACTGGCCGAGTCAGTCACCTGAATTAAATCCAATCGAGGGTGAATTTCACGTGCTGAGGAGAAGACTGAAAACAGGAACCCCCCCTAAACAAAGGTGAACTGAAAATGACTTCGGGTATTTCCAAAGAGGATAGCAAATGTTTGGTGATGGCAGCGGGTTGTGGACTTAATGCAGTTGTAACATTAAGCAATATGCAACCACATATTAGACTATTGATTTGATTCACATTTGAGTTCATCCGTTTAATGTATTCTGCACAGCTGAAAATGGAGAAACTCAACACAAAAACAACTGTGTCTGTAAAATGGTAAAAGCATACATGCACGTGTAAATGCCATGATATTAAATTTCCTTGTCTGTACTTTTGTCTCATCTTCATCTTTTTATCTCAAATACAAATGCTCTTACTATATAACAAAGACAACTATTTTCATTGTACTGTTGCCATACTTTTGGAGTATGGCACGTGTCTTTTCCATTGAATATGTGCATCAGTACAGTTAGCAGGAGTGCAGGAGAGGTGGCATTATGCTGACAATGCTTAAACAAAAAAAAACAAAAAAAGGTGTCCAGTGTAAACAATGCATTTAGTGTTTTTTGGAACTTTCAGAAGTTCAAACATTGAAGTGCTCATTGGCGAGTGAAATGCTTTCATCAGATTATTAAGTTAGTGTTTAGGCCTGGTCTGGGGGAGATGTGTACTTCATAATGCTCTTTAACTCCAGATCGGCTACGTCTGTGCAGGAAGCTGACTTCTATTTCGTGCACTCGGAGACAGTGGCGTGAGAGAGAAGAAACGTGGTTTTGGTTTACAAAATTTATTATGCCCGATTAGTTTCTTTTCAAACGCTTATCTCAGCCTCCGTTAAATGTCTGTAGTGAGCTCTCCAGCACATTGCCTTCCCTCACATAATCACATAATAATCTGACACCTCTCTTAGGAGAACAACTTGTGCTGCTGGCAATGCACAGCCCAAAGGTGCTGTAAAGATCAGTAAAGTTATGCAACTTGACCTTGAACTGCATGTGTAAAAACAACTGTTTGTTTGTCTCTATGCCGTGTTGCCAGTTGAAGGCACACAATCATTTTCAACAAAGGCTTGCCCCAGCCAATTCAAATTCGCTTCACACTATAATTAAGCAATAGCTTAATTTGTTTACTTAAAATGCACAGTTAATCATTACAGAAAAGCAAATGAACAGCGTGCTCTTTAACCATTAGACTTAATGTCTTCTCTGCCCTTTATTTTACCTGACCACAGATAAAAGAATTTGGCTGACTAATGATCACTGGAGACTTAATAACGAATTGAGTGGACCACGGAAAATTGAAAGTCACAAAATAAGGCTTAAAAACTTTGTTTCTGCTCATGACTCAAACTTGAATTAGGGTCTAGAGGCATTCGAGTGTCACTAGGCCATTAAATCAAAAATGTAATAGCACACACAAAAAGCTGCAACTTCCAAGGAATCCTGTGAAAATGCTGGAGTTGTTCCAGAAATGACCTCTGGAAAAATTTCCCTGTTTTACAACTGTGTTTTTTCTGAAACAGAGTTAAGGGCATCGCTGCAGCTGCAAGTAAAGTCTGACACTTTGGATCGCACCATTTGACTTGGATCAGTCAACCACTTTCCCTCCAAATCCCTGTGACTACCTGCTGTAAATCAAGCAGTCAGCTCGGCTTGATAAACATGAGAGATGCGTCATCTTCGCCTTTGCCTTTACCTCTTGATAAGAGTGTCTGTACATTAATAAAACAGGCATACCAACATAACTGAGGTCTAGATGAAGTGCCTGCTTCCTGTTTTATTTATGTGTTGCAGTCTGGGAAAAAATGAAAGATGGAAGCTCCAGACCAACATAATCTTTTGGAATGTGGTATCCCAGGACAAGACGAACAAGACATATGTCATCATGTCTTGTGGCAGTGTAGCACAGTGGGTAAGGAACTGGGCTTGTAACTGAAAGGTCATAGGTTCAATTCTTGGGTAGGACACTGCCGATGTACCCTTGAGCTAGGTACCTAACCTGAATTGCTTCAGTATATATCCAGCTGTATAAATGGATACAGTGTAAAAGTTGTGTAAGTCGCTCTGGATAAGAGTGTCTGCTAAATGCCTGTAATGTAATGTAATGTAATCATGAAGACCAGAGAACTATGGCTAAAAACAACTAACCTGTAAGTTGGGAAAACAAGAATTCATTAAGAAGGATAGCCCAGAAATGGGGTATATCAAGAACAGCAGTTTGGAAAGTCTGGAAAAAGAAAGAAACCACTGTTGCTCACAGAAATAAATACCAAATAGGTCTGCCAGAGGAAGACAACTGCAGTTCATGGCAAACAAATCTTAAAAGCTGTGAGGAACAACCAAAAAACAAAGGTCAGTGGCATCACCGTCAGTTTCCAGAAAGCAGGGTTTAAAATATCACAAGCCACCATACGCAGAAGACTTGTTGGAGAGCAGAATTATAGCAGAGCAGTTCTGGAACAAAACTTGATGAGAAGAAAGACAAGTCAGAAGGGTTCCAGAACAAAACTTGGGACAACTTGGGAAACTGTGGACAGATGAGCCCAAAATAAACCTGTAACAAAATAATGGATTGTGGAGTATGGAGAAAGGAAGGAACAGCCCATAAGCATCGGTAGTGTCGTGGCTTGGGCATATATGGCTGCCTCTGGAACAGGCTCACTCACTGATGAGGATGACAGCAGCAGGAGGAATTCTGAAGTGTGCAGACAGATTGTGTCTGGCTGTGAACAAAGAAATTCCTCCAACCTCATTGGCCAGCACCTACCTCATCCTGCAGCAAGACAATGACCACAAACGCACTGCCTACGCAACCAAAGCGTTCATCAATGGGAAGAAGTGGAAAGTGAAGTCCCGAGAAAGCATTTCTGAGGAATATACCAAATGATCAGGGATGTCAATGAGTCGTAGACTTGATGCAATTATTGCAACTAAGGGCTTATCGGCCAAACATTAGACTACAACGCTTTAATTTACGCTTGAACCGTTAATTTTGCACAGCTGAAAATGAGGGGACCCAACACAAAGACAGCTGTTTCTTTAAAATGGTAAAAACCAATCCGCGTGTATATGCTACATAATAAAAACATTTAAAAAAATATTATCTGTATTTTATCTCATATTCATATTTTGATCTCAGATCAATTGACTAATTTTTACTCCACCGTTACCACACTTTAAAAAAATTTTTTTTTTTTTTTTTACCTCAGCTATGCCCTATTTGGAAAGGCAAGAACGAAGGCAGTCTTTACCACATACGTGATTGTCTAGACAAAGCAGTATAACCTTTTTACCACATGTCTCTTGGTACCTGCTTAATGGTATACCATGTTGTGAGGCCAGCCACACATTGCCTTAATAGGATGAAGCACTTAGCAGCGGACGGCCCTGACTTCAATTAGTGAGTTTTACAGTTTCCTAGTGAAACCATGTTAGGCTTGTTTAATGTCCCAGCAGCCCTCATGATCTCTTCTCTCTTCAAAACACTGACGCTGAGCAGCCGCCCTGAAACCTGAACGTATTCCAGGCTTGCGTGAGATGGCAGAAATAAAAATAGACAGAAAACATGCTGCGCGGAGAGAGGTGGAACGGCGTGCCGAGGAATTTACCGAAAATTTATAATCTAAACCAGTGGTGGGACATTCCGGTCCTGGAGGGCCGGTGTGTGTACGCAGGTTTTTGTTCCCACCAATTATCCTGGCTAAATGAGCTAACTGGCTGTATACGCAAACACTGGTTCACTCGTAGATTAGATCACAGAAAAATGTCTCACATGGACACTACAACTGTCTTCGGCTGTCATCCATGTGCTTATCAAAAAATGAAGCGAAACTCACCAAAGAGGGTTGTCACCAAATAGGGAGGCGGTGGGGGGATTTAAAAAAATAAAATAAAATAAAGAGGTTCAGATCCGTGCCTGCAAAATTTTTAAAACTTTTTTCTATCATTTATCTGGTGAGTGGAACTCTGTTTGAGGCGATCTGTGTTGAGGAAATGATTAGCATCCACGGTGACATGCTGTTATGTATGACCACATGCCAATTTGCACACAGAGCAAACTCTGTTTGATCTCCTGAGAGCACCCTCGCAAGCTGAACGAACAGCGGTCTGAACAAAATCGAATTACTGAGAACAAAATGTACATTCCAAGAAAATCCCAGACATGCCTTTACTCCCACCACCAGTAGTACGAACAAATGTTATGCAGTCATCACAGTCACTTATGTCCATCTGTCAATTATTCATAACTATTTTCGACAGCACAATTGTTGAATAGCTGTTACCGTTGACCTGCGTACCCATGTTGCAAGAACATACACAAATTATCAGAAATTTTGTCCCGGACAGTGAAGCACTCGGCACACGAGAACTGTAATCTCTCTCACTCCCACTTCTTTTTCTAGATATTGTTCTGACGGGCCAATGCTGAACAGGCAGAAGAAAACCTCTTTTTCAAAAAAATTAGATTTAGATCATGGGCTGTTCGTTCTTTTCCTCACACTCCACACTCTATTATTTGTTTCAGGTTTATTTTGGTCTCATCTGTTTGTAAGGTTTTGTTCCAGGTTTTGTCTGTCTTTTTTTTTTTTTTTTTTTTGGTTTAGCTAATTTTAATCTGGCCTTTTGATCCTTGCTGCTGATGAGAGGTTTATGTCTTACAGTGCAGCCGCTACAGTTCAGCTTCTGGATACAGCGGCTTGTGATATTTTCCTTGAAATTACTAGTCATTACTCGCTTGTGAAATCAACTAAATTAAACCTGACCCAGTCTATTGTACATTGAAAGGACGGTCCCTAGAGAACTTTTAACTGTAACAGAGTGCATGTTGCACCCCATTTCAGGTTCAAACATTTGATGAATAATTAACTTTTTAATAGACTATATGAGATTGAATGGAATTATGAAATATGTTAAAAATCCAGACCGGACTAAATTGGTAGCACTGCAGAGCATTTAAGTCCATGGGTGCTCCACCTCATGAATATATTTTTATTTATTCTTATTTAATTTCTAAAGAATACTGTAAAGATCAAAGTATATATTTCTCACCTCCTTGAGTTTTTCAATGTCTTATTTTCAATCTTAAAATGACTGCTTTGAATGTTGTGCTAAAACATTTCTGTTGAAGGAACTTCTCGATTTTTAAAAAAATTAATTACATTTAAATTTAAGAGCTTATTTCGTTTTTTATAAATGTTACGGATTTTAGGTATTTCACATCTGAAACGAAAATCAGTTTTTAAAAGTTTATTATAGGTTCACGGTTAACTGCTAGTGAAATCAAATTAAAAGTATTCTACAATTATATTTCAATATACGGCATAAATATGACAAGTGAATTAGCTGAGACATTAAATAATGTATTATTCTTTTAAGTTCAATTACAAAAGTGGAAATGGGTTTAAGAGGCATGCTAGCTCAATGTGTTTTTAATAATGCGAATATTATGTTTTCCTCCCAAAGAGCTGACGATGTCCTTGAATTCCTAATTCCTAAAAACGTGTGACCTTCCTTATCATCCCATGGCAATACGCCAAAACGTCAATTTGATGGTAGAGAGTTTGGGGGCGGGGATCCACCTCGGTTATAAGTCTTGCTGAAAATGGAAATCCAACTTTGGTATATGATGTAAGAAACCGAATCGTTTTATATATCCTCAGTCGAAAATCGATTTGTTTTGTTTGGTTAATTTTAAAGTTGCGCAAAGTTTGTGTTTAGGCTGGCATGACTGGCCTATTGGGTTTCTTCTCTTTTTAATACATTTCATATCTTGCAATCTGCCTGTAATGTTGTGGAGATACCTATTTTTCGCCGTTCTCCTGATAGCTGTTCAGTTAATGGCAGCTGAAGGTTCAAGCAGACGCGGTGTGGACAAAAAACATGCACCATTGAAAGACCCATCGTCGAACGAAAGGGGTGAGTCTTTTAAAGGTTGTTTGAGTCAAAGTTTCTTTCTAGCGTATAACCTATATAGGCCTGCGGACGGTGAATAAAATTGTTTAATAGCTTTTTATAATGAACAGTTGAAGGAAGATAACACCATTTATGGGTTTCTTAGCAGCTTTTAAAGGTTATTACGGCTACATACTACTACTACTACTACTACTACTACTACTACTACTAATAATAATAATAATATTTTAAAATAAATGGATACATAAAAATAAGAGTAATCGGAAATAAACAGTTGTTCTGATTGTCTCAGACCAGGTGCATGATGTTCTGCCAGATCTTGCTACAGAGCATACAAGTCGTAAATAAAACACCGTGAAAATGTTTAATTGCTTTCAAAGATTAATGGATGAAGGCAATGTGTTGTAAGTAAGCATGTGCTTTATCGAAATTTGGACACGAGACATTACCTCCAGGGCACGCGTATTCTGCAGTGTGTGTCTAATAAATGTCAAATATAATGAGTACCATGTGTCCTATGAAAATGACAGATCGCATTGGATATGACATTAGATAGTACACGTTAACCCGCTGCTATTGCCAATATAAGCCTGAGCCGCTTTGTGTAACTCGAAATAGATTTGTGCCACTTCTGACATTTCAATATCGCCATTTACTTATAGTTGCTTTTAGAGTTTAGTTGAAGTTTTTTTTTGTCATTTTGATTATATTCATATGTTCTTTTTTTTCAAAATCTGCAAGCTATTCTGTATTTTTCTCAGTTTTATTATTTCTGTAAAGCTACTTTGCTGTATGAATTATGTATAATTACATATACATATATATTAAACTTATATATACTTAAAACAACTTAAAAATGGTCAATATACTATACATTGGAAATATAGCACATGGCAAAATGAAAAAAGCCATGTGCTATATGTCCATTAGGGACAGCATGCATGCTATTGGACTTACAAGTACTCTATCAGAGTTGATTTGAAGATTTTGCTGTGTAGGGTGGACCCAGCATGATGATGATGTTGTTGTTGTTGATGTTGATAACGATGATGATGATGATGATGATGATGATAATAATAATAATAATAATAATAATAATAATAATAATAATAATAATAATAATAATAATAATAATAGCCATTCACAATGAAATTTCAGCCCACAGCTGAAGGATCCTAACATCTCTTTATTCTCCTTTGATCTAAGTTGGTGAGATTTCTACTTGTTGAACGCAAAATGCATGGACGCATTCACCTTCTGAACTAACCGGATACTGCAGAGTAATTGGTCAACTGTCAGAAGCAATCCCATCCCTCCGTAATAGTCCATGTAATTTCTTCCTCCCCTTTGGAGACTGTTGGCAGATTGTTGTAATTTTCCTGTCAGGTACAGCCGGAATTCCTGTCAGCATATGTACAGTAGCATATGAAAAAAATGAACGTGTCAATCAACACATGGTTTAAAAAAGGAAGTGAATTTATAAGTTCTGGTGCAAAAGCCAAAGCCAAAAATGGGTCAGGGCTGTGGAATGGAATTTTTCCCTGGGTGGTTTGAATTCAGCATTCCAAGTGACTACAGGGACCTTCTCAATGTAATTTGAGTTTGTCGTAATTTGTGTGTAAAACTGGCCTCTGAAAATAATATGGAATTCCAACCATAAGCAATGCAATTTTCCAGCTTAATTTCACAGTTTTTTCCCCAAATGTAAAGCCATAATAACATGTAGGGAAATGACAATGGTTTATTTTTGCATCTTTAAACTCGTAGAGTGGATGTGGAGTATTTCTTTATTGCGTACATACACTGATCCTTCCGCCTAGTTGGCTTTGCAGAGGTTAGGTTAGAATAGTGTTCACTGTGTGAACTGTGTTCTTGCCTAGAAATAGCTGTACAAAATAAGTATTATACCTTTCTGAACTTGTGTTCAGCAGTTGCCTACGACCATGATATGCACTTTTTGTACGTCCCTTTGGATAAAAGCGTCTGCGAAATAAATGTAATGTAATGTAATGATCCGTCATCCAGCAATATGTTAGATAAAGGAGAGGACCTTTCACAGAAAAACTTGTATTTATTTATTTATTTTTCCATATTTGCTTTATTCTGAATTTTTCAAATATACAGTATAGGATCTCCAGATATTGGCTTTTCAGTCTAGTCTCTTTTCGAGACAATAATAGTTTTTAAAAATATATTTTCAGCTCTTAACTTCATGATACCATGACATTAAATTGATTATTTGTGACAGACAAAATACTGAGAAATGAACAATAAATATTACTAATAATTCCTAATTTGGTCTGAGGGATATACAGTATTCTTATACAACCAACAGAAAGTATTATTAAGAAAAAATATATTTGAGTATATTTGCATGCATTGGAAACTATATTTGGAGAGCCTCTATATATTCAGTGTATTGTGCAATATATTGTAGTATTCTTTCAGGATATAGTAATATGTTTTTGTTAAGTATTGATGATTGATGATGATGATGATGATGATGTAAATGTAACTGAGTTTCAGCCTGCTCTGAACTGCTGCAGTAATTCTGAGAAAGACCTGCAGGACATTTCTATGCTTTAGGCTGTAAATCATTGTAAGAACATTTCCACAGGATATACAGTATCCACTTTCCTTTAATCACTCAGCCAAATTAGTGATGCCAGTCTATGGGGATAGTTTTCCTACTTATTTAATCCTTCCTTTAAAATAAAACCAAACACAATCAAAAAGGACATCAGAAAGGAATACCCCTTCTTAAAAAAATTAATTAAATGTACATTAGCTGCCCACAACAAGACCAGAGTCTGCTCTTAATGATCAAAGGCATTTTAAGTGGCATTAGCCAATCACAGACTCAGGCCACAGGGAAGTCGCTGTAGGATCACTTATGACCCCAACTATCCACTCTCGTTCTGCTTTATGAAGTGAGGTCTGAAATTTGCAAGAATGGTAATTCCTGACTTCTTCCAACAGAAGTTTTGAACCACGGAAAACCGAAAAACCTGTTTGCCAGGAGAGCGCACCTACGTCTTCAGAGACCCGTGGCTCTGCAGCATGCTGCGGTAGATAGCATCTGGCATCCTGAGTAACTCCCTTTTTTCACCGAAACCCGAGATAAGGACCACAGCTCAGTGCAACATGACTACATTCCTCCAGCAATTACAGAAAGGGCTTGCATGAGGCAATCTGATGAAATCACAGACTCTATAAACCCCCCAGGTTCTTTGCTCTTTAATATTCAACATTATGTCTCCCTGCTGTTTAGGTAAAAAAAAATGTATTTGTTGCATTTTGTGTATTTTAATTCTTATTCGGATGTTGCCAAGTTCAATACTGTGCAAGTGGATGTTCTGTACTGTAATAGGAGCTCCTGTTGTAATACCGAACCAGAACTTCCTGTAGTAGTAGGCAGTGGAGAAGACTACAGTGTTGACAATCTCTTTAGTTCACAGTGTCTGCATTGGAACTCAAGGGAGTTGCCATAGCGGCCAGTCTAAAGCAGGTGGAATGCTGAAATGCCTGTGCAGGTGTCTGGTGCCTGACCCTTGACCCTTTCTGTGCCGTGTTTGGATAATCCCGTTTAGAAGAAGCCTAGAGAGCCGAAACAGCCTTCACCCCCTTCGGACCCCCCCGGCCGGCGCTGCCCCAGGCTGATGGAGAGCTGCACGTCGCACAAGCCCTGCTGTGACCCCTGCGCTACCTGCCGCTGCCGCTTCTTCAGCTCGGTCTGTTACTGCTGGAGACCGGGGCGCCACTGCCAGAAAAAGAGCTAGACAAACTCACACACACACACACTCATATGCATGAACACACACTCACACTCACACACACACACACTCATATGCATGAACACACACTCACACACACACACACTCATATGCATGAACACACACTCACACACACATACTCATATGCATGAACACACACTCACACACACACACACACACACTCATATGCATGAACACACACTCACACACACACACTCATATGCATGAACACACACTCACACACACACACTCATATGCATGAACACATACGCACACACACACACTCATATGCATGAACACACACTCACACACACACACACACACTCATATGCATGAACACACACTCACACACACACACACACTCATATGCATGAACACATACGCACACACACACACTCATATGCATGAACACATACGCACAGGCGCGCATACAGACACACGCACACACATATACGGTACATAAGCATGCACACACATGCACACCACGCACGCACACACATGCGCATGCGCACACATACACATACAGTACATAAGCATGCACACCACACAAACACACATGCATAAACACAAACATACACCCACATGCTCCCACACATGCACACACACATATGCCTTCATCATTAAATATCTAATAGTTTGCATATTCTAGTGTTCTTCTTATTAGTTTTTTTTGATTGCTAAGACACATTTAATGAAACAATTCCCCTTTTTCTCAGAACTATTAACACAATCCCAAAACTACACATCAATCAGCACAAACCTCAAACATCCATGCCAAAGTCAAATTATCTTCTCAAAAACATATACTCTTCCATCAAAATTAAACTTTGCCTTCAAATGGCGCACACAAGCCATCGAAAACACAGACAATGTATATTACCCATAACACACAAGTGAGATAAATTCAAAGCACTACTGCCAAAACCTTTTATAGCAGTGCGTCAGGAGTTATTTTCTCCTGGTTATTCTACTTATTTTATGGTTTTCAGATTTTGATCTTTGCAATGTTACACTACTAACAAATGAGAGAGTGTGCAAATTTCCAAATATTTTATCTGTAGTACTGAAAAGTGATGCTGAGTGAAAAGTACTGTACAGTAACCACAACACAGTTGAAGGAACAAAAAAATGTAGTATTTTCAAAGGAGAGTAGCATTCATAAAAGGAACTCAGTATATGCAGCACTATAAACAAAAACAGCAATAAAATCTAAAGAACATATAGTCTGTAAATACACTTCAACATTACATAGACAGCATATCCTCTCACAGTAGGACAGCAGATACAATATGTAACATTACAGTAAATTACAGTACCTGTTTTCTTGTCTGAAAGTATGGACAATGGATGCCACTGTGAAACGATTCAAGTTTGGCTGAACTCTCTGTCCAGCTTCCCTCATCATCATACCATGCACCAGCACATGGTCAATCAAGGTGGCACGTATTTTGTCTGGGACAAATTGTCTCCTGCCTCTTCGTCTCCTTTGTCTTCCTGATCTTTGGACAGCTTGTCCATTTTGAGGATCCATTGTTCAAAAGCACACAGACGCAAACTGTGGCCCTATTTATTGATCCAGAGATTGTGACCGGTGTGTAAACAATTTTGCTGCCAAGTGTTTGCACCTAGAGAAAGGTGTGTTACCTGAGTTTAGGTTGTGATGACTTGAGTTAACTGTTTTGACTACTAGTGTTTGTTGCATGAGCACAGTGTGTAACCAGTGATTCATGAGAGCATTTGTTTGTAGAGATTTGCAGAAAAGGTTTAACAATTTTCAGCATGTGTTAAAACAAGTGAAAAGTGTTTATAGTTTTGAGAGATGTGTTGGTCCTCTGAGAACTGAAGTAATAATTTGGGAGTTTTTGCTAAAAGAACCAGTTTTAGTGTGTTAGCAATCGGGAAAAACTGTAAGTCTGCAGGTGGTCTTGTGTTTGGACAAAATCCATTAATTGGAATGGTTCCTTGAGAGAAGAAGACTAGAAGTGATGTTTGTTGTAAACATTTATAATGCCAGTAACTAAATAAATACAAAATAAAATGGAATGTTCCTTATCTTGTGAAGTTATATTTGAAATTGTAGCTATACTACTGTTTAAATCACTTGCATGTCTGCAATGATAGAAATGATTGACAAAATGACAATGTCTTACTGTCCGAGTGCTATTATTATTATTATTATTATTATTATTATTATTATTATTATTATTATTATTATTATTATTCATTTATTTTTTATTTTTTGTTGCTAACATTCTTCTTGGACACTACTCCTTAGGTATGATGTTTGCTGTCATGAGGACATAATTTGTACTTTGAACCATAATGCTCAAATTGGCCAGAAGCGGGGAACACACCACAGCTAATGAATTGTCTCAGCAAGGTACTATTTGAATTTGCGTGTTGTTATTCATTTTCAACTTTGAATACATGCCAGACAATCATGAACCAATAAAAGACAACATATTTCGATTATATATATATATATATATATATATATATATATATATATATATATATATATATATATATATATATATATATATATATATATATATATATATATATATAAAATGGCTGTACATTATTCATTTTTTCTAGCTTGCCATCGGGTCATATTGATCCAGTATAATGCCAAATAAACAGTTTTTCTATGAATTCTTGAAAGAATAAACATTAAACACAAATGACACGTGTGAGACAATAATGGGGAGGAATAATATTGAGACAGCAGTACTATGCTAGTGTGTGTTGATTTTGAGTATTAGCCACACGTAGAGAGAAATGAAAGTGAAATGATTCTCTTTAGTTAAAACATCTTTAAAAAAGTTTTGCAATAAATACGCATTTTACTTACATTTATCTCCAAAAGTGGCTTATATCTAGTGCATTACCCTATTTCAGGAATCTTGAGAGAACTACATGGTAGCATAAGATTACTTGCACTATAAAGCAACAGTGGCAAGGAAAAACTCCCTGTGGCAGATGGGAAGAACCCTTGGAAGGAACCAGGCTCAAGGAGGGGAACCCATCCTCCTCTGGTCAACTCAGGGTGTAGGTTGGTGACCAACATGGTCGATCAGTCAATGTCAGATACCTTTCACTCACTCAGACCTGGCACCGCTGAGATTCGATTGGGATCAACACCACATGTTTGATTACCTACAGCTTCCTCTACTCCACAGAAAAAGCCATGCATTTTCCATTCTAATATATAACCTGTTTTCACATCTGGGTTTTTTATTGATACAATTCAGCCGGCAATCTCAAAACAGATGTGCTAAAAACAACACATAATGTGTCATTTTTTTAAAGACACCTCCATGTCTGGTTAAGGACAACACATCCTGTGTTACTTTCAACATAGCCTGTGTTAAGAGAACGCCCTTTGTAACGCATAGATTATATAAGTGTAACACAAAATAGTAACTTTAACACAAAATGCGTTGAAAGTTAAACAAAACTAGGACCACAGTAAATGTGTTGGATATTAACACACCCTTTTTGAGGCCGTAAGTACCCTGTTTAAGGGTACAACAAACCCTTTAATCAATTCTGCAAACCTCCTTGTAGCCCAGTTCTCTTACCATTCTAATGCACTGCCACTCGGCTCTGCTCTCTGTACCATTGGCTACAACCAACCACAGCGCTTCCGGATTGTTCTCCATCACAGGTATTGCTGCAGGCCTGTGGCTGCGTTCCCTTACCGTTCTCTGCCGTTGGAGGCAGTGACCCTCTGTCGACCCTACAGGGGGAAGAACAGCTGTAGTAAAACGGTCGAAACGCATGTTTGAGTTCCTCAAAAGGTTCCTAGTTCCGGGGTAAAGTTCCTGCGGTGGAAACGCGGCTAAACAAAGGTTTAAGACCAGCCGGACAGCGACCAGGAGGGGCCCTGTGGGGGACCGGCTTAGTGTGTTATGGATGTTTTAAAAAAGATAGGAGGCCAGGGGTCTTCCCCACGTCGAAACAGGATAAGAGCCGTGGCTTGAGTAAACAGTGCAGTTTCACACGGTGTTATTACTTAAGAGAGACCTGGGGCCATTGCATGTTAGGAGACAGTGTTACTATTGGGAGAGATCAAAGAGATTGGACACTGAAGTTTTTTTTTTGCCCGAGGCAAGTCTTATTGCTGAATTTCACATAGAAGCTCTGTGAACATCAACATAAAAACCATCTTATCTTCTTGTCTTACCATAATTTGAATTTATTTTAACTTTAATTTTTTCTGTAAACATCCTGCAGACAGGGGCCCCTGTAGTGAAGCATTTGACTTGAGGTGCTTAACTCTGCAAGTGAACTGCGTTATTGACAATAACTATAGTCCTAGACCACAGAAGAAGATTTTGCAATTACCAGGCAGGTTTATGGGGGTTTGATCGGTTGCTCAAGAATGTAAAAACATGTAGCTCAAGGGTAAAGAAGCCTCCAGGGGCTCAACCATGTAAATATCTGTTAATTAAATGAAATTCCGCAAGATGTCATTGCAGTTAATTAAAATGTTTTAACCTTGATGGTTCATTCTCACATCTGCACCTTGTCTGGGCTGTACTCTTGGTGACACCAATGACTCCCTCAAGATGAATAAATAATTTTTAAAAAATAATAACAATAAATAAACAAACAAACAAACAAATAAACAAATAAATAAATAAATAAAGAATATGTACTTCCAATTGCTTTGATGATGTCTTTGACTCCAGATAAAACTGCTGGTACGGTCCATGGCCCTTATATTTGAATTACATTGTATTTAATTTAGATGTGTTGTGCTCTTTAGTGCTGTACACATATTGTTTTTGAGCTGAGACAGCTCTTCATCCTTTCCACAGCGTTTTCTGTGACACACCCCTTTGCTAAATTGCAGCCTGACACTGACGCAAAAAAAAGAATCAAACCAGGGTTGAGTCTCTCCTATGTAAGATCCTTTAGAAGCCTGTAGCTGCTGGGTGAAGGTACCCAACCATAAAATGAGTATGGCTCCCTCTGTTGGTATGTATTCCAACATACTCCCCAAGAAGGAAAACGTTGAAGGACAAGATGTATGTGATATAGTAGTTTTTCCCATCATTTGGAGTATATGATGGCATCCTTGTATTACTATACACAATCTCCGAAAGTTGGAACTGTAACAAATGTATGGAAAATCATACTTTAAGGTTGTTCCTAATTTTGATCACAGAGAGCCGCAGGTTCCTTTTTTTTAAAAATGAAGAAGGGGGGGGGGAATCTTATGAGAAACGATGAGGAAGGACAGAAGGAGTGATCAGCTGACCTAGGAAAGAGAAGAAAAGAGAGAAGTGAAAGAGTGTGCTGTCGGCCGTTCAGGCGGTCAGTCCAGAGAATTCGGGTGCGGGCGAAGGACCACTCGCAGCAGGATGTCGGGCTTTGCTGAGCTCAACTTCAACGTGGACCACGGCTACCTGGAGGGCCTCGTCCGCGGCTTCAAGGCCGGGATCCTGAAACAGGTTGACTACCAGAACCTGTCCCAGTGCGAGACTCTGGAGGGTGAGATGGGGGTGAGGGTGGGTGGGTTAAGCAGGTTAAGCAGCGGAGCAGGTAGGTTGGTCCACCTGCTCCATTGCAGACAATTTATGTGAGTGGTTCGTTACAGCAATACGTGTTTGTGCAATATATGCAAAGTCTTTGTGTCTTTATAATTTTGTGAGTGCAGTGTGGATATTTTGGCAATACTTTGTGTGTGTGTGTGTGTGTGTGTCCAGCGTGCATGTGTGCATATGTGTGTGTGTGTGTGTGCGTGTGTGTGTGTGTTTATATTTGGATTTGTCTGAGCAGCCAATGTTCCTTTTGCTACATCAATAAGGAAAACCAAGCAACATTGATGGTGGCACAACACTACCCCTTGAGAACAGCCGGTTATTTTTAAAAGCATGAGTCTGCTGGGCAGAAGGACAGCAGGAAACCTTATGACAGTTGAGTCAATCACCACAGCAACTGTCCGATCTCCTGGGCTACTAACAGCCTCAGGAAATGGAAGTAGTGAATTGTGGGTGGGGTGTTGATAATGCGCCAAACACCAGACATCGTTGAATCATGCTGAGAGTCTGTCCAGTTTTGTTGGTGGTGAGTCAGGGTTTTAAAGCCTTACAAGTAAAATAGCCACAAAAAATAGTTGAAATGCAAAAAATAAATAAATAAATAAATAAATTGCATGTTTGAGGTGACTTTTCCCCTGGTAAACTGCTCATACTCTTGCAATTCGATAAAGTGTAATTGTCTTTTTATACTGTGCTTTTTTCGTTGTGCCTCATTACCATTGCTTTGTGTCATTTCCACTGACTGAAAGACCTGTCGCTGTCCTTTCTTCCATATGGAACCACTCTGCGACTAGGTTAAGTAAGCTCTGATTGGCTGATTGAATGATTTGATCCATTAGATCTGAAGCTGCACCTGCAGAGCACAGACTACGGGAACTTCCTGTCCAATGAGAGCGAAGATCTGACCGTGTCGATGATTGACGACAAAATGAAGGAGAGGCTGCTCGCGGAGTTCCACTGTCTGCGTTCCCACTCTCTCCCACCTCTCTCTACCTTCCTCGACTACATCACGTGAGTGCCACCCTCCTCTTCCTCACCTGACATCATCATCTAGTCAGCCTTAAAAAAAAAAAGACAATACAAAGAGCAACCCTTTAAAATATTATCTACACTTGGAAGGCATATTGTAACTGCAAGCAGATTGCCTGAACATCTTTGCATTTTGATTTTGAGGGGAAAGCGTAAAGAAGTGTTACTCAGAACACTTATTTTCAAGGAGATCCTTCATGGAAACAAATGAGTAAGAACTGAATGAGCAACAACATCAACAGTCGATGTAGAAACAAGTCCAGGTCAAAACCTAGTATATGGCTGGACCTCTCCGGCCGACCAATGGTGCAACTTCATCACTCACTCAGTCACTCACTCAGTCAGTCACAGACATTCACGTTTGTAGGGCTGGCCCCGCTGTTGCGGTCCAGCCAAAAAGTAAGATGCTTTATAAAAGGTGAAGCACCCCTCTGAAGCCCACTGAAACTCCCACACGTAGTCATCAGGTCTGTCACACAGTAGGCCTGATCACTTTCGGTTTAAACCACACAAATCCTTGGTGCAAGCCTGGCATACAGAGAGAGACGCCTACGGCGAAGGGAGTGAAACCATTCGCCGTTGCTGTGGAGACGGTGTAGGCTGATGCCCGGTCGCCTGCTTTGCGACGTCTCACCCGCAGCTACGGCTACATGATCGACAACGTGGTCCTGCTGATCACGGGAGCCCTGCGCCAGAGGCCCGCGTCCGAACTGCTGCCCCGCTGCCACCCGCTGGGCGGCTTCGAGCAGATGGCTGCCGTCAGCATCGCCCAGACCCCCGCCGAGCTCTACAACGCCATCTTGGTGGACACGCCCCTTGGTAACCCCCCCCCCCAGCAACACCTTCATATGTTTCTCCCTAACCTCACATCCCCCTCCTCACAGGCCGAGATACCAGACTCAATGCTTTTTAGCTAAATAATAATAATAATAATACCTCAGATTTATATAACGCTTTTCTGAGTACTCAAAGTCGCTGTACATGAGGGGGGATAAAAAGAAAGAGAAATAAAAAAACTTTATTAGGTTGAAGGATAAAAGAAATTGTATCAAAAAGTTTTTTAAAAATATATGCAAAAATAAAAACAGTAAAAACAACACAGGGGGTGGGGGGTTAGCGAGGGAAAGCAAGTCTGAAGAGGTGGGTTTTGAGGGTGGTAGCTGTCCCTGCAGAGTGTATGTACCCTATGCCATGTTCCACAGTGCACTTTTACCGGGGTCTCTGTACCCTAATCCATGCCCCTGGAGGGTACATTATCAACACAGCTTATGTACCCTAACCCACATTCCAAAGGGCACTTTTACTAGAGGCTATATACCCTAGGCCACTTTCTGCATGGGACTTTTAATAAGATGACAGGGTCTATGTGTCCTAGTACACTTCCTACAGGGAACTTATACCTGTGCCTGTGTGCCCTTAATCAGCTTAATATTGGAATACATCAGGTTATGAGGCCATTTTCTAACTTTTATACTAATGTCTGTACTCGACTCAATCCACTTTCCAAAGGACTATTTTACCAGCATTTTTATAGCCTATATAGCCTCATCCCCCTTAGTGTTCATTCTGCAGTTCACATTCAATCGTCATGCCATAAAAATAAAAAAAAACATTTGGCTAGACTTTTGAGCTGGAAAGCATGTGGACTCATGTGAAGCTCTCAAATGTAGTGCTCCCACATTAAACAAAGCTGAGTGACAGGTGATCTATATTAAAGTTGGCAAGCTTGTTAATCGTGGACAACCGAAAACAGCTTTGAAGGCCATTAACTTGAAGTTCTTCACCTCACTGCCTGCCTTTCTCTGTCTAATTCCGTGCTCCCCGGTCAAGGCCAAATTAGTGAAAAATTGCTAATTATTAGCGGAATGAAGTGTGTCAAAAAACTGTTGTTTTTTTTCCTTGGTTGAGTGACTGTATCTCACTATATTAATATGTATATATATTTTTTAATCTGTATGCCAGCTCAGTTCTTCCAGGAATCCCTGTCAGAAATGAACCTGGATGAGATGAACGCAGAGATAATGAGAAACAAACTCCACAAGGTACTACCTCATATGGGGTGTGAAATATCGCTTTGCACCTTTTGCTCTGAAGGCTAACGTACCGTCCGCACACGGTGTATGGTTTGGCATGCTTCTCCGCTTCCAAGCTAATTTTCCTGTGCATGATGTGTGACATGAAAGAAGTAAATAGCACCAGAAACTGATAAAATGCTCCAGCACCCTGCAATGCTAACATAATGATATGCATGGAAAAGGCATTCTGCGTTATCGCCTACGCTTGGCCTGCTGAAATGGCTACAGAGTTGGAATGCTTCAAAACTGAAAGAAAGAAAGAAAGAAAGAAAGAAAGAAGGTTAAAGTTCCATCGCATAAACAACCGGCACATTTTGACAACACCAGTAGAAATGCGCTGCATTTCCGAGCGGCGGGCGCGGAGTTTGTAATCCAACCTGGCCACCCTGGGGTCGGCAGCAGACGTCGCCGAAGGAGACTGCTGCCGGCGTGACAGCCGCTGACCTCCGGACCGTGTTGTGTGGATGACCGACGGCTCGTGGTTGGTTTTCACAAGTGTGCGTGTGTGTGTTTTCACACGGTCAGAGGGAGTGGCAGCGTGCCGAGCTGCTCACATCTGTGAAAACACAGATGTGCTCCCGTAGGCCCCAGTGATTGGGCTGCACTCGCAGCTCTCAGAAAAGGCCTCTGTCTTGTTTATTCATGTACCAGGTTAGGTACTTATTCTTATATCAACATAATAATGACACTCATTGTTGTTTCAGGTAGCAGTGGTGCTCGTGATCACTGTTTTTATTTTCATCATTTATAAAAATTTGTGGGTTAAAGATTTAGCAGAGAGCGGTGGTTGCTTTCAAACACGTTTTTGAAATGTTTTCTGCATTAATATGCTGCCCGTATATCTCACTACGTGATGTTTTTTTTAACAGTCATACATAGAGTCATTCCACAAATTCTGCAAAGAACAGGGAGGGGCCACAGAGGAAGTCATGTGTCCCATTCTGGAGGCAAGTCTGTGAACTTTGAGATTTGTGAAGCCTGCAATTTTGCAGTTTTGGAAGTGCACATATCTGTCGTGTGTGCATCTGTGTGTGTATGTGTATGTATGTGTGTATATTTCTGCATCATCATGATATGTGCTTGCGTGCCTGTGTGTGCCTGTGTGTGATCATATATGGTCTATACGTGTGCACGCATTCATCTGTGCTGTTTGGTGTGCCTGTCTATGTGTCTGTGTGTCTATGTGTGTGCGTGCATACATGTGCTTCACATTTCTACATGCGCTACAGTTCGAGGCAGACCGCCGAGCCTTCACCATCACCGTGAACTCTTTCGGGACAGACCTGAGCCGGGACGAGAGGCAGGGGCTGTTCCCCACCTGCGGAAGGCTGTACCCCGAGGGGCTCCGAATGCTGGCCCGCGCCGAGGACCCGGACCAGGTCAAAGCTGTGGCCGACCACTACGCCGTGAGTCTCTCCAGCCACGGACGCGGGGAGAGGGGTGCACGCGGAGGGCGTGCAGAGGGAGATGTGGAACTATGTCTGAATATCAGCCCAATACGTTTGCTCTATCTCTTGAGCAGGGCAGGGAAACCCCATTTCAGGAGGGTCATATCTTAATTTTTTAAGCTCCCCAGTCAGGTGGGCGTCCTGACTTTTTAGCTAAACTTATTGACGAGTTACTGAATAACAGGAGATTATTTTCAGGTCCCTCTATGGAAAGATTTACTGCATTCAAATAAAAAATAGAAATAAACACAAGGGCAAATGTTGTTTGGATGGTGTACTCTCTTCTGTTACAGTGTTCATTCTGTGAAGACAAAATCAGCTTTACTTGAAAGGTTTAATTTTTTCTCATCACAGGAATACAAACTCATATTTGAAGGAGCAGAGCCAGGCTCCAACAACAAGACCTTGGAGGACAAGTTCTTTGAATATGAAGTAAGGCAGAAAGCTGATGATCAGTGATATACTGACATGTGACCACCTTATCCTATCACACGCAGACCTTGGTTATCAGGGTTTGAAACACTTTAAGACACTAATATATAGCCTGCATATTACTGATCATTTTAACACATAATAACAAGTGCAAATCCGCAATAGCTGCGACCGCACACGCGCATGCATCCATGTGTGCATGCATCCACGCACACACCCTCACACAAATGCTTGACCTCTTCTTTGGTTCATGACCAACCTTTCCACAATATCTTGTGCAAATCTGTGAATCCATTCGGGAGCTATGCGCCTATTTGTCATAGGCCACGCCCATCGCCATGGTTTTCATTTTTGCTGACATCTAAAGAGCTAAAGTATTTGTAGTTAATATTTGACCCAGCCAGGAATGGAAAGTATTTCAAATGCATTTATACAATTAATATTTGTTTGTATGTATATATTTCAAATGTAGTTGAGGTTGCTTACCTATTTTTTGTATGGTTTATATCACTGTGGCACCTGCTAAGAAAACTATGTCTGCACTATCTTGATTTTAGATTATGGATACAAATATTTGAGAGGCATTCTATATTATGAAATAAGTTACATTTTGCTGTATTTTTGGCCATCTCTGTACCCATTTTTTTAGAGTGAAGAGAACATTTTTGGTACACTAAGAATGGTTGT
This sequence comes from Anguilla pacifica, assembly GCA_039654925.1. Lineage (NCBI taxonomy): Eukaryota > Metazoa > Chordata > Actinopteri > Anguilliformes > Anguillidae > Anguilla > Anguilla pacifica. Next base: position 10,908,268 of record CM077291.1, on the reverse strand, counting down.
TTCTTATTTAAATGTAATGAACAATTTTCAATGCACATAAATATGTAATTTTAAATAGATATGGAAAATCATTAAACATGAAGGCAAATATGTAATCATAGTGATACAGCCACAATCTTTCTCTGTTCTCCAGGTAAAGCTGAACATGCTGGCATTTCTCAACCAGTTCCAGTTTGCTGTGTTCTACGCCTATGTCAAACTGAAAGAGCAGGAGACCAGGAACGTCGTATGGATTGCAGAATGCATTGCTCAGAGACAGAAGTCAAAGATAGACAATTACATCCCAATTTTCTGAAACAATAAATGCATTTGAGAAATAAAAATAAATAAATAAAATAAAAATAAATTAAGGGTTTGTCAAGGTTGGAGACTGATGGGCTGACCAGACAGTTTATTTTTTGTAGACTTTCTCAACACTTACTTTGTTTTGTCTCACTGTATGAACGGATTCATCTTCTGTCGTCTTGATAATCAATCACTCAGAGAATGTTCACAGTGGTATCTGTGCAGCACCACAGCCCTGGACAGCCTCTGATATAAGAAATGTTCTGAAAAAAGAAAAATAAATAAATAAATAAATAAATAAATAAATAAATAAATAAATAAATAAATAAATAATAACTCAGTCCAGAAATGTAGTGTTTGACTTCAGAGACAATAAATTGACCAAACAGAATACCGAAAAAATAATCCCAACAGTTCCAACAGCAATGCAATGAGAAGCACATAATTATTTTTCAGCATACACCACACTCACTGTCCTTAATGGCAGGTAGACATATTTGTTCAAAGCTGTGATTGTTATGGTACTTCCATATAGAAAGTATAAATAAATAGTCCTCCATCATACGTCATATGATAAGGTAAAATATTGTCCAAATGTGATCAAGACATTATAATTATTTAATATATTCATTGTTATAAATAAGTGTCTTTCTGTAAAATACATATATATGATGTGTGTTGTACAGTTTATCACTGAGCGACAGCCTCTTGGCTTTGAAAAAGGTTGTAACCCGTTAATCATTTTATTGAGGTAGGAATGCTGCAGGCACATGAGTGGTTATTTAGATATTTTAAAGTCTGGGAACCCCTGTCTTACAGCTCTCAAGGTGTACTGGGTATAACTATTTTGAACGGTGCACTTAGCAATAGCATGCACAAGGGCGTTAGCGTTTGGCTGATCCAACTGGCTTAAATCTCAAGGGTTGTTGAGGGTTGTCAAAATTGAGCAAATAAGTAACAAGTAGTCATTCGAGCGTAGCGTACGCTACCTTTGCATGCACAAGAATACAGTGTGTGCGTGGTGACGTATACAAGGTGGCGTCCTACGTTGAATGCGTATGTTTTGCTGCGGTAAACCTGTCTGGGGCATTACTGATGGTAACTGTCGTTGAACGCCAGGGTTTAGAGCGCACCAGACAAGCGTAGTGGGCCAATACCGCATAGCCACTGGAATAAAGCCGGTGGAGAGCAACGGGCATGGTAAGACAAAGTCGCGCAGCGCTCCTGACTCAGCGACGTCAGCTGCATTCCGCTAGTCTTTAAAAAATGCTTATGACACGTATTCATTTATTACGGAAAAATCAGCCTTTTCGATGGTCGGGTCCACAGACGACCGTGCTCGTGGTACAACACTTGCACAGTTGTTTGTGTTCTGCTAGCTAACGTTAGTAGCTAGGTACTACACGACCCGATAAAGATGGCGTACGCCAGCTGTAGCTGCTGCTATGGGCCCGTCCAATGTTTCAGCTGTGAAGTCGCCCGTGTAATTGTTTTTTTTTGTTGTTGTTGTTTTTCAACAAACCCTTCGTAGGGTAGAAAGCCCACAGGAGTACTTATGCTGATTCTCAAAATGACCAAGATGGTTTTAGGGATATGACACAATGTTAGCCTGCTATAGCTGAAGTCGTTTAACGCTAGTGTAAGCAATATTAAGTTAGCTGGCTAGCTGACGTTCGACAGCTAGCAAAATAGCACGTCTATTTGCCCTCTTGGTTTTCTTTATAATCAACTTGCTAGCTAGCTTCCTACCGGCATGCACACTTTAAAAAAATAATTTAACGACAATCTCAAATGAACTAGATGTCTTACTAACCACGCCGCCAGTATTGTGTGTTTCTTTGCATCTGAACTTGGCACATATCTTGCTGGTTACCCTGCTATCTTGCTCTGTGGTGGTTTTGAAATCTGCAAATGGCAAACATTAGATATCAAATTAGCACTGTCAGCGCTAGGATGAGTGGAAACAATCACGCTGAATGCCAGCTAGCTGGTCCACACACCTAAGACCGGTGACATTAAAATTTTTGTTCTGCTGTAAGAAAATAAAACGGTATTCACACTGTAGATAGCTGTAGTCTTAATCGCGTTATTTGGTATTCAAAGCTGGTATGACCAATTGCAAAAACTGCGTTGTAGCACCCGACGAGCTGGCATTGCGTAAGTTAGTCTACTGTAGTTTCTTTGGAGATAACTGACAGGTCAAAATTATCCACATGACCAACTAAGTGATAAGTTGCCCAAGTGATAAGTTACCCACCAAGGTTGTTACTTTGCTAAGTTGCTGTGTTCAAAAACGTTGTATATGCTAGCTACAATGTATTCCTCTTACTGTCAGTGTTTTTGCTGGCTTAACGCAAATATGACCAGGTGCATATGGCAATATCGCTCATCGGTTTATATGTATGTATTTATTTATATTTGTGTCGCTATAATGTTCTGGTGTTACTTAGCATTCAAAGTAACTTTCTGAAATTGAACACCACAATTACTGAAACAAACAATCAGTGTTTTTATTTCAGACAGAGACCCAACATTACTGAATTATACTTGCAAATCACCGCAAAACGAATCAATGCAAATTATTCAACACGCGTGATAGCAAATATCGTCATTCCACTTAAACTGTTGCTGAAGTCAAGCTTTGTGTGGACTTGCAAGAAGTGAAGTTGCAACGAAACTTCCGCGTGTGGGCCTACGTAACAGGTAGCCGACTGTCTGCGATTGTTTTGTCTGTCGCCCCACCCCCTCCCCGCCCCCCGCCGATATGATCTCCTCTGCCTGTGACACCATCTGTGTTCTTGTCAAAATAAATAACCGCGTGATGCGATGAGTTTTCTGCGTCATTGGATAACGTTCGTCGGTATTTCTTGTAGCCTGTCACGTAACTGATAGTAATTCCATGGGTAACCCTGTGCGAAGCTGTGCTTAACAAAAATTGATTCCTCCCAACATGTGTTGAGATTAGGCTGGTCTGCCCGCCGGATTTGCTGATCTTGGCCTTCGTCCTGTGCCATCGATTCATGGACGTTGTATCGACTTTCCCCGCATTTTTTTTTTGCAGTTTGCACTTGGTTTGGAGTACTGTGGCTGAGCGGTATCGCGTTTTTCTGAGTCTGCTACTTTATGTGCTCCTGTTACTAAAGGTGCTACAGAAGTCAGGGGTCACCAAAGGTGGAGTTGAAGAATTTCCCTGAATTTATGTGGCAGTTAGTCTGCAGTTAGGATTTGACAGCCAAAGCCCTGTCTTGAAAGATGCACAGAAGAGGAAGTACAGACCCAGACAATGTTTTGGTCAGACATGCAGAACTTTTGGCATAGCTTTTTACTTGCTAGTGTCTTGATGAGGGAAGTCACTGCCCTTAAGTCAAATTCTTACTCTCTCTTTGCAAATGTGTAGAAAAATTAGTTTCCATTATTTTGGGCTTGGTTCATAAGGCAGAGAGATCGCTTGTGGGGATCCGCTGTAGTATGCCTAGGTGGGCTGAATGGGCTGGTCTCATCATAATTTATTCTTGATACCCTCAAAGCGCAAGCACTCACACTCACACTCACGCATGCATGCACGCACACACGCGCACACACTCACACACACATGCGCACACACACAACGCTGCGTTTGTCAGTGTATTAGCTGGGACTCCACGTGACTGGTTGTTGGGTTTATTTCCCATTGTGGCTCTAAGCTCTGGTGTGTACGCTACAACTGCAGGCAGCTTCACATAGTTCAAGGATTTTTCTGCCTGAACACTGAGTGAGACACACACAACCCCAAGTCTGTCGCCCTGGTCTCTTTCTTTGTGGCCCCGGTTTCTCTCCCTGTGGCCCTGGTCTCTCTCTCTTTGTGGCCCCAGTCTGTCTCTTTGTGGCCCCAGTCTGTCTCTTTGTGGCCCCGGTTTCTCTCTCTGTGGCCCTGGTCTTTTTCCCTGTGGCCCTGGTTTCTCTTTCTGTGGCCCCAGCCTCTCTCTCTGTGGCCCCGGTCCCCCTATTTCTCCTTGAGTCTTATTCAGTTTCTCAGCCTAGTCAGCTCTCCGTGTTGCTGCATTGCACAGCTGTGGTCACTGAAGCTTAACGCACCTTTATTGCTTTTCAACCCACCCCCCCCTCCAAACCAGCCAATCCTTCTGCCTCAGAAGAGAACGACCCAAGTCTTCCTCCTTTCTCAGGTTGTGATTGTTGACGGATATAACAGCCCTGGGGATGAAGGTCAGCGTAACCGCGGGGGTTATTATCAGTGTTGGGGGGGGGGGGGGTGCTGTTGGCATTGGGGTAGGGGTTCATGTATCTCTCACCGGTTTTTAATTATTCAAATGTGAGGGATAAATGCGCCAGAGAGCGGAGCTGGGTAGGGGTGCCCTGAGGGAACCCACCGGAACGCAGCACAGGGCAGAGCTTACCGTGCGGCGTGGGGGGGTTAACTCTCGCTCCCGGCCCGCCTCCGCTTCCCCCCCCCCCCCCTCGCGCTCCAGCCCCGGTGCAGGATTACCGGGCTGGCACCGGGACCTCCGGCTCACTTTCCCAATTTGAGGAAATGAGGAGATTGTGCCGGTGTGGGGCAGCGGCGGGGGCGTGCGTGGAGAGTGTCATTTTCGCCCTCTCGCGCTCGGGAACGGGATACCCCGTGGGACCGTTTCCTAAAAGCACGCCAAGCTCTTTGTCCCATTACCCCCTGCCAAAACCTCACAGTGAGACTTTTAAAAATGACATTCAGCGAACAGCAGTTTTTGCTATTTTGCATGCTTTGTGTTAGCATTGCTCTTGTTCCATAAGACATTTCCTGTCGTGGGCTTCCATTAAGCGCTTTTGCAATGGGCTGAAATTAAACCGCTTTGCTCCTGGATCAACAGGCATCTATAAGCTGTCCTCCAGGTGCAGATGTGTGAAAATCCATTGAAGGGGGACTTCTTTACATGTTGTTGTCTCTTCTTTCCGTTCGTGTTCGAGGCAGCCATGTTTTTTTAACGTGACCGCTAATGAGTCGTTTCCACTCAGATGTCCGAGCGCTCAGAAAATCTGGACCGTACTTGCCGTCCTCTATCCAGTTAATTTTCAAATGTAGTATTGTCCGTGCTTGCCAAATCTGCTTTATTCTGAGCTCGTTAAGCACTAGTGGTAAATTAAGATATAAAACGATGCTAATTGAATTGGCTAGCTGATCAAATTGTGTACCAAAATGTCATATTTCTGGCGTAACGATGAAGTCCTTTGTGCTTTTTTTTTGTATTCTGTGGTTGCGATGGTAACTCCCCCACAGAATGGGTGTGGGTATACGAAACGTGTAAGTGCGCCTGCTTCCTGTTTTGTCGTGCTTTTTGACTTCCTGTTTCGTCTTCCAGCTGAACCATGGGCCACGGCGTGGGCTGAGGATCCCGAAGGCTTTGTGAACTCGCCACTGTGAGTGAACGTCCCGCGTCGGGCTGCACGAGGCGGGGGTCGCCCCCCGCTGACCTCACGGGCCTGCCCGCCACCCCCGCTGACCTCACAGGCCTGTCCGCCACCCCCGCTGACCTCATGGGTCCGTCCGCTTCTGAGCGACGAGCTCGGGCCGTCCCGGCTTGGCCGGGGTCAGCTACGCTGTCGCACCGTCCCTCTGCGGGACAGCGGTTTGCAGCGTGTGGGAAGCGGACAGGGAAACGGCGCTGACAGACCGGTAGATCAGGACAGGGTGGGAAATAAAGACGGGCACACGGTGTTGCCAGTACACACAGTGCGCTGTTGCGGTTGTGTGCTGCCCAGTTAAGACTAAGCCAGCATTGTGCCAGTACACACAGTACAGTACTGTAGCTTTACACACAGTACAGAAGTGTTTGGGCAGTACTGTAGCAGTGTACACAGTGCATAAATGTTAAGGCAGTATTGCAGCAGTATACACCATACAGAAGTGTTAGGGCAGTACTGTTAGCGTATACTCAATGCAGAAGTGTTAAGGCAGTACTGTTGCAGTATACACTATACAGAAGTGTTAAGGCGATACGGTGGCAGTTTGCCCAGCTCACAGTGCTTAGGTCAGAGGGTCTGGGCAGATTCCCCTGTCTCCAGTGAGCAGTAGGGCTTGCATGTGACACAGCACACTGTTTACTGTGGAATAACCCAGCAGGGAATCACAGCTGTTCAACCAGGAAGGGCTGGGGAGAGTGCACGTTCTGTTTGACCCTGCCGTAACTGTGTGTGTGTGTGTGTGTGTGTGTGTGTGTGTGTGTGTGTGTGTGTGTGTGTGTCTGTGGGGGTGTGTGTACGCGCGTGTGTGTGTGTGTGTGTTTTTCAGGCGGTCAGTGGGGTCTCTGACATGGCATCAGGCACATCACGAGCCGACGGTGGAAACAACCACGGAGGGAGGTCCCAGCTGCAGGCCGTCGGTGAGCGAACGCCTGCGCCGCCCGCCAGATACGCCACGCCCGCTCACCGCTCTGTACCCAGGGGGAGACACATACGCACGCCCTGTACCATTCACCTGCACACAGGGATCTCACACACACTTTTTTAAGAGTGTGGTCCTGAGAGAGAAGGGAGTGTGTTCTAGAGAGTGCCCTGTTCTGGGAGATCTGCTATGCATCATTTCAACCCTAATTTGGCACACTTGATTCTACTAATTAGCAGCTCAGTGAGATCTCTAGCTGTTGAATGAGGTGTGCTTTTGTTAGGGTTGGAGTGAAAACCTGCTGGACGTTAGATCTCCAGGAACAGGGTTGGGAGCCACTGCTGTAAGTGATCGTGTTCCGGATGAGGAGTGTCTCTGCGTGTGATTTTGACCTCACGTTTGTCCCTGGCGGACTCCTCCACAGTGTCCTGTGCCAAACTGAAGAGGAAGAAGAACTGGTTTGGGACGGCGGTGTACGTGGAGCTGGGGGCCGACGGGGAGGCCTGCAGGACCGCCAAATCCCACAGCTCCTCCAACCCCAAATGGGACGAGCGCCTCACGCTGTAAGACCGCCCGAAAGCTGCCCCTTATACACTTACCAGGCCCTCCGCATCACTTCCCTCTGTACTGTCCTGTTCGAATGTGACGAGCGCCTTGCCTTGTTAAAACCCCTGTGCAGGGGTGTCTCCTGTGGCGTAGCCCGTAGAGCTCTAGCCACATGCTCGTTGCGAGCCGCGACGTCGGCGACCTTTGTCGCACGTCTCTCCCTCTCTCTCCTCCTAGTTCTTCCTGTCTCTCTACACTAATCTGTCAAATAAAAGCCCCCCCAAAAAAACCCTTGTACCGCTCACATTTAAGGGCTTATCGGACCTTATTCCTTACTCAAGTGCACTACAGCAGGGCCCCATCTGGTAACTGAGCCCACAACTTCAGAGTTACAGGCCGATTTCCCTGACAGTTACACTGCCAGGGAAACAAAATGTCAGAGTAGAAAGTGAGGGGCCCGGGTTCTTTTAGATTTCAGTCACCGTGGCCAGCTTTGCTCCCTCTGTCCCCCCGCGGTAGTGACTCCCCGTTTTCTCTGTTTTTTGACAGGAATGTAACGCCGCACACCAAACTGGACTTCAAGGTGTGGAGCCACCACACGCTCAAGGCCGACGCCCTGCTGGGGAGGGCGTCTCTGGACCTGCGCCAGGTCCTGGAGCTGCACGACCGCAAGTGTACGTCCCGCCCCGCCCCGCCCCGCCCCGCCCCGTCCCGTCCCGCCCCGCCCCGCCCCGCGCCGCGCCGCCTGCTTCCTCTTTCCTGGAAAACGGGAACCGAACCGAGGCCTAACGGACAAGCATCTGGGCAACAGATCATTCTGGACCATGGGCAACTTTTGAACACGACACCAGTCACACACTGTTCATTAGCAGTAGTTATTTAAAGTAGATTTTAACCTCACCATTGTGCGTTGGTGATGTACATACTGTACTCCTGGTTCTGTTCTTCCCATTCAGTAGAACAGGGATTCAGTAACAGGCTCTCGTACCTCCTGAGGTTCTGCTGTAATAATCTTTCAAGTGGGTGGGGTTTTTTTTTTCCTCGCTTGGCCCTCGGGTCATTATACGTGGGGGGGCGAGGGGTGGGGGGGGGGTGTTCTGGTTTTCTGTAGCGTGCGGTTCTCTGCCTCCCCCGCAGTGGAGAATGTGAAGGAGGTGCTCAAGCTGACCCTGGACAGTAAGAACGGGGCGCCCGTCAGCACCGGGGAGCTGACCGTCTTCCTGGACGGGCTGACTGTGGAGCCGGCGTCGCTTAGCAACGGGACAGGCACCGGTGGCTCTGCCCCCGCCTCGACCAGTGAGTCTGCCCTCCGCCCCCTCCCTCCCTCCCTCCCTCCCTCTTCTTCCCTCTCTCTCCCTCTGTCCTCCTCTCCCTCCATGTATTTTTGTCTCTCTCTCTCTTTCTCTCTCTTTCCCCCCTGTTTGTCCCTCTCTCTCTCTCTGTCTCTCTCTGTCTCTTCCTGCGTTCATGAGGGGCGTCTGGGTTCCCATCCCTGTGGGGGGTGGTGGAGGGGGGGGGTGTTTTTTCGAAAAAGGAAAAGGGGGGGGGGGTTTGCGACTGATGGACAGATAAACAGGTGCGCACTTCACCCGATTCAGACTGATAGCCCACACAGCTGATGTGATTGGAGAGGCAGCGAGGGAGGAATACATTTGAAGTAGAGACCAGATGAGGTGACTCCATTACGGAGATAAGGCCCGTGATCCTTTGGCTCTGCTCCCTCCGAGCCGAGCGGGGATCTGAGCTCTCAGCTTTACCCCTAACTCCGCCAGATTCCTAACGCCGCGTCTGTAGCTGATGCGCGCTTCAGGGGAATGTTGTGAACGTGTAAGGGTACGAATCGCTGTGTTATCTTACAGCAGGACTGCCCAACCCTGTTCCTGGAGGTCTACCGTCCTGTAGGTTTTCACTCCAACCCTAAAAAAGTGCCCCTCATTCAACAGCTAGAGATCTCACTGAGCTGCTAATTAGTTGGATCGGGTGTGCCAAATTAGAGTTGGAGTGAAAACTTGCAGGAAGGCAGATCTCCAGGAACAGGGTTGGGCAGCCCTGCCTTACAGTGTATGCTCACATTGATGTTGCTAATGTTGCATGTATTGTATTCTTTCTCAGTCCTAAATGAAAGTCCTGTATTGTAAGACCTGCAGGTCTTTTCACTGTCCCATGTGCAATTCGCACTGATAGCCATAAGCATGTGACCGGGGCAGACTGACAGATGGACAGGTGAACAGACAACAGGCTAGTGGAGAAGTTGCTATGGACACACAATCCGCAATTGCCTCTCTTTACCCCCTCCAGAAGTACAGCAGAATGGAGAAGACAGCCATCAGAACGGGGAGGAGACCTCTTCCAGACCTCGGACTCGGTGAGCCCCCCCCACCCCCGCACCTGTCCGCTCCCCTCTGTTTCCATGGAGATGGGAGACGGGCAGGTGGCTGGTGCAGGAGGGTGAATGTGAGCTCTGAATTCAGCCGTCATTTAACACTGGACACTGTGTTAATGATTACACACTGCTGCATATCAGGGAAGGGCATATGACTGCTGTCGTATAGTTATACTGCCTGCCAGTTTGCATACATGCACACAAACACGCACATACACACAAGGACCTGTACACCAATACATACACATGAACATACAGGTACATCCAGACAAACAAATGCACATGTATGCATACAGACGCGCACGCTTAGGCAAACAGATTCATACACACACCCACACACACACACATATTTATATAAACACACCTGTTCTCTCACATGTACACCTGCACACACACACATCCCAGTGCCTTGTCTGTATTATCGCCCCTGGCAGCTTGCACCCTCTGCTGATCTGAAGCCAGTGCTTTTCAGGTCTTTGTCACATGACCGGTTACTCATTAACCGATTGGACTGCTCCTTGGAGCAGTGATGATTGATTGCCAATCCTAGCTCCAGAGATGTTTGTCTGAAATGCTAAAAGGAAATGATGGCTTTTTGGGTACTGCCGTGTGACTGACCATGTGACCGTGCGGAATCCCCCTCCCCTCCCCCCCCCCAGCTCTCTGAACGGAATCGACAGCGAGGGACCCTCCACCTCCTCTGTCCAGAGCGACTGCAGCTCCGTCCCCGTCGCCAACGGAAACGGCTCCTCCCCCGTGGCGTGCCGGCCGGCCAGCCCCCAGGGCACGCCCGCCAAGAGGCCGACTCAAGAGCCGGCGGCTAACGGAACCGGTGAGGCTAACGTCTAAACGCCTGAGCGCGAATCTTACAGACCGTCCGCTAGAACCGTTTAAATGCCAGTACACGTTCACCTGTGTTCACCCGGGCTGGAGTGGAGGGTTTGAGATTTAGGTTTACGGAACCTGCGAATGTCCGACCTCCACAGTGAACGGGGAGACTCCCGGCCCTGCTGCGGAAGAGGTGCTGCCCTCTGCTGGCGACTCGCAGGAGAGCGACGAAACTCCCGGCAGCGCCCCGGGCCCCGCCCCTAACCCCGCCCCCAACCCCGCCTCGGACCGGCTGGCTCCCGACCCGCCCCGTGAGCCGTCCTCCTCCTCCACCCCCGCCCCCGCCGGCGCCGTGGACGCACCCCCAACCTCTTCTTCCTCCAGCCCCGCCCCCGTCACCACGGTGACCTCCAGCTCGGAGGCCTGGGGGGCCAGTGGCAGCAGCGGCGGTGCTCCGGAGGGGGGGAAGCCCAGGCAACAGACCCGGAGCAGCAACAGCACTGACGCCCTGCCCCCTGGGTGAGTGACAGCACTGACTTACTGACCTGATAACTGACACTCTACAACACCTCACACGTCAATCCTTCAAGATCACCAACTGTTATCAAAGAAATATGCGTTATTGCCAATATTAACACATATAGAAGAAAAAACTCTTCTTTGTATGGTGGTGCATTCTGGTTTTCAGAAGACAAGGAGAAAGTGTTTGGCTTGATGATGGATGAGTCTGGTGGCCTTCTAGGATGAGGAACTTCGTGTAATTGTGCCAAGGGGCAGGTTTTTTAAGTACTTAGGAAACAGGTCCAGAGCAGGTAGATTCATCACTTTTTTTTAAATCTGATTGGCTGGTGGCAGGTATTTGGTCCAGATCTTATTGGCTGATAATGGGTCTTTGGTCCAGATCTGATTGACTGATGACCAGTGTTTCGTCCAGATATGATTGGCTGATGGCAGGTGTTTGGTCCAGATCTGATTTGCTGATGGTCTTTGTTTTTTGCAGGTGGGAGCAGAGGAAAGACCTGCATGGCAGAACTTACTATGTTGATCACAACACCAGAACCACCACCTGGGAGAGGCCGCAACCCCTACCAACAGGGTGTGTGTGTGTGTGTGTGTGTGTGTGTGTGCGCGTGCGCACGTGCATGCGTGTACATGGTATGTGTGTGCGTGTGTGCGTATGTGTGTGTGTGCGTGTATTGCGCATGCATGCGTGTTTGTCTTGCTTTGCCCCTCCTCTCTCCTGTGATTGACAGCAGTGTGTGTTTCTGTATAGATGGGAGAGGCGTGTGGATGACAGAGGCAGGATCTACTACGTGGATCACAACACCAGGACCACCACCTGGCAGCGGCCCACCATGGAGTCGGTCCGAAACTTTGAGCAGTGGCAGTCCCAGCGGAGCCAGCTGCAGGGAGCTATGCACCAGTTCAACCAGAGATACCTCTACTCGGTAACAACACACCCCAGCCAATCACACTGCAGCCACCGCTGAGTGCTGACCAATCACACTGTAGTCTCTACAGCCCGTCTTACTGCAGCCACTGCTGAGTGCTGACCAATCACACTGCAGTCTGTACAGCCAGTCACACTGTAGCTACTTCTGAGGACTAACCAGTCACACTGCAGCCACTACTGAGTACTGACTAATCGCGCTGCAGTCCCTACAGCCAATCACGCTTCTGTATCTACCAACCAGTGACCCTGCTGGATCTACCAACCAATCACACTAGTATTTTATTGTCACCTAATCAGTGTAAAGGCTCTGTGCACCAGAGATGCCCTCTAAATTCTCAGACTGAAGATTGAATCCAAGGCCCAGTCACATGACTGTCGCTAACTCTAACTCTAGCACCATTCCACCATGTCTCTCACATGGACTCACACTATGCTGTACTTCATCTGTAAAATGAGAACGCTACAGATTCTATCTGCCACACAGTTACCACAGCCCAAGAATGAGTCTTTATGATCCAATCACAGTGTAGTACTCAATCTGTCAATCACACATCCTGGACTAAAGGCCCAAACTGTGGAACATCTGTTTGCCAAACAGACACACCTGTCGTGTCTTTCAGTCAAAAAGCACTGTAACTCTCTACTGGATCGGTCTGGATGTATTAATGTTACTGGATGGAAGCGATGTTCAGGCACTAGGCTTGTTGTGTCATTAGCATGTCACTGGATGAAGCTGTTGACCATATTCTCTCCTGGGATAGGCCTCCATGATGTCTGCTGAAAATGACCCCCTGGGCCCCCTGCCCCCTGGCTGGGGTAAGTCTTTAGGATGGGATTGTCTTGTTCCCATCCATAGATACTGGAGGCTGGGATCGTGTGTATTTAAATTTGAACAGCCCTAGGTCCCTGTGTGTTTGATATTACTTATATATATCGTGCCTCACCGTCTAACAGCCCACACATAGCAATGCTTTTATCTTCTGTATTTTATTTCATTATATTTATCACTGCTGTTTGTTTCTCATTTGCTCTTTAATATTCTTTTTTCATTTGTTCATTGTTTTAAATGCTTTCTCTGTGAAGCACTTCGTAACTTTTGTTTGAATAAGTAGTTTATAAATAAAGATGTATTATTATTATTATTATTATTATTATTATTATTATTATTATTATTATTATTACCAGCCCCCCTCCCCCAATGTTGCAGTGTGGGGTATAGGATAATGGGACTGGAAGGTTGACTTCCAGTTGGGGAACTGGAGTAGGTTACCTGAGGAAGGCTCTTATCCGGTAGTTGCTTTTATAAATGATCAATGTGCCCCTAACTGGATACATACAAACTGTGAGATGTGTATGACAGCCCGCTAAGCACATAGGTACTTAAAATAACACCTCTGTGGTCAGTGTGTGGATGTTGAAATACGGGGTGGTGATTTAAGCCACTGTGTGTGTGTGTGTGCGCGTGTTTGGCAGAACGACGTGTGGACTCCAACGACCGGGTGTATTTCGTCAACCACAACACCAAGACCACTCAGTGGGAAGACCCTCGCACACAAGGGTAAGGGACCCCCCCCCCCCCCCACCTCACGCACTCTTTCTGGTGTCCTGCTCGTGCCTCGGGCCACGCCCCCTCGGTCAGTGCAGCTTTTACCGATGTACTGCTTGTGTGTCAGAGGCCACGCCCCCTTGGTCAGTCTTGTTTACTCTTGCAGTGCCTGCATTCAAAGGCCACACCTTCTTAAACAGCGCTCCTTTTGCTGGTAAATAATTTGCGTATCAGAGACCACTCCCCCTGGCCCCTGTTTACTGGAACACTCTCTGTGGCTCGTAGGCCACGCCCCCGTAAACAGCACTTTTGCTAGTAAATCATTTGTGTGTCAGAGACCACGTCCCCTCGGCCCCTGTTTACCAGAACGTTCCCTGTGGCTTGCAGGCCATGCCTCCTTATGGCAACATGACAGTGCTAGGTTATGGAGAAGGGTAGTGGCTCAAAATGTCAGTTATGTGCCCCCCCCCCCACCCATGCTAAGGGTGTCCACTAAATCAGGGTGTCCTCTGCCCTGGTCACAGCGCCCCAGGGGGGCTGGTTTTTATTTTCGTCTCTAAATAAGCAACCAAGACGAGACGTGTGGCGCGGTCTGTGGGGTCAAAGCGAGTCCCCCCCCCCGCCTTGCAGTGTCCTGCTTCTGATGTCAGACTGCGTGTGTCTGGAAACGGTCCTCTCTGTGCTGCTGTGTTTTTTCCCCTGTCTTTGTGAATTGCTAGCACTGTCCTTGTTGGGGGGTTCCCTCAGTTTTTAAAAACCCTTGAAAATATTTTAAAAATACCATCCTGGAAAGTCACACAAAAATCGTGACAGGCGGTGAAATATTTCCCGCGTTTGTGTAGTGGTGGGGGAAGCGTTGTGGTTCGATATCTAGACAGAATTCAGTTTTTGGATTTTCTTTCTAGTGGTCATGATTCAGGTTGGGGTTAGCTGGTCCTGTTATCCGAGCTTTGCTCTATAGCTGTCCTTAACAGTGCCTGACGGCTGTGCGTATCTCCAGGCTGCAGAATGAGGACCCGCTGCCCGAGGGCTGGGAGATCCGGTACACGCGCGAGGGGGTCCGATACTTCGTGGATCACAACACCCGGACGACCACCTTCAGCGACCCGCGCACCGGGAAGTCCTCCGTGTGAGTGGACCGGGGAGGCGGGGCGTTTGTTCAATCACGCTTTTATTTTTAAAAATGTATTTACCGTTTATTTGATTGGAACAGATATACCCATGATTATAGATATGGTGCATAAAAGAGGAAGTGCATTGTACCTTAACATTTGCAACTTATGCTAATGTCCAATGCCCATCAGTTGAGCTTTTAAAGCAACACGTGTGAAAGTCAGCATCACACAAACAACACACAAAATCAAATAAACCAATGAGCTACCATGCAACCTCCATAACATCTCCTATTGGTGTAGCCCAGTCTTCCTATTAACATTAGGTGGTGGCACATTGGAGCCCTGACTACAGGAAATGACCCTTAAATTTGGGTTATTATTAGAGTGCAGGCAACATTTTGTTCATGCTCATTTGCCACTTCCATGTCTTAGATAGTTTAATCTTGGGGTTGTTTCATATAGAATTCTTAAGATTTATTTTCTTCATTGATTAACAGAGGGGCATGATGGCATTTTATGATTTTTGAATGTATAAGCTTGGCATGGACGTCCATTTTTCTTAGTGCGCCTGTGCTAACTTTGTTAAATTTGATTTCTCTTTCAGCACCAAAGGTCCTCAGATAGCCTATGAACGTAGCTTCAGGTGGAAGCTAGCGCATTTCCGCTACTTATGCCAGGTGAGGGCTGTGCCGTCTGCTAATTGGCTATTGTGACTGAATATTTCAGTATTTGACTTATTGTCCCTCCCCCCCCCCCCAGTCGAATGCGTTGCCCAGCCATGTGAAGATCACTGTGTCTCGACAAACACTGTTTGAAGACTCCTTCCAGCAAGTAAGGACATTTCTCTGTCAATGCTCAATGTACTAATGAGTACCTGCGTACACACAAAATGTGTGCCATTTCCTAGCAGAACTGCTGATTTGCTGTGTGCGTTTCATTTTTTATTTTTTTTGCTGTGCGTGCGTGTATCCAGATCATGGCCCTGAAACCCTACGACCTGAGGAGGCGGCTGTATGTCATCTTCAGAGGGGAGGAGGGGCTGGACTACGGTGGCCTGGCGAGGTCAGTCATTAGGCCCTGTCTTAGCAAATCGTTTTTTTTTTCCATCTGTCCTCCCTGAGATTCTCACTGGTCCGTGAAAGTGCTGGAGTCGTTGTGTAAATGGTTTGATAGCTCATGGTTTTTATAATGGAGGGTTGCTCGTTTGTTGCTGATTTGTGCATTGTACAGAAAAACATTTTCTCTAGCTATTCTGCTGTGCTATGCTACATACGCCCTGTACCCTGTATAAAGGAAAACCAAATTTCCAAGTCAATTTTCACTTGGAAAAAGACACCTGTTTTTTTTTTTTTTTTTTTTCCAAAGAAAACTTATGAACTGGTCCAAAGTGTAAAGGTAGAATTTTCTATAAAAACAAAAACATTTCTGCTTTTTACTTCATTTTTTCCAGTAGCATCATTAATTTATTCATTTAATGAATGCAGGAGCTGAGTATCTGGTGTGGCTAAAGAGTCTTTGATACCCCCCCCCCTCTCAGGGAGTGGTTCTTCCTGCTGTCCCACGAGGTGCTGAACCCGATGTACTGTCTGTTTGAGTATGCCGGCAAGAGCAACTACTGCCTGCAGATAAACCCCGCCTCCACCATCAACCCCGACCACCTCTCCTACTTCTGCTTCATTGGCCGCTTCATCGCCATGGCAAGTGACGTCACGTCGCCTGACACCTCACACAAATGGGGAGGGTAGGGAGAGCCAGGTCACGCTGTCTGAAGGAAGCGGTCCATGAGTGAACTGTTTGATGGCCATAAACTAGATGCAAAAAGAAACTTGGCTCACGCTCAGCACTTCATATGAGGGTTTCATAATAAGCACATAATAATGATTTAAGACAAGGAAGTAAAACTTAAACCCTCCCCTTTTCCCATCTTTTCTCCTCCCATTCTTTCTCTCCCCCTCTCCTTCTTTCCCTTCCTCCCTTTCTCCCTTCCTCCCTCTCTTTTGCCCTCCTTCCCTCCCTCTCTCTCTCTCCTTCTTTCCCTCCCTCCCTCCATTTCTCCCTCCCCCAGGCGCTCTTTCATGGAAAGTTCATCGACACAGGCTTCTCCTTGCCCTTCTACAAGCGCATGCTCAACAAGAAGCTCACCATCAAAGACCTGGAGTCCATCGACCCCGAGTTCTACAACTCCCTCATCTGGATCAGGTACCGCCTGTGCGCTGGCGAGGGCTGACTGGAGAGCGCCTCGGTCGCCTGAGCCTGGGTCGTGGACGAAAATGGACTTCCTGCCGCTGTGCAGACCACTTCCTGCCACTCTGCAGATCACTTCCTGCTTTGCTCTGCAGTCTGTGGGCCTTTCAAGTTTCTGGTTTTATTTGTACTCCTTTATTCTTGCGCTACCTTTTTATGTATTTGCTGGCTTGAACCTCTCAAACAGGGAATGGAAGCATTTTGAAGACTCTTGAAGACTGTTCCATTGGTTGTAGGATTACGTGTGTCTACATTTCACTTGGATTGTTTGCATTTAGCAGATGCTCTTATCCCGTGCGACGTTTACAGCTTTTATTAATGCACTCAGTGCTTTTGTACAGCTGTTCACTGAAGCAGGTTAAGGTTAATTACCTTGTGCATTGATACAATAGCTGTCTCCTAGCTGGGAATCAAACCTGCAACCTCTGAAGTTATGAGCCCAGTTCCCTGACCGCTGTACTGTCCGTATTGTACAATAAAGCGCCTCTCCTTCCACTGAATAGGTCTCTCCTCTCTCCGCAGGGACAACAACATCGAGGAGTGCGGCCTGGAGATGTACTTCTCCGTAGACATGGAGATCCTGGGGAAGATCACGTCACATGACCTGAAGCCCGACGGAGCCAATGTGCTGGTGACGGAGGAGAACAAAGAGGAGTACATTGGGTAGGAGAGCTGCCTGTCACATCGGACACCTGTCAATCACACAAGCAGACAGTTATTGTGTTGACTTGTATTCTTACTGTAATGGTACACAAAGTTCTATATTGCAATGTTAATAATGCACATGGTTCTGTATTTTTATTATGATACACATGGTTCTCTTTTGTAACAGTAATGAGGCACATAGTTCTGTATTGTTACGGTAATGACGCACACAGCTCTGCAGTGTTACAGTAATGACACACACGGCCCTGAAGTGTTACAGTAATGACACACACGGCCCTGCAGTGTTACAGTAATGACACACACGGCGCTGCAGTGTTACTGTAATGACACACACGGCCCTGCAGTGTTACAGTAATGACACACACGGCCCTGCAGTGTTACTGTAATGACACACACGGCCCTGTAGTGTTACTGTAATGACGCACACGTCTCTTTAGTATTACAGTAATGACACACACAGCTCAGTATGTTACTGTAATGACACACACGGCCCTGCAGTGTTACTGTAATGACACACAGGGCCCTGCAGTGTTACTGTAATGACACACAGGGCCCTGCAGTGTTACAGTAATGACACACACGGCCCTGCAGTGTTACTGTAATGACACACACGGCCCTGCAGTGTTACAGTAATGACACACACGGCCCTGCAGTGTTACTGTAATGACACACACGGCCCTGCAGTGTTACAGTAATGACACACACGGCCCTGCAGTGTTACTGTAATGACACACACGGCCCTGCAGTGTTACAGTAATGACACACACGGCTCTGTAGTGTTACTGTAATGACGCACACGGCTCTGCGGTGTTACTGTAATGACACACACGTCTCTGCAGTGTTACAGTAATGACACACACGGCCCTGCAGTGTTACTGTAATGACACACACGTCTCTGCAGTGTTACAGTAATGACACACACGGCCCTGCAGTGTTACTGTAATGACACACAGCTCTGCAGTGTTACTGTAATGACACACACGGCCCTGCAGTGTTACAGTAATGACACACACGGCCCTGCAGTGTTACTGTAATGACACACACGGCCCTGCAGTGTTACTGTAATGACACACACGGCTCTGTAGTTTTACTGTAATGACGCACACGGCCCTGCAGTGTTACTGTAATGAAAGGCACAGCTCAGTATGTTACTGTAATGACACACATGGCTCTGTAGTGTTACAGTAATGACACACACGGCCCTGTTGTGTTACTGTAATGACACACACGGCCCTGTTGTGTTACTGTAATGATGCACATGGCTCTATATTGTTACGGTAATGACACACGCAGCTCAGTATGTTACTGTAATGACACACAGCTCTGCAGTGTTACTGTAATGACACACAGCTCTGCAGTGTTACGGTAATGATGCACATGGCTCTATATTGTTACGGTAATGACACACACAGCTCAGTATGTTACTGTAATGACACGCACAGCTCAGTATGTTACTGTAATGGCTGTTCCCCCGCGGCAGGCTGATGGCGGAGTGGCGGTTTTCGCGGGGGGTGGAGGAGCAGACCAAAGCTTTCCTGGACGGCTTTAATGAGGTGGTCCCTCTGCAGTGGCTGCAGTACTTCGATGAGAAGGAGCTGGAGGTGAGGCAGTGCTGGGGCAATGCTCACAGAGCTCCTACCTGGAGTGAATCAGTCAGTCAGAGCCAGTCAGTTAGAGTCTGTCAGTCAGTCAGTCAGTCAGAGCCAGTCAGTCAGTCAGAGTCAGTCAATCAGAGCCAGTCAGTCAGAGTCAGCCTGTCAATCAGAGCCAATCAGTCAGAGTCAGTCAGTGAGAGTCAGTCTGTCAGAGCCAGTCAGTGAGAGTCAGTCAGCCTGTCAGACCCAGCCAGTCAGTCAGTCAGTCAGTCATAGTCAGTCAGAGTCGGTCAGTCAGTCAGTCAGAGTCAGTCAGTCAGAGCCAGTCAGTCAGTCAGAGTCAGTCAATCAGAGCCAATCAGTCAGAGTCAGTCAGTGAGAGTCAGTCAGCCTGTCAGACCCAGCCAGTCAGTCAGTCAGTCAGAGTCAGTCAGTCAGTCAGCCTGTCAGACCCAGCCAGTCAGTCAGTCAGTCAGAGTCAGTCAGTCAGTCAGTCAGTCAGAGCCAGCCAGTCAGTCACTCAGTCAGTCAGTCGGTCAGTCAGTCAGTCAGTCAGTCAGTCATAGTCAGTCAGAGCCAGTCAGTCAGAGCCAGCCAGTCAGTCAGAGTCAGTCAGTCAGAGTCAGTCAGTCAGTCAGTCAGTCAGTCACTCAGTCAGTGTGCTATATGCGTGTTCAGTCG
This sequence comes from Anguilla pacifica, assembly GCA_039654925.1. Classification (NCBI taxonomy): domain Eukaryota; kingdom Metazoa; phylum Chordata; class Actinopteri; order Anguilliformes; family Anguillidae; genus Anguilla; species Anguilla pacifica. The sequence continues at coordinate 10,888,571 of CM077291.1, read as the reverse complement.
TATTTTCGGTGTGATTCAGCCGTGTGTGTTGTCCAGGTGATGCTCTGCGGGATGCTGGAGGTGGACCTGCAGGACTGGCAGAGGAACACGGTCTACCGTCACTACACGCGCAACAGCAAGCAGATCATCTGGTTCTGGCAGGTAGAGCCGCCGCCCCGCCCGCCGCCCCGCCCTCACCCGCTCTCCGCCGGCTAACTCCGGCCCTCCTGTGCGTCACCCGGGCAACCGCAGGCCGTCTGCTGCAGATGGCTGCCGCCGGCCGTGATGCCGGAGGCGTAATGACGGCAATCTGGGCCTCCGTAGCCAAAGTGGCGCATTAGCGGCCATCAGCAGCGCCGCGCGCTGAGAGTGGAGCTCAGCGGGGCTCAGCGGGGCTTCCGTAGCACCTGTCGAGCGTGCGTGAGCGCGAGCGAGCGAGTGAGAGAGCGAGTGTTTCTGTGTGTGCGTCAGTACTGCAGCGTCTCTCTGTCGCCCCCTGCAGTTCGTGAAGGAGGTGGACAACGAGGTGCGCCTGCGGCTGATGCAGTTCGTCACAGGGACCTGCAGGCTGCCACTAGGGGGCTTCGCTGAGCTCATGGGTGAGTACGTACACACACACACCTGTACACACACACACACACACACACACACACACACACATTCCCACACAAACACACGCCCCGGTCTGCCGTTGGGGTGGTGGTGCTGAGCACATGGGTGGGTTGAGGTGGAGGGCTGTGGTGTTTGTTGGTGTTTGATGAGTTTCAGCACTTACTGTAAAGAATTTGAACCATTGAATGGCTTCCCATTGCTAACAAATTTACATGGACTGATAGAGGCTATGAACAAAACAGTCAGTCAGTCAGTCAGTCAGTCACTCAGTCATTGTCAGTCAGTCAGTCAGTCATTGTCAGTCACTCAGTCATTGTCAGTCAGTCAGTCAGTCATTGTCAGTCACTCAGTCATTGTCAGTCAGTCAGTCACTCAGTCATTGTCAGTCACTCAGTCATTGTCAGTCAGTCAGTCAGTCATTGTCAGTCAGTGTCTGGCATTAAATGTTCCCTCCTCCTCACAGGCAGTAACGGGCCTCAGAAGTTCTGCATTGAGAAGGTGGGGAAGGACACCTGGCTTCCCCGCAGCCACACCTGGTGAGCCTGCGTTTCCACGACAACACGCCTTTCCTCTCTTCCCCTCTTCCCTCTCACCTTTCACCATCCCGCCCGGCCGGCCTGTCAGCGTTTAACTGCGGCTCCGCCCTCTCTCTCTCCCCCCCCCCCCCTTCTCTCCCCTTCTCTCTCTCTCTCTCTCTCTCTCTCTCTCTCCCCTTCTCTCTCTCTCTCTCTCTCTCTCTCCCTCTCTCTCTCTCTCTCTCCCCCCCTCCCTCTCTCTCTCCCCCTCCCTCTCTCTCTCTCTCTCTCTCTCTCTCTCTCTCTCTCTCTCTCTCTCCCTCTCTCTCTCTCTCTCTCTCTCTCTCCCCCTCCCTCTCTCTCTCTCTCTCCCCGCAGCTTCAACAGGCTGGACCTCCCGCCCTATAAAAGCTACGAGCAGCTGAAGGAGAAGCTGCTCTTCGCCATCGAGGAAACGGAAGGGTTCGGCCAGGAGTAGACCCCCCCCCCCCGCCATTCTGCCACTGTCTGAGAATAAGCTTCCCTCTGTTGCCCAGCCAACATAAAAACATACATAAAAATACGAGAAAAATTGCACAGATAATTAGATACTAATGTACATAAGCTATTTTGTCATTTAAAAACAAAAAAATCTTATTTCTGAATATCATCTAGAAATTTACCTTCCTCATAAATATGCAATGGAACATTTCAGCGTTTTCTCCTCTTTTAAAAGAGGAAGCCTATTAATAGTATTATTATAATTATTATTATTTTGTTCTTTTGGCTGGTTTTTAAAAGATGTATAAGAAGAAATGATTTTATAGTTTAACTATATCTATGGCTCTAGTTTTATAGAGCTTTTAAGGTGACTTAGCTGTTTTTTTTTTTGGGAGGGGGGCTTGATTTGGACTGGGCCTGCCATCCATACTGCTACAAGCCCAGCTTGCCTGCAAAACTGTCCCGACATGGAGTCTGGACGTGGGTGTGGATCCCGGTGTGCCCCCCCCCCCCCCCCCCCCATGGCGTTTTGGGTGGCCATCATCGGGAGCAGCCATCTTGAGGGGGCGGGGAGCGCCCTTACCTGTGACTGGCTTCGAGTGAACCCTACACTGCTTACGCGGGAAACATACTTTTTTTTTTTTTAATTCTTTTTTTTTTCTCTATCCGTTCGCCTTTTCGCCCCGCCCCCGTGGCGCGCGAGCGAGCGAGCGAGCGGCGCTCTGAGGGGGCGGAGGGGCGGGACCGGAAGCGTGGCGCAAAAGCGGCGCTCGGAGTCGGCACGGCAACGCGAGCACGATGAAGCGAGATGACTCTTTGTGTCGCCCCCCCCCCGGATGCGTGTTGGCGGCGTTTATGGGTTGGGAGGGGGGAGGGGGGTGGGCAGGCGGGGGTGTGAGGCTTCAAAACTCAACGACCCAAATTTGTCAAACAGAAGCAGCTGATGTCATATGCTGTGTCATAACATGCTGTTTGCTCCCTTGCATCCTATTCTTAAACAGATAATGCCCTGCTGTATGAAAACAGTTAAAATAAATTAAGGAAGAAAAAAAAAAAAAATTTAAAAATCAATAGCACATTTTTGGACTCTATTATATGAAGTGTACCTTAATAGGCCAGGGTGAATGGATATTGGTTCTTGTGGGTGAGATTGATCAAGAAAAGAGTGCAATTAAAGTGACTGAAAGGAAAACGGTCTGTGAACATTCATTTGTGTTGTGTAATTGTGTTGTTCTGACTCCCCGTGAACCCCTGTTCAGAAGGACAGTTCTGCTGACGCAGCCAGACAGGGCCTCAGCCGCCCGCGGTCATTAAAAAGCCGTGTTAACAAGGCCTAGCCGACTGAGTCTCACCGGGGCTGGTTAGCTCGTTCCCCGACAGAGAGAGCCGGCGTCCTGTTTTCTGGCGGGATCACAACAGCCAAGTCCCATGGGATCCGTTGCAGTCTCAGCAATTAAAAGCCTCTCCCGGATTATCACGTTGTCCCCCCCCCCCCCCCACCCCTCATTCATCCTCTATCCCACAATGCCTCTGTGCTGTAAATGAGTGCAGTGACTCTACGAGCCCGGTTTGTGCCAAAGGTTACATTCGGGCATTAGCGGAGTTCATTCTATAATTAGGCTTTCATTTGCGCGTTTCAGTTGGTGATTTTTCCCCTCAAGCAATTAGCAGCGGTGCGTCACGCTTGAGATCGCTTTTTAAACGACGATGCGTACTGATCTGTCACAGATCTTCGCCCGTGTTTGTGTTCTGACACCCGCTTCCTTTGAATCATTTAATTAACAGAGATGACTACCGTTACGTGTGTGCGGACCTGTTTGTCTTTGGTTTCTCTGTGGAGCAATCTCACAGCGGTGCTTTCCTGATATTAAGCTGCGCCTGGGTCACATCCTGCTGAAGTGTGACTAAATATTTTTCCCTCTTGATAATGGCAGCAGTTCTGAAAACCTCACAACACCTTCCCAGAGTTTATAAACTATTCACCCCCTTCCTAAATTTACAAAGCTTTATCTTTCTTGCCAGTCAGTCAGTTTTGCCTTTCATTGGTCATGATATGACCATACTCCATACATACAGAGCCGCTTGTGTGTGTGTGTGTGTGTGCATTAGGAAACCTTCGGATGCAGTTCTCCTGGGTAAGCAGCTCCATTTTCAGTGTTCGCAGAGTAAAATGGCACTGTCATACCCCCTGTGTCACTTCTTAGGCACATGACAGTCACTGTATGGAGAAGGAGGTTATCCCTCAGGAACTGTGAGTTGTGTGAATTGCAGCTTGAGTTTATGGCACAAACTCAATTTGAGAAAAAGAAAGGTCATGTCAATTATTTCAATTTAAATTAATTTGTAAAGAGGTTTCAACAGAGACGCTGTCGCAAGGACGCGTTACAGGAAAAATGAGTGATTTACGAAAGGGCTGAACCACTAAAAACAAAAAAACATCCCCCAGTTCCCCTCTGTATGCTTAAAACTGAAACATTTCTTCTGTAAGTTCAAGCTGAAATCAACTTACTTTCTTCTTCCTTGACCTGGTGGCCAGTTTGCAACAGACGTGACCTTCATGCCGGGTTCCCCGAGTGGTCATTGGGTAAGCAAGCGTCCAGATCAGCCTGGATTAATTAGGATGGGCCAATCGTGGCTGAGGATGTGGCAGTAAGTGAGAAGGAACACTGAGGCTGAGATTAGCTGTATTCCAAGGACAAAGCAACAGACACGCTACTCTGCACAAGATACTGACTAACAGGAAGTGACTCGATGGACGTGATTCCTTAGCAACACTGATCTTTTATTTACATTCAGATTTGCCTTTAAAAAAATAAAAAATAAAAATTGGTAAGCAGGCACTTGCCTTTTAATTTCTTATTTATTCTTTTTTAATTTTTTTAATTTTGTGGGTTTGAAAAATGTTATTTCTGGCGACTACAGTGCAGTTTGTATATGTTGAGAAAGTATTTGGTCCTCGTGTTGAGAGACAACGTCAAGACTCAAAATGCAAATGCCGCACCTACGATCTGTAGACCTTTTCTTAGCTTTCTTGTGCATTAACTAATGATGCAAGGACACAGCTGATCAAGAAACAGCAGAGCAGCCAATTGTCTATTTACTTTTAGTCCTCTAAAATGGGGGAACTCAAAGGGCTGTAATTCCAACAGGGGTCATGCAATATGACCGTAAATACCCACAAACGAATGCTGACAGTCTGCACTTAAACATATTCATTGTTTCATTTCAAATCCAATGTGCTGGAGTACAGAGCCAAAGCAATAAAAGTGTGTCACTGTCTAAATACTTAGAGACTGCACTGTATATAAAGCTTGCCTACCAGAGCAGATATTTTATTAGAAATATCCTCTTCCGCTCTGTGACATTCAAAGGAATTGACTATTGTCTGACATGCATACATGCGCACGTCCTCTATTGTGTTTTACTGACCAATACCCCTTTTCCCTTGTGTGTTGTTTTAGCTACTGTATTTATACCTGTCAGTCATACAGTGCCAATGACATTACAGGTACTTTCAATGACCGCCATTGCCCTCCATTTCGCTAAACAGGGCCCATAAGTCCATTAGCTAATTGTCTCAGCAGATTATCTTCAGTTTTGATTGACTGCAGTGGACTGGAAGGGGTTTGGAAGGAAATCAATCTTTCATGTTTTAGTACATTTCTGCTCCCAGCAGATAGCTAAGAGTAGAGCCCTTCCGGTGGTTTTAATTTGCTATGGAAAACACAATGCTCCCACAGAACAAGGTGAATACGGCTTGAAATGTATTAGCCAAATTGATGTTAAAGCATTTTGGTTCCAGACCAGTACTACAGGTACACTATCGACAGTGCGCTAGGCCAGCAGTGCGTAAAATGATAAATGGAATGAAAACCTGTATGTAAAAGTTTTTTTAAGGCATGGTATATTATTCATCTGTATGTGCTTACACGTGCAAATGCATGTGTGTTTGTGTGTTCGTGCACGTATGTGCTCATCCATTCTGTTGCATGCGCACGTGCACACATGCGTGTGTGCTTGTGTGAACACACGTATGTGTGTTTGTGCATGTGTGAACATGTTTGTGTATACGTGTGTGTGTGTGTGTTTGTAGTTACAGTCTTGCCTTTAGGGAAGCCCTGATGGCATCACGGTGTGTGACCACAGTGGAGCTGACAGTGTCTTGTGAGGACTTGCGTAACAGAGACCTGGGCTCCAAATCTGACCCTCTGTGTGTCCTTTTCGAGAGCACTTGCGGGGACCAGTGGCTTGAGGTCAGCTTCTTCCTCTATCTTTCACCGGTGAACTCCTTTTAGCCTCGTCAGGAGTATATACCCATTAGACCTACACCAAACTTCTGACTGGTTGTTTTGGCTGTGAATGGATAAATTTAGCCCTTGGGACAGTAGTAATGATATCCAAGTATGTACTGCATGCTGCTAATGTATTTTTACACAGTATGTACTGTGTCTCATCAGGAAATATTAGACACCCTCTGCTCTGAAACTGACAGGAGGCCAGTGTCATCTAACATGGCTGATTGCTATTGGCTTTTGTGGCATTATGCTTATTCCAGAGGAGAAAAAAAAACGGAAAAAAAAAAAACACCCAGATATCCCATAAATCATCCGAGCCTGTTCTGGCAAAGTCCCAACGCAGTCAGCTGTTACAAAGGCTTGTTGCACATGGTCTGTTCTGGCCCAATGTTGGTTTCGGTCATCAATTCTGTTACATGACAGCTCTGTTCGGTCTAGCTGCAGGCCACTTGTGGTATATAATATGAACAGCTACATCTGAGCCCTTCTTTGCTGGTGAATATCAGACTTATAATATGTAATATAGCTCACCTCTGGACTGGTATGGCAATAAAAAATCTGGGATACCACTGTACATGTGGCGTCTGTGCTGCAGCATGATGTTGAATGAGGGCAGGTCTGTGTCACGGGTACCTGGCGATCAGTGAAGTTGGGTTTGAGGTCAGTGGTTGCTCTGCACCGAGCAGATTAAAGGATGACCCTTAAATCTCAGGTGGATCGCACAGAGAGGGTCCAGAACTGCCTCAGCCCTCAGTTCGCCAAGAGGCTCACGGTCCACTACTACTTTGAGATCGTGCAGAAGCTGAAACTCGCGATCTACGACATCGACAACGAAACGACGGACCTCAGCGACGACGACTTCCTGGGCGAACTGGAATGCACCTTGGGTCAGGTGAGGTCACTTCCTGTTTGAGGGCTGGGGGAAGGCCATCCTGTTTTGACCTCTCAATTAATATATATGCTCACGTTTATTGTTTATATTTAATGCCAACATTTATATATGATGTTTTAGTAATTGGAGCCTCTTTGAGTGCTGAAAATGAGACTGTACAGCAAGGACTGCAGAGGAGTCCAACTGCTTGTAAAATCCATTGATCAAACAGATTTTGTGTATAACTGCTTACAGGCAAGTTGTCATACAGCACTCCACGGTGGACATTTTCCAGAGGCACCAAAAGATAAAGAGAACTGAGCCTGAGCCAATTTTGAGAAAAACTGAAAAATGATTCCCCAAACCCCTTTAAAGGCAATCAATCTCAACTCCTGCAAAATGGCAAGAAAATAATGGCAAAACAAAATCCCAGAACAAAATAGTTAAATAAAATAAAAGACAAGTACAGCTAAATAAAATAGTAAAAAAAAAAACAATAGATAAATTAAATAGCTGGAAAGAATAGCTAAATAAAATCACAAAAAGCTAAATGGTTAAACGCAAACAGATGGGAAAAAATTAAGCAGCACTTAAGTGCAACAGCAGGGGGACTGAAGACCCATGATGGGCATCTTTATGTTTTGTTTCTAATAATGCTTACAGAAACTGGAAATGCAGCCTATTCAAGCATGTAATGGGTGCTGCGAACACAGAGCAAAGTGAAGACAACCAACAGAGGGAGGCAGAGCTTGACTCAGCACAGAGATTCGGTTAAGGGAGCAAGGCTTCCGCTGCATTTATGTGTTCATTCACCATTACAAATATATATTGGTTTTCTCGCTGCATTTCAGATTGTGTCCAGCAGGAGGCAGACGCGCCCCCTTTTTCTGAAGCACAAGAGACCTGCAGGAGAGGCTACAATCACTGTGAGTTTTAAAAAGGGGTTTCTGTGGAAACGCAACTCTTTTAAATGTATCTACACGTGTGGTTCAATCTTTAAACTTAACAAAACAATTAAATCGTGTTTGGCATTAATGTTCCATTTGCAACCCGACAGCAGAGCAATTCCCGGCCCTTTATAATTAAAATGCAATGAATCAAAACGTAAAATAATAATATATTTGATGACTGCTTAAACTAATGGAATTAAATAAGTGAACGATTAGTACATGAACATTTAAATCTATTAAAATAGTTGTAACTTCTTCCCGAAAATGTATGCACAGATGTTTAATGTGAGATCGGTACGCTGGCGTTGAATTGCTTTCCTCTTGCAGATCAGTGCAGAGGAAGTCAAAGATAACCGGGTGGTGAACTTCGAGGTGGAGGCGAGGAACCTGGACAACAAAGTGAGTCGAACACAAACGGCGTTTGCATGTGGCTCCGTGGAACTGCCCCGGGAATCCAGACTGAAGGATGGATGTAAAACCCAAGGCCACAACAGGTTCAGAGTCTTTATTCACGCAACTGTCCCGGCATTACCAGGACCCCGAAAACCCGCCTGCATGAGTCTGCCTGCTGGGTCGCGGTTGGCAGGGTCCCCCCCCCCCCCCCCCGCTCTGGCAAAAAGGTCCTTTACACGCGTCTGCATGAATCTCCAGCACAGTAGCAGTTTTAGCCGTGGCTACTTGCATGATTCCCAATACACATGTCACACAGTACTGCAGCTGGAAACAGGAGTTGCAGATGCTGCTAAGGCAATGATAACAGCAGTGTAACATTTCATTGTCACAATTTAAACTTTTGTTGTGCTGCTTATGCCCCACTGCTGCTCAATCAATACTAATACCTGAAGTTAATTCATTAATGATCAATTAATTCATTTGCATGGAGTAATTTGAAAATAGTGTTAAATTAATTTTATGTAGTGCCTGGAGTGGCTGTATGTATGTATGGAGAAAAATAGGTAAATGCTTTGATACATACGCTGTAGTAGTACAGTATGTTTGCCAGTAGTGTTATTTAATCATTAGGAACCTGAGTTTATAACTGAGAGGTTGTAAGTTCTTTTCCCTGGGGGTGCACAGACATTTGTCTCTTGGTGCGTGGTACTTAACCGGAGTAGGAGTGTCTGCTAAATGCCTGCATTTTGAATCTGAATTGTTTCAGGATTTCTTTGGGAAATCGGACCCATTTCTGGAGATCTACAGACAGACAGAGTCTGGCTGGCAGCTGGCCCACAGGACAGAGGTCAGTTCCCCGAGCATCGCTGCCACACTGTAAAACGTTCAGTTAAATCAGCTCGGGGCGTCATAGCTCAGGAGGTAAGAGCGGTTGTCTGGCAGTCGGAGGGTTGCCGGTTCGATCCCCCGCCCTGGGCATGTCGAAGTGTCCCTGAGCAATACACCTAACCCCTAACTGCTCTGGTGAATGAGAGGCATCAATTGTAAAGTGCTTTGGATAAAAGCGCTATATAAATGCAGTCCATTTAGCTCTTATAGAGTACATATGGCTGCTGCTGTTAGAGCTGATTTAACACTGGACATTTCACTGTGCCATAGTGAACATAGCAGACAAATGATGAGTCCTGATCTAATCATAATCATTTTAATAAAAATGACAATCATAATCTTTATTTATATATAACTTATCACAAGGCCTTTTCAGATGAAAAATAATAAAATCGAGGCAGTATGACATTGAAGTACATAATCGGATAGAATACTAGCCTAAAATTTGGATACAGTGTTACAAAGCTGGTTTTATAAAGCCGAAATCAAATTGAACTTTTATCGAATTACACGCGCGCGGGGTGTGAATGTTTCTTCTCTATGCAGGTTGTTGAAAACTCCCTGGATCCTGTGTGGAGGTCCTTTCGAATTCCCCTGCAGAGCTTGTGTGGGTGTAACGTGGAGCAACCCGTGAAGGTGATCTTCACTGACTGGGCGTGGCTAAAACCAGGCCACACCCATCCCCGTGGTTTAGGGGTGGAGCCACTTGGGTGGTTGATATCAGTCAAATGTTGTATTATGATATTTTAGGCCTCGCAGGCAATATTGAAATACATTTTGACATCTTTAGACATTTTGGTTTAAGGTTTTATTTTTGTAGGAATTAACCACCTGGAACCATAAGCTTTTAAGTGTTGTTTTGTACTGTCTTCAAATGCAAACCATTTCTAGTTTTTGTATTTAAAATGTGTTTAATATTTAATATTTGTTTAAAGGAGTCTAGCTTGTTCCACTTACAGTAAAATGTTGAATATAAATATGATTTACCATATCTGATTGAATGCATTTTGTCACCCACAGATACCATCATATCACAAAATAATAAGTATATTCACAGATCTGTGCTATTTATTTATATATTTATTTTTGTGTGAGTCATTATTGAATATTTAGCAACAGGAATGAAAGGGAACATCTTATTCCCCTTCATGCTTTACTGTTATATGTGCCTGTTCATACTATGTGATGAAGTTCAAATTGAATTTCTGACTGGTAAAATTTCCCTTTTGATTTACTGAAGTAGTGCTTTTTACCGGTTTTCCAAAGAGGTGTAGTGTGTCAACATTTGTAGCTAACTTCGATTTAAAAAAACATCCAAATATTTTTTTTTAATTATTATTATTCAAATACTTTTCACTGTGCAACCACTGGATGGAGGTACGTACTGCTAGGTGTGCCAGTGCTTTGGACCGAGCGGCACTGTGTCTCTGTCTCTGTATTTCAGGTGGAATGCTATGACTTTGATGCTGATGGTTCTCATGAGCTGATTGGCTCATTTGAGACTGACCTTATTCAGCTTCAGCAAGCTTCATGGGCTTCACCTGTGAGTTCACTTTGAAAATCATTCTGTACTTCACTCCCAAATTTTATTCTTTATCATTTCTTTAGATTTTGAGGTGGGAAATCATAGGCGTTTAAAGAAAAAAAGGCTCCATTGTTCATGAGTGTGTGTGTGAGTGTGTGTGAGTGTGCATGCTTGTATGTCACTGTAGGTACGTGTTACAGGTTGGTAAGCTGAGTTACCTCAGGTAACCTCTCTCTATCTTTATCTCTCTCTGTCACTCTCTCTCTCTACCTCCCTCTATCTTTCTCCCCCCCCCCCACCTCTCTGTCTATCTAGGCAGAGTTTGAATGTGTGAACAGCAGAAAGAAAGAGAAGAAGAAGAGCTACACAAACTCGGGCATAGTGAGCGTCAGACTGTGTCAGGTGCGTCGAGTCCTCCGGTCTCCATCCCGTCAGCTGTGTGCCAGTAAAACGCTGGGCTTAGGACCTGCTCAGGCTCATGCTCTTATCCAGCTCTAAGACACCTGGCCTTGAGTTTGGGTCTCAAACACAGGGAACGTAGCGTCCGGTGGAACAAAATCCTGCACGTGTGCCGGTCGACCTTAAGTGAGATTGGAGATCCCTGCGTTATGGAATTGTTAGTATATTATTATTAATAATCCCATTGTGCTGTACCATGTACTGTACAAACAGAAAAATAAAGACTCAACATTCCCAGTTTGGCTGTTGATGTCCAAGCCACACTGGAATGGTCCAGCTAACCCTGTCCTAATCGCAACCCCAAACAATGTTTGTATGAAGATCCGAAACTGATCGAGCAAAGTGCGATCTAGGACGCTCGATGAACATGCATTGTTGATCGCAAATACTTCTTGTACTGAGGTTGTCCTCCAGTAACCCGACCCTGAGTTTGGCTTAAAGAAGCATAAAGGCTTTTTTTCTGAGACTTTCATTATTTTCTTCCCAGAGAATGACCTGAGATGCCCTTGAAGGCCGAATAAAGACTTAAAGTAGCCTTAGGTTTGTTTACAAGCTGAGCTTCATCAGCGTTTAAATAGCTACCGTACACATTATGCAGCAGCACACAGTAAGGCTTCACAATAACGGAAATTGTGTATCATATTTTTTATGGCATGTCTTTAAGGAATGTTTTGACCTGGACTGCATCTCTATAGTGCATTCTCAACATTATCATAAACGCTACAGAAGAGTGACATAAATACCACATTTAGTATTCACTGTGTGTACTGCGGCCCAGAGCATATTGCAAATAAGGATCAGAATGCTTCAACCTATCTACAGCATGGTATGTGCATTTGTATGGCTACCAAGCACACAGTGGATACTTTGTGTGGGCTGGTATGTCATTGTAATATGATACTTTGTGTACTATGAAAATGCAGTTAATATAGTGCGATATCGAATATAATATGCTACTTTTTTAATTATGCAGGTTGTGAAGGATTACAGCTTCCTGGACTATGTCATGGGCGGATGTCAAATCAACTTCACTGTGAGTTGCAATCCTTGCACTTCGGTGCCATGCTCTCTGCTTGTCACATCAAGTGAACAATGTTGAGCAGCATCTTTGTGTTTAGTGTCTTTTTTCCTTAATTTCTCTTTGCCTTACGTGTTCTAGATTCTAGTCTTGGATTCTACTTTACAGTTAAGTTTTACATTTGATTGGCTGTAGCCATCATGGGGGGAGGCAAGTTAGGGGGGAATTCTGCCTACTGCCAGTTTCAAAAATAGGAAATATCTCACAAATTTATGTCGCTATATGCTATATTCAAAATGGTGGAGATGTGTCTTGCTTTGTAGGTGTCAGAGAGGAAAAAACCACACCAAACAAAGAGTCAAACAATCTTCATTACACATACCTATTTGAAATACATGTGTTTGAAACACTGCCTACATATTGTGTATAATATGCAAATCCCATAATACATAACCATACATTAACAATATGACCACTGAGGTTTGTTACTTTTGAAGCATTTTTTTTCTTGGGTGGGGGGGTCATCTAGGTGGGCGTGGACTTCACGGGGTCCAATGGTGACCCGCGCTGCCCAGACTCCCTGCATTACATCAGCCCCGATGGCTTCAACGAGTACCTGGCAGCCATCTGGTCAGTGGGGACGGTCATTCAGGACTATGACAGGTGTGCTTAGCCTTTACCAGGTGCATTTACCAGTGCCACAGCACAGGGTGTCATAGCAGCTCTGGTTCTGGAGGCCTACAGTGTCTGTAATATTTATTTATTTTCCTTTATTCTACCCGTTGAGTCCCATTGAGATTTCCATCTCCTTTTCAAGGGAGCTCCAGCCAAGAGAAGCAACAAGCAGTCAGTTTACACATAAAAAACCCCACGCAAAGGAACACCAATAAAACAAATTATACTGGTACATATACTGGTATACAATTCAGGTAGAACAATTATAAACATCCGTTTTTGTGTGATTTAAGTGATTCATTTCAGCTAGGGGTTGGCTAAATACTACATACTATCAAAGGCCTAAATTGGCAAAGCACCAACAGACACTGCAGCCCTCCAGGACTGGCGTTTGACACACCTGCCTTAGCATGACTACTCTGTTAGCTCGTATAGTGTTTATCCGCTATTATCCATTGTACTTCCGAAGTGGCAGACATGCAATTTTAATGTTTTTTGATGCAATGACTGAATTAAAAAAAATAATCTCTTGAGTTATGTAAATCATTACAAAGGCCTTTTAAGGCACAATGGAATCACGATCACGTAACAGGAATGCTAATACTATAATGCGTGTTATCTACATTATGTATTGCGCGAGTCATGTGATCCCGATAATTACATTTCGAATCTGTTATCTGAGTCACTCTTTTTCTCTTCACCGCAGTGACAAGATGTTCCCGGCGTTCGGATTCGGAGCCCAGGTTCCCCCAACGTGGGAGGTGAGCCGCGAGCCAGTCGCCTGAATGCGTTAAGGCATTTCCACCATAGAGTTTATTAAAGAATGTGTATAAAGTAGATGCGCTTACACTGTGTCTCTTTCAACTGCGTTCCCTTCCTTTTTGCAGGTCTCTCATGAGTTCCCCCTCAACTTCAATCCCGCCTCTCCGTTCTGTGCAGGCATGCTTTCATCATCATCAGCTTTTACACATTTTTATTTAACGGACCTCTTTCCTGTATGAAGTCCCACGTATATCTCAGCACTGTTTGGGTCAGACGAGGACAGAGGACAGTTTTTTTTTTTTTTTGCAGGGATGGAATTGCTCAGTATAATGAATTCTCAGGGGAGGTTTTTAAATTCATCAAAGGGATTAATAATGAGAACTGCAAAGGGCATTTCTGCTCGAGTTCTTTCGGGACAACATGGCGTTGTATGTGGGAATAAGCTAAAAGCAAATTCCACAGAAATATGAAGAAAAATTCTTATCATTTTTCTGCAGAGAATTGTCGATGGCTTGCTATGGAATGGCGAACCAGCGTATATAATAGAAGCAGAGACCCTTGTGGTGTTCTAACCCGAGCAGGAAGCATAGCTGGGTGCACTCTATCTTTGCTGTTCAATCTTAACCTTGAACAGCAACAGGGTTTAATAGTTATTGGTGTTACACTGCACTTATGGGGTCAATTAAAAACCCTGGGTTGCTCAGTCAATGTGCCTTACTTGTTTCTCTGGGCCTGAACCAGGTTTCTGACTTCAAGCTAAAATCAAAAGAGTGAATGGCACTGGTCTAGCCAGCAGTCTGTATTTATTTGCCCATATATTGTGCAATATTGCAATATGTTGATAATATATTTAAAATATAATTTGTAGCATATTTAATTTTGGTACAGGTAGATGGGTTGATTGGTCATTTCTCCTCAAACACCTCCCCTGCCATCCCAGGAATCGAAGGGGTGCTGGAAGCCTACAGAAGCTGTCTGCCGCACATCCAGCTGTACGGGCCCACAAACTTCTCCCCCATCATAAACCACGTGGCCCGTTTCGCGGTCCAGGCGGCCCAGCAGGAAACAGCCTCGGTGAGTCGAGCCCTCACACTGAGCCTGAAACCGCACGCGCTCAGTTCAGTCGCTCCGGCAGGAAGGGCCATAATGATCAGTTTCCTTTGAAGTGATTTATGAAAAAAAAAAAAAAAAGGTTATGAATTACCTTGCTGTTTCCTTTTATGGGTAACTGGAGCAGGGAAATTAATGCGTGCCTTCTGGTGCCTTTTTCACCCGAAATCACCTGAGGACGGGCCTTTTCCACCTACACCAGGCCCTCACAAGTGTGGCTGGTACACGCTGAGCATTACCACCTCGAAATGTCTGGTTATTTATTCCGTGACAAAAAGCAGCAGTCCAACTCTTATGTATGCTGAAACTAACTTTTAGCAGATGGTCCTTGTGTATTTTTGATACTTTATTCAGACGTGGGGAAAGCAGAGAGCGTTAGAAGAGATCACGGTACAGGAAGTGCCTTTGCGGGGAATCGAACCCCTGACCCAGTGAGGGGGACGTGTATACTGTATGGGTTGGGAGCTGACCATCCTGTGGATTGTGCCACAGGGCTCACCTCCTGGAACGAGAACCACATGAAAACGTGTATTTAAGGGAGGACATAAATCCGAAAACCGATGCATTTCCTGCCACGTGTGGCTGGCGCCAATGTCGGAAGCCACAGCGTCTGCGTCAGACACGGACATAATTTTGTGCGCGGAGGTGTCCTTATCAAGACACTTGGCATAGGTTACTACATTACATTACATTACAGGCATTTAGCAGACGCTCTTATCCAGAGCGACTTACACAACTTTTACATAGCATTTTACATTGTATCCATTTTATACAGCTGGATATACACTGAAGCAATTTCGGTTAAGTACCTTGCTCAAGGGTACAACGGCAGTGCCCTACCCGGGAATCGAACCTGCGACCTTTCGGTTACAAGCCCAGTTCCTTACCCACTGTGCCACACTCCGTCCTACTAGACGTAACCGTCCACGTCTCAGGACATGCCATGAATTTTCAGTCCATGAGTCAATCGGAAATATCCGAATCTGGAAATACCTGATCACAAATGTGACCCCGGAGTGTGCAGAAGTTTCTAGAAATACACAAGGGGAAACTACCCACCGTCATATCATGACCATCGCACCCCAAATTTCTCTGAAATTTAACAGGCCAGATATCTTCCAGAAACCCCGTTTTTCACGCAGTGGAGCCTTAGGTCATTAGTTCATCTGTGGGCACCGCGGTGGTTATACTGCACGTTCAACAGCGGGATGACTCAGAGCGCTAACACACCGTACCCTTCCTCCCACTACAGCAGTACTTCGTCCTCCTCATCATCACCGACGGCGTGATCACCGACCCGGAGGAGACGCGTGCCGCCATCGCGAACGCCTCCCGGCTGCCCATGTCCGTCGTCATCGTGGGGGTGGGCGGGGCCGACTTCGGCGGCATGGAGTTTCTGGACGGGGACGACGGCCCCCTGCGGGCGCCCACGGGCGAGGCGGCGTCCCGCGACATCGTGCAGTTCGTGCCTTTCCGCCACTTCCTGGGCGTGAGTCCTGCTTTTGCTCATCAGCGGTATCGGAATCACTTCCTGGGGCTTCATGCATTATGTGCTCATATGAAAACATGGGCTGTCTTCAAATTATGTTTTTTATTATATGGTGAACATACATTTTCTTCATGAGTGAGTGTCGCGCCTTACGTTTAATATAAAGTACATGCTGCATTTTTGTGAGGTTGCACATCGAGCACACATTTTCCCCAGCAGTGTTTCTGAATAAGATGTCAAATTTGGGGGGGGGATATTTTTGGGGGTAACTCTTGCTTTTTGGGCCTCCCTGTCTCCACAGGCCCCCGTGGAAGCGCTGGCTCAGTGTGTGCTGGCCGAGATCCCGGCCCAGCTGGTGTCCTACTTCCACATGCTGGGACTGAGCCCACCTAATGACCCCACCCCCGCCCTCACTACTGACCTGCCCCTGCACCCCTAACCCCGCCTCCAACCTCCCTACTGACCCACCCCTACACCCCTAACCCCACCTCCACCCTCACTACTGACCCGCCCCTACACCCCTAACCCCGCCTCCACCCTCACTACTGACCCGCCCCTACACCCCTAACTCCGCCTCCACCCTCAGTACTGACCCACCCCTACACTCCTAACTCCATACCTACCCTCATCACAGACACACGTGCGCAGAGTCATCCTCTGAAATTCCTTGCTCCTTTATATCTGAAGTTTACCAACAGGTGGCAGCAATGAGCACAAAGCAAATGGCAGTCCAAAGAAAAACATTCCTTTGCATTTTCAGCTTTTGTCATGATCATGCATTTTAGCCTCACCTAACACTGTCCTTACTTCAATAGTCAGTGGTCATGGCTTTCAAGTAAACCCGCCTAAGCACAAAATGAAGGGTTAGGGTTTGGTTCTGTACAGCTGTAGACCTTATGTTTGGAGAGACAGACAGGTACAGGCGTACACACACACACTGCAAGGTGGAATTTCATATTTTACCCTTTTGAAGAAGGACAAAGTTGGTCATGTTTTATGCTAGTTTTCTTCCATTTCAAACTGAAATAGAAGTAAGATAAGTGCATTCAAGTAAGTTTTAACCAGTGGGTTCTCAAAACAGCAATGTCATTTTGCGTGACTAAGACTAATAACCTCTCCCACGCGACCTGTGGGAGTCACTCAAAGGACAGATGCCATTCTAGACTGCGTTTTGATGGGCGCACTGGAGGAATTTACAATGCTGATTTAAAAGAACAAACTGGCGTGGGCGGGCCGGGTTCCTCCTCCATAATGAAATGACGCATGCAACTCCGAGAGTCGATAGAGAAGGCAGAATGACTGTTCCATTCAACGCAGGCCTTTGTGCAGAGTGAAGATCTTGTGTGCGGAAATAGCCACACTGTAATAGCTAGATACTGCGGTGGGCGCTGACCTATGACTCACAGTCCTAATTGGTTTGAATATAGACCCGCTCAGCTGGAGGTGAAGAGAATTGAAAAGGTCTTGTTAATGGTGTGATTCTCGTGAATTAATCACAAAAGAAACAACCCCATTATCGTGCACAAATGCGTACGATTTATGGATTTACTTTGGGCTTGATATCTTCATTTCTAGGTTTGTGAGACTTTCAGTGAAGGGCATCGCATACTTTACAATCACATTTCAACCTCTTACACACACACACACAAACGTGCGCGCACATGTGCACACAGGGACACACAAATTATTTCCCATTTTCACAGACTTGTTGCATAGGATTACATTAGCACAATGTCATACGTGGGGTTGCAAGTTGCATGGGATGACATTACCACAGTTTCATATGTTTCACCTCTTGTTAGAATCAGAGCCTTATCTACTATGCCCTCTGTACTGTGTACTAGCATACTGTGTCCTATTTACTGCTAGCACACTGTTTAGTACGTGAGATGTAGTATGCTAAAAATATCCGCCACTATTTTTCCAATTGCATGGAAAGGTGCTGATTCCGACAAAGCCTATGTTCCTATTGATCTGCACTGCCATATCCTCAAGGCTTTGGCACTTCCATGTGGTTTAATAATTGCATTGTTAATTATGTTTCTGGCTGGCCCGCAACAGTGGGGCCAGCCCTACAAACGCGAATGTCTATGACTGAGTGACTGAGTGACTGAGTTGGCCGGAGAGGTCCAGCTGTATACTAGGTTTTGACCTGGTCTTGTTTATCATTGGGTTGTATTGGGGTGCGATGTGTTTCCATTTGTGACCAAAAGAGGGCAGTGTATTGCTGTTTCAATGAACCCTTAAGTTTTTTTTTTTCTGAATGTCTTGATGCAAACATTATTATTATTAGTATTATTATTGTTATTATTATTATTAATAAGCCTAAGGTAGCAGGAGGACAGAAACGCTAGTCATTTGGATAAACAAGAAAGGCTATTTTATTATTTACTATGATATGGGGGGGGGCGGGGGGCTTGGAAGCTGCCTGTGCAGACAGTGTACCTCTGTTTGGTGGTCTGTTTTAATAGTGGTATATTTTACACCTGACCCCAGTGTATTTTTAAACCGGCGTGGTATACGGCACTTTCTCAATAAGACAGGAGCGGTGATTCACACGGCTTGCAGGAAGAACGATTTCGATTGACCAAAATCCAGTTATTGGCCCTTCAGTCCCGCGGGTTACCCAGAGCTCTTCAGAGCACCAATAAAAGACGGGAAGCGGCAGTTACATTAGTCCAATTAAAGGCAGTAACTCGATGAATCGGGCAATTCAGGTGCTCCGGTGGAAGTCAGCGCTCTGAGAAGGTCGCGTTTGCTGAGATAAGGCTCGCCTGTCCATGAGCCCTGGCCTGCATTTCCTGTGTAAATGCCATATGCGATAGCCTGATGTCATTATTAAAGACATAGCATGTCACACAAAAGTGTTTGCTCCTAGATGGGTTCCTCTCTCTGTGTAAACATAACTGTGCTACGGATGTTGGCTGCAATCTGTTCGGATTTACACGGCAGCCATTTTGGCCCATAACATAACCATATGTCCTTAATTGGGGAGGCTAAAAGACAGGTGATCTGCATCGATTCCAGAAGGTAAAGTAGTCAGATTCCTGCAGCAGAACAGACATACCAGCGCTGAAAGAGAAAACTCGAGGGGAAAAAATCAGTTTCACAAACTGTTTCGGGAGTTTATTTTAACAGTGAAAAAAAAAAGATAACAATGAAAACCTTTCAGTCCACCGTTCAGCCAAAACATTCATCAACAAAACAGGAGAAGAGAAAATTCAGAATCCTGGTCATGTGGAGCATAATCGAAATCAAGTGACACGGTGCCTCGAGTAATTAGCCGGACGATGCAAGCGACGTGAGCAAGTTTGTTAGCAGCCGTTCAAGCGCCAATTACGAACAATTACAGTGTACGTGCACATCAATTTGTAGCCTTCAATTAATGTTTAAGCTTTCTGGGCAGAAATAGTCTGTGCAAACGAGCTTCATGGGAAAGTGTGGGAGACTGAGCTCACTGTAATGGCTCTGTTAGTATTTTTTTTGTTATTTTAACTGAATTTAATTGAATATACTGTATCGGTGAGGAGTGCACGATAGACGTGGAAACATTGGTGGGTCTCGCAGACAAAGCGCTGTCTGGTTTTATTCTGATTGGTCCTTGAACCTTGGATCAACGACGTCTCAGCACCGAGATCACCTTGGTTTATTATTTTCCACTTGGAACAGCCATAAAAAAATGTTTTGTGTGCTGTCCGTTAGTCAAAGGTGTTGGAGAAAGAACTCACATTGCTATAATGGCTGACCATCGCTTGATGCTCTCTGTTCAGCGAAAAAGTATGTCTCAAACAAACAAGCCAGGTCCCTAATACAAAGATGTTTTCAAAACCTGACATACCTTCACACGATAGAAAAAAAAAATCAATATTACTTTCTCAAGAATTTTATAAAAGCTTTTTTGGGAACTTTTTGCCCTTCAAATTGCCCTTTTACTGAAAGCTGATCAACTCTCAAAATGCAGACATTTTTTATTTATTATTGTTGTCATTTTATTCTTTTATTTACTTAGCAGGGGTGGCTTTTTTACATTTTTTTTTTTTTTTTTTTTTACAGAAAATCACGTTCATCTGCTCTGTGTCCTGATGTTATTTATAAAAGAGTACTGTATGTATTGTGAAACTGAATTACTTTCCTAATGTAGAGCTCTGGGCTACATGTTCAGCTATAGCCCTGCTGGATTAGGGCTGCTCAGTGGGCTAGTGGGATACCCTTTATCTGTCCTTCTCCACAGTGGTAATCAGGCCTTTGGCAGTGCCCCCCCCCCCCCCCCCCTTTTTATAAGCAGTAATTGCCTGAACAAACAACTGAACAAAGCTTGGGGTTCTTTATTTAACTGTGAGCAAAAACGTTACCAGCCTCCTCCTCCTGATAGTGTCCATGTCTAGACGACGTAGAGAACGTTTGGTTTATTCAGTCTCGCAGAAGCCACTTTAATAATTGAAAAAAAGAAACAAGCAATTATTTTGCAAAAGAAGGGACAGAAGAGAAAGGCAATGGAAGCTATCAGCTCTAAAAATTAAAGCAAGAAGATGAAAATCGATTATTTCACAAAGGTCCCACTGCTCTCTTTGGAGTGGCACTTGGAAGTCGGAATGAGATTACTCCACCCTCTGAGTGTAGAGAGACAGAGAGAGAAAGAGAGAGAGAGAGAGAGAGAGAGACAGAGAGAAATAGAAAGAGAGAGAGAGATTTGTGTTTTGTGGCTTTACTTAGCTTCTTGGGGAGATAACTCTTATCAAGGCAGCTTTATCAGTTTGATTCATGTCTGAGACCGGCACAGGTGGAGTCATAGTCCCCATCTACCCAAATACACCCCCACCCCCCGATCCCCACCCCACCCCTCTCCCCTCTCTGCAGAGTGTTCTCTATAAAAAGGCTTTGGGCTGAGATAAGATAGTGTCGAGGCTGAACTGGAGTTTTTTTTTTAGATAAAAGAGATTACATATATAAGGACACACACAGAACAAAAAAAAAAACCCTGCCCCAGAGATGGATGCCAGATGGAAACTGATCTAGAACCCTCTGGCTGCCGTGTCAGAGTGAAGTTTTGGCCCAGTTACATGCGCATGATATTACCTATGGGACAGGAAACGGTATAGAAGCATGTATTTGCATAAACAGAAGCTGTATTTCAATAAATTACATTTCAAAAATGCAACATTGTTTGCCGCCACTGTAATAGAGTGATGTTACACATATTAAGCATAGCATGCAATGGCTACAAATTCTCATAAATAAATAGGAAAACTCAGCAATGTGTATGCTTTATTATTTTTTTGTATATTTCGTACATATAGGCTTGAATGTCTGCTATATACATTTTTTAAACATTTACTTACTAAGAATGTATTATAAAGGATATGGCTAAAACACTGAAAACTGAAAAATAAATTGTATGGTGGGCCATGTGTGACTTCATTTGTATTATGCAAGCACATATAAAAATAATATGCAGTATACTCATTTCACTAGATGAGTTATAGTAGGAATTAGTGAAAGGTAAGCTTTCTTAAATTGTGTGCCAGCATTAAATGCAGACAGAACTCTTTTCATTTTTAGCACAAAATTAAATCCTCCAACAAATCAAATGTATTCCCGGCTTTTGAATTGTTGTCATTTAAACCTCCGCATCAATTATCAAACCTAAAAGAATGAGAATTATGAAGAATTAAAAAGGAGAGGGGTGGCTGAAACAGTAGGGCTGCTTTGATGTCTCATTTAATCCTTTGAAGAGTAGGTTTCATTGAAGGTTTTTTATTTATTTATTTTTATTTTAAATTCGTGTTCTAGAACTAGAACATTGATTTCAGTTACCAATATTGATTGTTACATCAGCATTACAATGTTCAGTTAAGAACATTCTAATCCCATACTTGTGATCTTAGACCTTCAAGGGTTAAAATAAAGACTGCACATCCCTGATGCTTAATTGTACTCATCGGCTTAATGAGGAGGAAAGGAACTGGCACTTATCTCCATGGTTATAAATTTCATTAGCATCTCAAATCAGTGACATCGATGACGTTGCTCAACACCGGTGCCAATTTTGACTGAGAGTGACAGGAAGCAGAATTCTGCTGCTGTGTTGGGGGGGGGGGGGGGGGGGGGGGCACCTCCTACAACACAGTGTCCCCATCACTGTGCTGGGGCATTGTATTTTTATTATCTTTTATTTTCAGTATCACAAAAATAAACAAAATAAAATACTACTACTACTACTACTACCACTACTACTACTACTACTAATAATAATAATAATGATAATAATAATAATAATAATAAAGAAGAAAAAAGGGTTTGATATTGCTCCACTGTACTGTGGCAGCATTTTCTATTTCCTGCAGCTTGTCAAACATCTTAATTCGCTGACATTCTTGGACCATGTTCAGGTAATCTACTTTCTGCCAAGATGTGCAGGCCTCTATTTCTCCCAAGAAAATGTCACTGAAACAGCAGCCTACAGACTCACAAAAGCCTGTCTTCAATGCCATCCAAGAAACAGGAAAATCGATGACAGCCAAATCTATCTTCCAACAAGAAAGACAGCATTCAGATCCGGCCTGAGAAAATAGTTCTCTTTGATATCAAGGTTAAAAAAACGCAGTTGGATTGGTTGCTTGCCTAAAAACAACTGGACTGACAAATAACTAAAGAAAAAAAGAAAAAGAACAGGAAAAAAATAACAGAAAAGCGATTTGTCCATTAGGAACCTAAGGTCTCTTTATCAAGCAGTCTAAATTAAATTTGTCACTCAGACCTTCACCAAATAGAATCTCTGACTGTGAAACTAATCTCAAAGTCACCCTGGTCTGATAATGGAAGATGGTTGTCTGCTAGATTGTTAGATCTGCTGTAGCGTCTGCTCCCCAGGATGGCACTGTTAAAGGCATACGATGCAGGATTTTTAACTTGGAAAATATAATATAAATAACCATGCTAAGGCATGTCTACGATGCACTGGCCATTTTTACGCCCGTAACTTTATTGGTTAACTGAAAAATGACAGGTCACATGAAAATGTTGTGTGTAGCACTGGTCGCTCATTACTGACTGAAGAGTTTTACTTTGGTTTAAAGCTTTATGAAGCTTCCTCAAATGGGCAACTCAAAACACTGCAGTGTGCGAGAGCCATTTTCACATTCAGGCTGTGTTCTGTTGATGACTGGAACTGCATGGAGTAATGCCATCTTCTCTTCCAGCAATACCTTATTTTCATTATTTATTTATTTTTGGATTGAAACAGAATACACATTTTAAAATCCCATTATGCTAGCAGTGTGGAGTATGTCCATATGCATTTATATCAAATATATAGAGTCAGATAAAATACTTCATGAGATGTCAATGAACCCTGAAATAGAATTTTTTCCCCCCCAAGACAGGTCAGCATATTCTGGGTGTTAATATTAGGAATTACAATGAGTGGGCCAAAGTTATTTAAAAAAGCTTAATAACTGTGGCCATTGTTAATGAAAAAAAAAATCATTTGGTCTACCATAAAATTGTATTTCAAAATATTATATTCACGATTCAAATTTGACATATCGAACCAAATGTATTTTGTGCCCACAAAACAAGCTTTGGTGAATTTTTTCCAAAAAAAAAATACTCCAGCATTGCCTGACTAAGCATCGCCCCTTCTCTGGATGCGGGGAAGCAATATGCTTTTTTATTTTCCCAAAAATGAAGAGACCTATTTGAAATGGGTTTTATTTCTGGAGCAATAATATTACAATAACCCATACATTTAGTATGTAGTTTATGTTGCTTTCTTTTGTTTTGTCTGGTAGTGTAAAGTTACTGCATGGGACAATCCCATCTATGAAAATTTGGGGCCCTATGAGAAATTACACATTGACCCCCACCAGCATTCAAATAAAGTTATACCTGATCCCACTATATTTTTTGTACTCACCCCCTCCTGATTTTGAGCCTGTACAATTATTACCACTCTTCTCCCCACCTACAATGATGCTGCACACACACACACACACACACACACACTCACTCATAAAGGGCACTTAACAGTAAGAACTCTTAAACTAAATTTATATCCCGAGCATGCCCCACATCCTTGTCGCTGCTTCAATGGAAGTGGGTGTACTGTAACTCATTCCTGTATTAAGCCAGCGCACAGCCGAATGATGAGCTTATTGTGCTTTATCACTAGACAGGAAGCTGCTGTCTTTTAAACGTTATTCACGGGCGCTCGTCTTTCTCGGCGTGTGGGACCTGACACCTCTGAGGCCCGCCCGGTTACGAGAGAGAGAGAGAGATATAGAGAGAGACAGAGAGAGAGAGAGAGAGAGAGAGATATATATATATAGAGAGAGAGAGAGAGAGAGTCTCGCGTCTGCGCGCACATGTGAATTATTCAGGGGCCGTCAGTCACCTTTCCGAGCTCATGAATACTTAATTGAGCGCGGCGCTCGTCTCCATGAACGTTTCGGATTCGAGCGGAATTAGAGCCGCCGTCGAACCGCGCCGAAGGAGGAGGAGGAGGAGGAAGAGGGAGCCGCTGAAATACGAACGCGTTACACTCCGCGCTTTCAAACGTCGCGCAGAACCGCCGAGCCACTTAACGCACCTCATCAAGCGCAGTCCCGTTCAGACTGAATACATCGCACACCCCATTTGCTCCATGGCGTTTTTAATGGTTTTTTGATTAGGTTTAGTTTTGTACATATTTTTTTTCTTCTTCTTCTTCTTCTGTTTGTTTTTCATTAGTCCATTGCGTACGAGTAATCTACTGTACCACTACGTGCAGCAGACACGTTCACCCCTCCTCGTTGTTGTCTCATTCTTTGTATGTTTTCTTTCTTTTGACAGATTACATTACATGACAGGCATTTGGCAGACGCTCTTATCCGGAGCGACGTACAACAAAGTGTATAACCATAACCAGGAACAAGTATGACGAAAACCCTAGAGAGACGTACCGGTCCAAGTGCAGGGAACAACCGCATAGTTCAACAGATGTGACAGGTGTGTCTAGCTGAGACAGTCGTGCGTCGGTGAAAACTTCCCCTGACGTTTTTTGCCACCCGGAGTCGCTCTGGGGACGGTCTGTCAGTGCTGGGGAGGGTGAGTGGGGAAGTTTGCGCGCGCGAGGCGTGCGCCCGGCGAGACAAGCAAACCGCCTCCGCCGCTGTCCGTGTCGCCCCTCAGTGAGGGGGCGGGAGGGGCGTAGCTGGGGTACCGGACCGCCGCGGCGCCGTGCGGCCCGAAAACCACACACCGCTTAGCGGGGCGCACACTCCACTGAGCGGCTGGGAAGAACACTGCCATCCGAGAGGACGAGAGAGTGAGACTGAGGGAGGGATAGACAGAGAGAGAGAGAGAGAGAGAGGGAGAGAGAGAGAGAGAGGAGGAAGACAGAGATAGAGGGAGGGAGGCCCCCTGTTGCTCTGACAACAAGAAATACTCTTTCATGCCTTCCCCTAGGCTTCTACCACTACTCAAACTCCTGTCAGAGAGTGAGACAGTCCATTCTGCTCTCTCTCTCTCTTCTGTCAGAGAGTGAGACAGTCCACTCTGCTCTCTCTCTCTCTTCTGTCAGAGAGTGAGACAGTCCATTCTGCTCTCTCTCTCTCTTCTGTCAGAGAGTGAGACAGTCCACTCTGCTCTCTCTCTCTTCTGTCAGCGAATGAGATGGTTCACTCTTCCCTCTCGCTCTATCACTCCTGTCAGACAGTGAGACAGTTTGTTCTGCTCTCTCTCTCCTGTCAGAGAGCGAGACAGTTCACCCTGCTCTCTGTTTGTCTCAGCAAGGATGCTCTCTTTCCTGAACACAGCACACACCACAGTGACGCACGCTCAGGTCACCACGTTCAGTGCTGCTAACATTGCTGATTATATCCGTTGACTCGGGTGGGCTGGCGTGTGTAATTATGTAATTACACATCTGTGGTACATACAGCAACCTTAATTCAAAAAGGTGCTTTTTGGAAAAATAAATCCTCGGACGAAACAGGAAGGAGGCATTTCCGCTAATATGGGGCTGTTAGCGTCCCTTGTGTAAAGCCCCACCGCTTCGGGGGATAACTATATAACTTCCTGGTTGGGCGGGCTGGCCATGCCCCCCCCCCCCCCCCCCCCCAGAGACTCCCAAACTCTGACTGCACTGATGAAACACGAGCGCCCGCCTGGGGGGCCTCGGCATTATTATTCAGACCACACGCATGGAGGGCACGCAGCGCACACGCAGATACACGTGTGTCAGCACACACATAAGCAGCACGCGAACACGCAAATGTTCAGGCGCATGCATGTACATGGGCACAAACACACGCAGACATGCAAACAAAACGTGTAAGCGCACACATAAGGAGCACACACAAACACGCAAATAGCCAGGCGCATGCATGTACATGGGCACAAACACACACAGACACGCACACAAAATAATATGCTGTATTATTGCCCTCCCTTGGCCAAATCGAGCCTATCGGCCAAATACAGCTTAATTTCCTTATTAAAATGCTCCCTGAGAACATGTTGTGGAAAGCTGTGAAACTTGTATTCAGGTAATTTTCTGTGATTATCTTTTATTACTCAGCAGCGCATTTCTATGACCTTCAGTATGAAACTCCACATGTATCAGTGCACAATGATGGAAATAAGCATCTGTGAGTGACGTGTCGGCAGGCAAGATGGTGTGTTTAATCAAGAAGTGAAAATCTCTGGAAACCGAAATGGCATTTTCAACGAGGACAAAAATATCCTTTGAATCAACAACGTTTGACCTTGATTCTTGGTTTTTGACCCATTAAAGTGCCTCACATTAAGAAAACAGGAAACGGAAAGGGGAACGGACAGAGGAAAAGCACGCTTCTTTTAGTCCTCCGTGATGCAAACTCCAAAATATTCACTGCCAAGTGGTAAATACAGTGTTCTGATGGGTAATCTGACAGAGTAATGGTTCATTGCACAACCATTTGCTTGTGGCAGCATTTATACAGCTAAAATTAGTCTGGCATATTTCCATGACTTTGATACCCGCAGGGCCAATCTGTTTTTCCAGAGCCCCCCTTTATAAAGGACGCATACTTATATTTGTCTTTTGTACAAACATTTAAACATACTGAAGTAAATCGGGTGAAGTACCTTTCATAAACTTTGAGCTACAAGCCCAGCTCTCTGATCATTCATGTAAGCGGCAGCCCTAGTAAGAATATTACAAGTTTAGAATTATTTTTTAAATTCATGGTGGGTTTTTTGGCCAAATTCGAACTAGGACCTTTTGATCTTTTTTTATGATATTCTCCTTTTTCTTTCAGTTTGGAATGTCTAACAATAGTCTCAGCAGTGCCCAGCGCTGCAAACTTCTCTATCAATTCAGCAGAGACAAGCACGTGCTCTCCTTCAAAATCACATGATCTCAGCCACCATTTTCTTTTCACACTGGGCTTGTGTACAGATGAGTCAGAAGAAGATGGCAAATGGACTGCATTTATATTGTGCTTTTATCCAAAGAACTTTACAATTGGTGCCTATCATTCACCCATTCACACACCAATGGCGAAAGGCTGTCATGCAAGGTACCAATCAGCTCGTTGGGAGCAATTAGGGGTTAGGTGTCTTGCTCAGGGACACTTTGACACGCCCAGGGCGGGGGGATCAAACCGGCAACCCTCTGACTGCCAGACAACCGCTCTTTACCTCCTGAGCTATGTTGCCCCTAAGACCCTTCATGTGCAGCTCAACAGGCAGACCATGGGCGCATGATTGACTAGCATGGGTTGCTAGCGCATACCGAAACGCAGTCATCTTGGCCACTGAAACCATCTCTCCGTGGGCCACACTGGCACCATTCCTGCATTGCCATGGAGGAGAGCTACTGGCCGCAGTCAGCACTGGCACACTCAAGATTTGATACCAGGCTGCGAGGCTCATCCATGCACTGGAACAGTGCCTCAAACAGGATGTAGCCAGTCCAAGCCTTCTGATTTTATGCATGTATTTTTACATCATATATTTATATACATTTCAAATACATTGTTAAAATATATTTAAATATTCAAAATGGGCTGCTCTTTCACATTTATGACATGTATTTACATATTTCAAAAAAATGTGTGCTTACATATAGTACATACATGTAAAAAATATACTGAAATACATATTGTTAATTCATGTATTTTATACAAATATTACACAATATATTTAATACGCTCACACACACACACACACATGCACCCAAACACACGCACGCATGCACACACGTATGCCCACACACACACACACACACACGCACACACACGCACACACACACAGAAAATAAAGCTAGCCTGGCTTCTCTGAGGCTGGCTGGCTCGTCAGAGGGTCATAATGGCGGCCTGTCCCCACTGATCCCACCGCAGACACCATCAGCTCGTCACGTTCTGTTCCATTTGCTCAGTTTTTTTCCTTCCTTTCTTTCTCAAACCACGTAAACCCCCTAACCTCTGGCAGCATCCATTTCGGTACGCTGAAAAAAAACAAAACTGATTCTGAAAGCTTCCGAAACAACGCAGCGCAATTACTCCCAATCAGATGGCTCACCCCGTTTCCTGATGCCATGACGACAGGGTGAGTGGGGAGTGGGGGGTGGAGAGCTGGAGGCGGGAGGCAAGTCGAGGGGTGGGGAGGAGGCATAAGGAAGGAAATGTATTCCAAAATAATAACGCAAAATAATCCTGTTAATTAACCCAATTAAACTGACAGAACGCGGCAGGTCCGACGTGCCGCACTTAACACAAGCCGGCCCCCTTCACAAGTCATTACGGAGCCCGGGGGGGGATAGAAATCCACCGGTGGAAAAGCGACGCGTACTCCACACAGAATGGCAACGGGCCCCAGGGTAGGCCGTGGAGAGCGCACATTCCCCCGATGATATCCGTCCGCTTGCAATGCCGCCTCGCGCTTTCCTGTGAATCTACGGCGTATGCTAACGGTTGTTTGCGCTGGCGCTCACAGGCTCGGAGTGCGGTCTAAGAAGAAAAACTACCGCTGGTTTACTGTCGATCCCCCCTCTAAGCTAAAGGCTTTACTTTCCAGCGAATCTGGCTTGTTTTCATTCAGAGTGGTGTTTGATTTGTAGATCGTAACCTTCTGATTGCCACTTACGCCAGTGATACTCAGATCTGACCTCTGGGGGCCAATAGTGCCGCTAGTTTCATTTTCTGGCAGTTAATTCTTTGATTTGTGCCACTGATTAACCAGAGACCCCACTCACCTGGTGCACCAGGCCTAAATCAGCCTCTGATTAACAGGGATGAGGAATTAGCGGCACCTTTGCCCTCGCGAGTCAGATTTTAGCATCCCTGCATGAAGCACTGAGTATTTTCAGCCACTGCGACGCATGACGTAGCTTCATAATGAATTTTCTAATGTGCAAACATCACCGAATGCCTGCAAGCTTATGAGTCAGAAAATCAGGACAGCCAAACCTGAAAACAGAGTGACTAAAATAATGTAATGTGCACATTATTGCTCGAGCCTGCTAATTCACTTCGAAAGTCCACTTAACGAATGCTAAATGTCAGGTTGTAAATGCATCTGAGATTCTAAATGTTAGTGTAGCATTATTTTTCTAAAATTCTGAATGGTGATTAAGCAAATGAAAAAATAATCTATAGTGTTGAAATTACCTGTCAAACCATGGCAGCAGAATGCATTCAACTTATAGATATTTGTTGATCGTGCTCAAACATAACCTGTGTCCAACATCCATGGCTGCAGCATTTCCTGAACGGAATTTGTTACCACACCTGTCTCACAAGGAGTTCTGGCTTTCTGAACTTTTCACTTCCTGAACATAAGCGGCTGGAGCCATGGTGGCTGATGGGAAATCTGAAAGCTCTCAGGGCCTCTGTTCTCCTTAAACTGCCTTTGAGGCGACTCTGCCCCCTGTTTCCCCCTCCTCCTGTCTCACACACACCGTTTGGACCCTCCATTGCATCGCATGATATGGCAGTGGTGTTGCTCTGCATCTCCACGGCCTACCCACAGATACACACCGCAGGTTATCACCCAGCATCAAGTGGAGTGTGATCACTGCAGTCCTTCCAGTACAATAACCCTCACAGAAATCAAATGTACTGAAATGCATTGAAACAAAATATATCGCAACACTTTGCAGTATACGGACAAATCATTGCTACCTTCAAATATTGCAATACATAACTTGTGAAATTCACTGCTCTGAAGTATATTTGCAATTACAGTAGTATTGATCCCTTAACTTACAATTTTATGGTTTTGAAGAAGCCATTGGTTAAGGACAAATGTTGAAAGGAGTCCAAATATCTGTTTAAGGAGCAAAAAGAAGAGGAGATCTGTCTTATTTGTGAAGGCAGTTGATGACTGTGATTTCTTTTGAAAAAGCTACATTTGTAACAGGTCTTTGTAACGGTTCTCAAGGACAAATTTAGGGTTCCGTAGAGAGAACGCAGAATGCAGAAAGCGATAAAGCAGAAGGGAGCCTGATTCATTCTGCAGGAATTGTAACCGTGTTTAACATCAACGCTCGCGTTCGCAGTGGTTCGCAGAAATGTCACGGTCTTTTTCCGAGGCCAAGGAGGACTGTTTTACGCAGGTTTTTCCAGAACCAAGGAGCCAGGAAGTCAAAAACGTTCCTACACAATGAGCGTGTTGCGCCTGACACAATGGAAGGAGTAAATTCAGAACTGACGATATAGCCCTGTATTACACGCCATGAATAAACAGGAGGGAAAACAGTGCGGACGGGTCCTGTAACAAACAACAGAAGTTAAAATGTTTAATTTCATCGGAGCTTGGAGGTCTGAATTGCAGGTTGTCTCTGGCAGCCCTTGATGAACAAAGTGCTAAACGCGGGGACGAGCACATACTGACTGAGCCAGACGGCAACCCTCCGAAGAGATTCAGAGCAAAGGGGAGAAACCTGAGCCCATTCTGGGACACAGAGGTGGCGGGGGGGGGGGGGGGGGGGGAGAAACGGGGGCACTGCGCCTCTCGGACAAACAGCGGCAGGGTCATCTGGCCAACAGACCGCCGGGCCACTCCGGACGCTAACCTGCAGCGTCGCGGACTGGAAGTGACAGATCTTTGTCTCCCGCTGACAGAGGAGCCTCTGAGCCTCCTGCAGCCGTAGGCCCGCCGGCCTGCTGTCCAGCTCCATGGCCCCCATGCCCTCCTTCCTCTACAGGAAGGTACAGGATCGGTGCCCACAGCCGGTGGTGGCCTGACCAAAAAAAAAAAAAAATCAATTCCACCAGCTTTCAGTGGATCTCCACCAGCAGCCCACCAGGGGCGTTTCAGTACCATCAGTCGATGCCACAGGGAGGATGCCACCAGGTTATTAATAATCAGCACTCTACCCCTGTATGACTCCTGTGACAGCAGCCACCTCCATTTTTGTAATCTACCCACCAGCTTTTCTGAGATCCCCTACCAATTTCTGGCCACAAAAAGTGCCTGTTTCCAGATACACTTCCAGTACCATAGCCCCTGTGTGGCCCCACTGCAAGCCAGCTGCCCTTAGGCTCCTTCGAAACCAGAGAGAGAGAGGGGGGGGGGGGAGAGAGAGATACAGAGAATGAGAGAGAGAGACAGAAAGAGAGAGAGAGTTCAGTATTAGAGCTATGATGATTGATATGGCTGATTGATTTCACAAATGCATATTTTTAGCATTAACAAATGCAAAAGTTGCTCATTGTGATCTTGTGCGTTATTGTTCTAACAAATCTGAAACACCCCTTCCAGTCTTACAGAAGATAATCGTGTGCCTCACTTTTCCCCATTGCTGTTCTGGGTAAAACCGTGACATTTCCAACCCTCTATATTAAAATTATAAATGTAATAACATACAGTATACTGCCTGTGGCTAATAACTCAATTTCTGGCTGCTGTTAAGCCTGATATAATTTGGCCTCATGACATCACTTTTACATTTTTCTTTTTTTTTTAAAACCTGAATTGACTTCTGGTTTCTTTAAATACACATGACTATTAATGCTATTACTTCTGATACATCCTCTGATTTTGAATGCATTTGTGAGCATTTGTAAAATGTTAAACGCTCTTCTAATTGATCAGGTGAAAAAAGAAAAGGCTTTGATCTCGCTAACATTCACTGGGTGCTGGGGAGAAGCTCAAACTGAAGTAATAAAGGTTACGTTTTTTTTTTTTTTCTTTTTAATTTATCTTTATATATCTAGGTAGGTCAACTGATGATCCAGTTCTCTTGGGAAATACTGTCTGGGAGAATCAATGTGGTTAGGGCACTTAGTAGACTGTGTTGCCAGTCAAGTGGAGGTGGGTTAATTGGGTAGCCCTATGAAGAGAGCCAGTAGAGGAAACTGACTTTCAGAATTTTTAGGAATAGGAACATGGGAAATTTAATGTCTGCTGTCAGGACCAGATATCATCTTCAGAACAGCGCTCGATCAAAGCAATGGGCCATTGCTCTCCGCATAGTAATGCCCCATTTACTCCAGTTTCTGGTAGGTGCTAAATGTCATCTGACAAGAAAAACAGTCTCACACCGAGAAGCAGATCTGTTATTTCTGATTCCAGTTTCAGGGAAGTGAACGATTTTACAGACATTCTGCAAATTATTCTCCCAGGCCTTGTGACACAGACGACTAATACTTTCTTGTCGCTTACAGGCAGCAAAGATGGTTTTAATGGTTAAATAATGTCGGGATGCACAGCCGGTCGATTCTGTATAACATAATTTGCTCAGATAAGTTGCATGAAGGAACTTCATTTGGACCTTCGTGACTTTAAGCAGTCTACCAAAATGTATCTGTGCAATGCCTGCCTGGACTTTTATATCATTCAATAGTCAATATCCAGACTTTTTTTTTTTTTTGGTTGATCTAATAGCGATGGAATAGTGAGACTTCTTTATTACATTGCATTGAAATAACTTTACAAACACACTTATCCAGAGAGACTTATAGAAGTGGAGAAGACCTCTTGTCTCTGGAATACAAAAGACTGGTCAGGTGCCCAGAGGTAGCAGAATGGAGAGGTCTGGCCGGTGGTGGTCTTCGAAGATACAATGGAGTGGACTGTCTCTAGCTGCCTTATAGTCTAGCCCAGGGGTGTCAAACTCCAGTCCTGGAGGACCACAGCATCTGCCAGTATTTGTGGTTTCCTTTCAATCAGCAGCCAACTAAGGCCTTCAGAATACGACGTGTGGCCTCCTTAGCCAATCAATGAGTTCCATTAATCACTTGTGGGGAAACACACAGCAGACGCTGCATCCTTCCAGGACTGGAGTTTGACACCCCTGGTCGAGCCCATTGATGCAAATTGATTCCTCTTGTCTCAGCTTCACTCATTTTGCCAAAAGAGGGCCCGGTGGGACGTGTGAGCCTTTTTGTTACCGTCCCTCTTCTCTCACATCTCGAATTAACTCCGTTTGGATTTCGTTCCCCCGGGAAAATGTCCTCTGTGACAGCGCTGTGTGACAACCTGTTTGAAACCAGCACTATGGCAAAACAGAACAGTGATATTGTGTGTGTTGGTTTAAGTGCTGGAGTCAGCCCAGTCGTTTCTCCCTTGAGCAAGTGACAGTCAGGTAAAAAAAACAAAACACAATAATAATAAATAAATAAATAAATAAATACATCCACCTACCCCCACCCCTTCTGCCACCACCCTAGTATGAAAATAGTAGACGGGTAATAACTACACTTTGACACAGTTTGAATAAAATTAACCTCCCTCCCCCAGTAACTGGGTTAAAGTGCACCATACCCCAATTACATATGGGAAATAACATCCCTCTCTCCCTGCTGTCCTCGAACAGCGCGCACCGTGTCTGAATCTTCCACAAAAAAATAAAATAAATAAATATGAAAATGTAATAAAAACGTGGTGACAGCAGGCGATTTCGCCCCGCGCTTGACAGGCGGGAGATACAGCTACGCCCTCGAGAGTTGCCGGTTGAAGGTTTTGTAAATTAATATAATTTCTGCATTCGCAAATCCGTGTGATTGACAGCTTAATAAAACCAGCCCCCCCCCCCACCTCCCCCCAGTCATTAGAGCGCAGATTCATCCCTGTCCCATCATGCACTTGGGGTTGTAAGACCTTTGTCAGGTGTGAAAACTGTCTGCTTCTTTTTCTTTTTCTCATGAGCCAACTGCTAGCTTATGTGCTGACAAAATGTCCAGCTGGATGTTTTTAATATTAATAGGAAAGATGTCTACAATTAGCTTTACAGGCACCTTTATTGAGAGATTTGCAGTACTAGCTTACATATGATAGGCTGTCTAATTATGCACCATTTCAGTAGTATCCTGAAGCAATTCAGTACTGGAACCTTACTTTTAAGCTGAGAATGGAAATCCCATCTGGGATTTCAACCTGAAACGTTAACTGAAAAATACATGTGACGTCCCAATAGTGAACAAAAAAATGGGTTGTCCCTTAACTGAATTCTAAGCCCAAGCAGCGGTCTTAGATATGTGATTCATCTAATACGAGGGGCGAAAACTCACAAAATCATCACCAATTCAGCAAAACAAAAACAAGAAGATGTATTTGTAGGCATTTTTAA
This sequence comes from Anguilla pacifica, assembly GCA_039654925.1. Taxonomy (NCBI): domain Eukaryota; kingdom Metazoa; phylum Chordata; class Actinopteri; order Anguilliformes; family Anguillidae; genus Anguilla; species Anguilla pacifica. The sequence continues at coordinate 10,854,015 of CM077291.1, read as the reverse complement.
TGAAAAAATATATACTATTCTTCTTCTTCTTCTTCTTCTTCTTCTTCTTCTTCTTCTTCTTCTTCTTCTTCTTCTTCTTCGATGAAGAAGAAATTAAGAATGTGCTCATAAAGCACTTTGTATGAATACAGATTACTGCAATATATAAACGGGAGGTAGTGTATGTTAATATCATGTCAAATACAGTACATATAAAGCACTGCAAGTGTTTAAAAAAAAAAAAAAAACAGGCTGAAGGTTTAATATGTGAAGTTATGCCTCCCTCGCCCCCACATCCAGGCACTGGGCATTACAACACTGCGTCATGGGGGTGAATGGAGCCAGCGAGCATTAGGTGATAATCCCCACTTCATTAGGAGCACCCCCCCCCCCCCCCCCCCCACACACACACCCAATCCCCACACCCCCCACCCCTCCCGTGCGCTGGGGCGTGTCTCCCTGCTGGGTGAGGAGGCCTTTGTCTCCCTCGCTGCAGACGTAATGAAGTTAGGCAGCAGCTGATCTATTGGCGAGGGGCTCGGGGAGTATCGGGTGCCCCTCCCCAGACGGTGGGCGTACCGTGTAATCGAACACGATAACGTAATTTTAGACGCGGGCATCGGGAGGGGTGTTCGGTCGCTAAACATTACATTACATTACATTACATTGTTAAACGCTAAATGTAAGAACTCGTTAATTTCACATTAATTTGTGCCACTGGATATACGAAAACACCCAAACATGCCCCTCGTTTTATTTAATTGGTCTGCAAACCTTTAAAATACCCATTTGCTTATTCGTGAAATGATATCAATTTCAAAATCACTTAAGAATCAATAAATTTCTGGAAAAGCGTTCACGAGCTGAATTATTAATTACCCAGCCTAAGATCAGTTTCTTTAAATATTTTCATAGGGTGAGGTAAGGTAACATGAATATGAATTTTCTTTTAACACTGCTACTGTGCAATAAGTGCAATAAAGGTAACTATATTCTTCTGACTGTTCCATAAAGCTACGTTCCATATTCTATGGTAATTCTGCAATTCTTCCATAACATTCCTAACCTTTGCCCCATATCATGCAAATAGAATTTCAAATTTTTATATTCTTTAAATAGTTTACCATAACTGCCCCTTTATTATCTTAATTTTACGCCTCTTTCCAGAACCATCCAATTATACATTTTTTAAGTTAATGCTGTTTCTGGAACTCTCATCATGTTACAGATCTTTCGCCTTTCCTTCTAGAACTATGCCATCATCACAATTAGGTCTAGACATGTAATGGAACTGTTGGAAAAAGCATTGTAATTAGGAATGTTGTGGACCATAACATTTCTAATCATAATGTATTTTCCAACTGTCCCATTACATTTCTTGTCCTAATGCTGACTCCATAGCTGCTATACTTCTTCTGTATGGTTCTTCCTCTTTCCAGAACTTGCCATGATATGGCTGCCATGTAGCCATTTCTCCAGATGAAGCTCTTGCCGTTCAGTCTCAGCTGATTATGTGCTACCGGGGTGAGAAGATTATCCAGTCAGTCCTGTACCATCTTTACGAGTCTTTGTGTAGAATGTTGGGGAGCCGGTGGCAACCAGCCTAAGCCAATCAGAGAGCAGAAGGGTGCAGCTTGAGAAACCATCTGAGCTTGCGAGTGCAGCCAACACTGGCACAGAATGCAAAGGCAGCTGTCAGCATTCTCCGTCCAAAAATGAAGGGAAGTGATGCACGCTGCACTATAGAGACCAACTGAAGCAGGTCCATGGGAGAGATAGTGTGCCATGCATATAGAACAGACGTCTCCTTTTATGGAGTACCTGGACGGGCCTAACCTTTACCGCATCCTCTGTGTTTCTCCATGGCTCCAGTCCAGTAGAGCACCTCCTCTTGGGGGACATCAATCTGGCCCAAAATAAGTTTTTTTTTCAGGACAGAAATCACTTTGCCTTGTTTTTTTAAAGAGATGAAACATGTCTCTGGAGCAGAAAAATGGGCGACTCCCTCCCACAAGAGCGGGCCAGTAAATAATGACATCACCTTTTTATTTTTTCAGCTCTAAAGGGAGGACCGGAGGGGTGTTGGGGGGGGGGGGGGGGGGGCGGGGGCGGGTGAGACAGGGTCTGGAGACTGGCTCCATGTGGGAGAGACTGACATATAAAGCAAAGTGTCTGGAACAAATAATAAAACATCACGTACTGTTATGAGTGCATTTCTTTCTCACTATGCTTGCTTAGAGAGTTTGGAGTTTAATTCAGAGTTTGAATTGCAATGCAGAGAGGTGGCAAAATTGAACTGAATCCGAGGTTCAGAAAGTAAAAGTCCCCCCCCAGTATTTTGTTCCCGTAACCTAGATTTGCCAATTAGCACACATCTTCAGCCAGGAGGCAGAACTAATTAGTGAAGAAACACATGGCAGAACTTTTCTGATTCTGAATCTGACTTTCTGACCCCCTGGACTTTCCACCTCTAAACTGAACCTACACATATCTCTGGATTCAAAAATGAAATGAATATTATCGATCGCTATATTACCACCCAGTTTAAATGAAAACTACAACGGGATGAGTTGAGACTGGCCAGGAAAAAAATAAAATAAAATAAAATCTTTGAATGCTAATGAGTTGCCTCCCCATCAAATTTGTGGTTAACCCCGTAAATAACAGCTACCAGATTCATTATTTGTGACTTTTGTTGACCAGTTCGGTCTCGTCTTTAAACGCTGAACTTTCCCATGTTGTGATTTCGAGGTGAAAGCAGTTATTATAAAAACCATTGGTTCTGAAAAAAATTTCTATTCAAAACATTGTAAATTTGTCTTGTCTGCTGATGACTGCTTGGATCTAAACCAGCCTTTAATTTGGTACTTCTCAATAAATTGTGTGTAATGTGGGGTAAGAATGCTGATGAACAGCACATAAATTACAATTAGATGGCAAAGGCGACATGGGGTTCGCTGCTCCACAACGTGAGAAATTTCCAGAATTTATGTGTGTGTGTGCCTGTGTGTGTGTTTAATGACGTGAGTCATACAGGGTATTTACGTTTATGAACATTCATACGTGTACAGCAGGCTATGACAGCATCAGCTCGGGAGGTGGTGCGGTCGTCTGTCAACCGGTGATTCTGGGCGTGTCAAAGAGTCCTTGAGCGAGGCACCTAACCCCTAATCCTGACAAGCAGGTCGACGCCTTGCACGGCTGCCTTTCGCTGTTGGCGCGTGAATGGGTGAATGAGAGGCATTCACCGCAAAGCACTTTGTGCAGTAGCCGCAGGACGATATGCCGCATAAATGCCGTCCATTTAGCATTTACCATATGGAATAGCCAGCATGGTAACCGTGTCTTTGTAAGTGCGCCAGATTAGCGCCACCAAAAGGGCTTTTCTGTGCTTCACCATCCTCTCCCTCTTCCCGCCAGCCTGAAGAGAAGCACTTTCATAGAAACAATGTGTGAATGAATTGCTATGGGTGAATGGACGAGCAACCAGACGTGACAAAGAATATCTGTTACTGCACAGTCACTCGTTAAATCCATCTGTTTTTAGACAAAAGATAAATTCAGCTACAAAGAATCTTTTATTTATTTGTTTATGTATTTATTTAATTATTTAATTTATGTATTTATTTTGCTGGCTTCCCTTTTTCATAACTGTTCAATCTTTATTCCAGAAAAAGTTGCCTAAATAGTGAAATAAATTAAGAGAATAAATAATTAGGTGTTAAATTCATGATTTCAACATAAGATGAAATCTTATGTTGAAATCAACATAACAATAAGACTAAGTAAAATGAATTAAATGCTCTAGCAACTAACTTAAGCATCCGATCATAGTGGATCATTTTTCCTTTCTGATGACCTAGCATAAACGAGTATACTCATTTTGTATGTGAACAGTGTTGTGAGCAAGACTTTTCATTGATAAAACCGTATAACTCTTGAAAAGACAGAAAAACGGGGAAAAAACTAGAAAACATGTAATGCTAGGCCCATGAACAGTTCATAAAACGAGAAAGTATGTAAATATTTAGTGTCATAATAAACAGAAAAAAGTTTGACTGTTGCTACAAGCTACAGTAGCATATAAGCCATTGGAATGAGCCCACTCTTTGACAGCATGTGGTGGCTCCACCCACTAGTGAGGTCACAATGCCTCACAGTGACATCGCTAAAGCACTAGGAGGGTTGCATCTAGGGCTTAGGTGGAAGGCAAACTTGTTTGTGTCCAGACTACTTCCGGTAGCATTGTGCTGGATCACCTATATCATCTGGCATCGATCCATTCACTTGCAAAAAGTAACTGAAGCCAGTCAGTGCTGTCAGCATTATCATTGATGTCAGTCACACAGGGAGGCCCCGCCCCTGTGAAAAGGCCTATGAGTAAACCAATCAGAGTGCCCGCTGAGATTCCAGGTGAATCACCATTTTGAATGCGTTTCAATGGGACCGACACCAGACTGTTAGAAACGTGCCAGAATCAGCCGTCAAACATTAGTCTGGCCCCGAGCAAAATCTGCTCGTTCTGCATAAAAAATTGCGGATGCTCACCTTTTGAATATTCCGTGGCGTACAAAAAATCCTTCCCCCGGCTGCAGTTTTAGAGACAGTTCTGTCATTTAAATTGCAAATAAATAGCACTCTAGGCCCCGGCTGCTTTCCGCTCCACTAAGTATTACATCTGTACGGTTTTCTACTTTAAGCCGTGACATTTGAAGTGCTTAAACTGAGATATCTCCACTCCGTTAATTAAACACCTCCTGGAAAGCCAAGGCGAGGCGTGCTGGGGCTGTAATGGGACTCAGAAGTTTTTGGCAGCGGTGCCCGGTGCCGGTGCCGGTGCCGGTGCCGGTGTTTGGCGTCGAGTGCTCTCGGGCAAGCGGCGAGGCACGTGCAGAGGAAACGAGTCGCCGTGGAAACGAGTCCTTTCCTGATGCGACTCCCCAGGAGGCGCGGGGCCTCCAGCTGAGCCTCGTAACTCCCCACCCCTGCCCTGCCCCCCCGTGCCATTCAGTCCACCCCTTCCTCCCCAAATCCACACTGAGAGAATTCCTTATGCAATCAATGCTCTCCTCATAATGATAACTACCACAACAACAACAACAAGAATAATAAAAAATAAGAATAATGGTTATTATTATTATTATTATTATTATTATTATTATTATTATTATTATTATTATTATTATTATTTCCGCATGAAGATGGGCAAGAATCGTTCTGTTGGTTCTCCGTTTTGAATACGAGCCAGTTCCTTTCTTAGACCCACGAATGACTCCATTTTGAATTTGTGCCAGTTCCTTTCTCAGACCCATGAATGTCATTAAAAGTGCATTTATCAGACACAGCAGCAGGCATAACAGTGCATTATTCAGTGGAGGGAAGGGATAAGAGTTATTCTTGCTGCTCTTCTTTCCCGGTTCACTGGGACCACGGGTCTGACAAGCATCATTTGTCAGGTTCATAGCGAAGCAGTACCACGAACCTGACGAGTTTGATACCTCCGATCATGTAAGATGTGTGTGCCTAAATTCCAGGGTTATTCTTCTAGTAACAGAATGGTCACAGAGTTCTGAAAAATCATGACACTGCTCCAAGATGGAGGCAAAGGCTCACGTCGGCTCAATCAGTGACCTGCAACTTGATTAGCCGCTGGCTAAAAGTTGGTCGAGCCAATCATATTTCAGGAAACGAATCGCACACGACCTTGCCTTCCCCGCCGCTACAGTGCAGAATGATCAGGGGTCGTTGCTGCCTTAAGGTTCGAGGTTTGACTCATTCCGCTCTCCGTAGACCCACTCATATCTGTGAAAAATATCCAACAGCGAAACGGATTGTTACTTTTGCTTCATACTTGTATTTTTATTTATTTTTTTTTTCAAGAAGAAAAAAGGGAAATAACATAAATATGTGACTAGTACTGGTGACATTAATGGCAATGGAAAATAAATAATAATAAAATAAATGTTCTGGAAAAGTAAGAAGCCCTCAGGTCTCAACATCTAAAAGTTCCACCGGTCTGGCAAATGTAGCGTAATATTTATACAGTGTCCCCTGTCTGACGGAAGAATGATACACACCCGTGGGATCTTTCTGCGCACAGAGAACCAAAGTAGCCTTAACAAGAGGGGTAGAGCTAAAGAGTATTGCGTTTGAATTATAGTCAAATTGTCAAATTGATTCAGAAAGAAACATCCCAAGTAGCCTCTCTCTCTCTCTCTCTCTCTCTCTCTCTCTCTCTCTCTCTCTCTGTATGCGTTCTACCTGTCTTTGTGAATCATACATGTACAGTATACCTTCCTCAGGTGAGAACTGTGTCTGAATCGAGCCAATAGCTGAAGGAGCATCCCTAGTGTGAGGCCGGCCTCTTTAAATGCATTTCAGAGATGAAAAACAATGACTCCCCCCGGGATTCCTGGTAAACGATACCCTCCGGTGAATACAAGTAAAATCAATATACACATAAAGGCACTCTAACCCTTTCCAGAATCTCTGGATCTGCACCGGGGTGGGCGCTAGGCCACTGCATCGGGAGGTAGTTGTTGGGAGGGGCCATCTGGAAGGCAACAGTGGGTGCGTGTGCGTGTTTGTGTGTGTGTGCGCGTGTGTGTGTGTGCGTTTAGAGAGGGAGGGGGGTACAGGGCCTTCAATGCAAAAAGATGCAATCAACTGGGAATTGAGTATTCTCAAGCACTGTTAACGTTCCAAGCCTGCTTCCTCCCTCCCTCCCTCCAACGCTAATATTGTGATTATGAATTTGAATCCCTCCTGTAAATATCAGTAACCGCTCTGCCTGTTGCCCTCGGGGAAATACAGGGGATTCATTAAAAACATTTTGGGACTGACTGAATGTCAGCGCACTGCCTGTCAACTAAAATATTCATTTTCTCCGCTTATGCTAATATTAATATAACTTCAGTCAAACAGCAGTAGTAACTGCATATGAAATCAGATTATTTTTTATGTGTTTTAAAAAAAAAAATTTTATTGTGAAGGCAGATAGCTGTTTTATTTCAGGATTTATTTTTTTTCTTACCCTGCCCTCCGGGGATTTACACAATTCACTGTGCAAGCAGAGGAGCGACACAATAATACTGTCTGAAGTTACAGAATAAACAGTGACGTGACGGTCCCACTGTACTGAGTAAAAAACCTCCCCTGTGTTTGCTGTGATGTATGCTGTCACAGCACGTTTGCAATGTAAACAGAGCTGGTTTTAATTATTCTCTAAGTGCAAATGTTTCGCAGTGTTCCCCTATGTGCTTTGCAGTACAATCACCCATAACCTAACCCCATAAGTCAACTCTTAACACATGAAACAAATGTGTGCATGATGCTTATATCAAAAAGTACATTATATCCTACATACTCCATTATAGTTAAAAGTTTATTTTACACTGAATGTCTTACCGAGCGTATGTTTTGCTGAAAGTCGCAATTTATATTTTTGTACTATCATAATAAAGAACACAAACTCCCACACCGTGTCTGGCTAATCAATTCTAATTAATGCAGACATTCTAGAAGAAGAAACAAGACCTCGGGTGAACCTTTCCTTCCTCTGAGTCACAGACGTAGCCATCAGCGGAGAGTCAGACGAGCAGACCTGCTCCGAATCAACCTCCGCCTTTCTCTACACCCAAACCGCCCCCCTGAGCGAACGACAAGACCACACCGGAGGTGGGTAACCCGGCTTCAAAGAGTAAAAAGACTGACCATGAATTTGCTCCACCACCATGCGCTAAACCAGCTGATTCTAATTAGCACAACTCTTCAGCATGATGGGAGAACTAATTATTGTGATCAGCCGGTTTAGTGCATGGTGCTGGAGCAAATGCATGGTCAGTCTTTTTACTCTTTGAAGCCGGGTTACCCACCTCTGGACGACACAGAGAGAAGCGGCGCTCGAACGGCCTCGTTTCCACGGCGCAGACGACTTTCTCACGCCGACAACACGCCGTGCGCGTCTTTGACCGCCTTTCGATACGTTCGGCCTGACCCGCCGCGAGGTCTGTTTTTGTTTTTTTCCTGTTCACGATGAACTGGCTGACTCAAAAGAGAGAGAGACTCGGGTGGAAAATGGTGACTTCCCTTCCCTACACTTCGCTCTCTTGCAGTGTAGATGTACAGATGCGATCTTGTTTTATTTCACCTCGCACCCTTTTCATAGAATTAATGATATAGAATTTTAAAAAAACCTCACAAATCCACTGGCTTTTATTATCCGCCTCCTCTGGAAGAGGAGCAGGGTATGGAAGGGTGATTCAGCGTAGCTGTAAACCTTAGTCATTATATCATGGCCACTTCAACAGCACAAAGAGCAGTGGGCAAATTAGCCAGCCAAGGCCCTAATAACCCCGACAGTGAGTTACTTTTTAAAATGGCTTAAAACGGAAATGATTCTCAACGTTAAGGGTCGACTGAGGTAGGTTAGAATTATTGTGAAGGGATTTAAATTTGCCTTTGCTACTTGAATTTTAAGCTTATAGTATATGTACTACTATAAGTAGTGTTCTTTTCCTAAGCACACAGCTTCATGTTACTGAGCTGAGTTTGCATGCTTACAGATTATATATTATTGATTTGAAGCCTCGAGCCTGTTCTGGGTGATGGATAAAATCATTTCTGCCTTCCATCTGTTTCCAACCTCTGTCTCTGTCTGTGGAAAGCGGTGCCCGCCTAGAGTGAGCCAAAGCTGGCAAAAGCACTGCTGCCATGCTGGGCAGCTGCTACGGTGCTTGGATCCGGGCATGGCATACAGTATCAAATCAAATGTAATGCCTTCGGATTATCTGCGGCGTGTGAAGTACCAGGCCAGAGAGCCCGTAGGTGTGGGAACCGACGACTGACATCTCGGGGCACTGCTGACTGTTAGCGGAGGCGACGGGCATCAGGAAACGATGCGCGCCGATCGATTTCGATGCGACAGCGGCGAGGCGCACCCGCCGCCGCCGAGAATCACAGGCGCGACGGAGGAGGCCGAGCGACGCGGGCCGTCCCATCGTGGCTTCGCGCCATCGGCGACGGGCGCAATCGAGCGTTAAAACGAGGGCTACGAGATCCTCTTCGAAGGTTGCGACAGACGAGCGCTTTCTGAAGCGCCGAGTCTGGCGCCGTCTGGAGCCGAGGTGAGCTCTGGAAATGATCGCCCGGTCCGTACGGAAAGCGTGCGTTTTTCCCAGAGGCGGCGGGTCGAGGTTCCCGGAGGCGGGCGCGGCGTCTATTTCGGGCACCCGGTGGCGCGTCCCGCTTCTCCGTGGCGCTAACTCGCTAACTCGGCCAAACGGTAATCCCAGGCAGAGACAGAATGGAGTCACATTCAGAGAATCTGGTTCAGCGCACCCCCCCCCCCCCTCCCCTCTTCCTTTCCCCACCCCCCACCCCCATCTGTCACACTCGCGCACACACGCGCACGTACACACACACACACACACACACACACACACCGCCTGCCCGTGGTTACATAACCATAACATAATGTGATAAAGCTCCCTCTAAAGCCATCTCAATTCCCAGCGCGATTGAGCCAAACTCCAGGAATTACTGAATAATTTAAATCGAATGATGGCGAGGACACGGCTTGGAGCCCGCTGCTAATTGAACTGCGGCTCCAGGTCCCCCTAATGAGGAGGCGAACCGAGCTACTCGCGCGTCTACCGTCACCTGCAAACTGGACGCTGACGCCTGGGCTTCCGAGGTCCAGCTTCTGCACATCGCTAACGGCAGCATCATTTTTTTTTTATCATTCTCTCTTCCTTTTGACTGTATTTCTTTTCTCTTTTCACGTGTTATTTCTTTCTGTCTTCTCCCCCTGGCTTCGCCTCAGCCGTTTACTTGCTGGCCCAGTCTGCTGTGTGCACCGAGAGTGGACGCTACCTTAATCACGTGCTGCACACAAATTCACACATGCCGTGGCACTTTATAAAACCCTTCACTGGCTTCCAGTGTTTGCAGTGGTTGCCTGCATTCAATTCAAACCACTCACACTGGCATACAACGCAACGAATGGCACCACCCCTTCCTATCTTCAGACAGTGATTGCATCACTCCCAACCAGACGCTCCTGCCATTATGGGGTAGGGAAAAGGTACCCATCTGCTTAGTCTGTAGAATCTACTACTACTACTACTACAAACAGAACACATGCACAAGCGGTCTAGAAACACAGTGGCTAAAGTCAGTGTGTTTGTGACTGTAGTTGTTGCTTGGTGATGTCTTAGTCGCACGCTTAAAAAGTGAATAAACTCCATTGAGAGGCGATGCTCACTGAGCGACGCTGTCCTCCCCCTCGTGCAGAACTATTGGTCTTTCATCAGGCAGAAGGCAAGGTGGACGCGAGACCGCCGTAATGAATTGGGTGGTTATCTCCAGCGTTCTCGGCGCCCGGCGGACGATTTCTCACCGACTCTTCCTAATGAGAAGGACCGCGTTTTTCCGAGCGCGGCGGGGGGTAGGCGACGGGACGCGGAACCGAGCGGGGGTTTCATTTTTTTTTTTCGTCTCGCACGTGGTTTGTAATGACTTTCATGTCCTTGTTTCAGAAAGCAGTGGCCGATCTAATTAACCTTCACCGGCGAGCGGGAGGAATCGCTGACTCGGCCGCGTTCCGGTAATTGCCGGTGATTAGAGAGCGAGGGGCTGCCAAAGATTAGATTCGAGCTCCGCGTTAAATGGGGAGTTATTGCGACGCGTTGGCCGCACTCGCAATGCCCGCAGTGAGGGAATGATTCACTATGAAGTGGCAACACATTCAAAACAGTGATTTAGCATGGGGGGGGGGGGGGGGTGGGGGTGGTGGGGTGTATGGGTGGGGAGTGGGCACATAAAAAACAGAGCTCCTGGCTCTCCATCTTATCACCAAGGACTGATAAAAGCTTTGTCCCCTTGCATTTGATTTGAAAAATGATTCTGCTAAGCAGATACAGTCTATGCTCAGGGGGTGGGATTCATAGTGTTTAGTGGTGATACGTAACTATACAACCGCTTAATACTAATCTTCTTTCAGTCACAATACAGAATGTGAACTGAAACAAGCCAGCTTCCACAAATAAATACAAATACAAACACACAAAACTTTCAAGCAGACTGTTGATCCCTATAATAGCCTGTCATCAGCTAATAGCACAGCTACCACCAGAATCCACTATTGTGGTTCTGCTCCAGGGTTAAGACTCAGGAATGTGGTGACCTGCAAAAGGCTCTACATTGATTTCTAAAATGATTTACAGTCCAGAGAAATGCTTACATATTTCAAAAGTCATACACGCACATCTTTCTTAGCCAAGCTTTGTGTTCTGGGTCGAGCTGTGAAGAGAACGGTGCTTTAACCTCCTTTACGACCCAGCAACTAATTTTTGTCTCATGAAGAAAACATGAGTTCCTGGTCTTAATAATAGGAATCATATATTCTACTCTGCTGCAACAACTACAATGAAAATATTTTACCTCCAACATGTCTTGTCGTCCACACATATATTATAAAAAAAATCAAACACTTAAACTTTTGTTTTTTTTTTTCTGCTGGGGCCAAGGAGGATAAGGAAGGTGTTTGCAGTGCATTTCTCTGCACTATAAATAAATATGAAAGTGTATAAATGAATATGTAATAAGCAAAAGTAATAGTGATTCTGTAGAATTCCCGCAATAGGTCAGGTATACATTTTCCTTTATTCTAGCGAATGGACTGGATTCAATGAATGTTTGCCCTTCACTTTGACCCTCAAAAAATTCATTTTTTGAGGGTCAAAGCCGTTAATATTTTTCCACAGGTACACTCTGTAAGTTACTTCCTGGCATTCACAGAGCTCAACAGTGTCTGTGGAGAGAGAGAGAGAGAAAAAAATAATAACAACAAACTTTATTTAATTGTGAGAAAGTTAAGGAGCAATGTTGACTGAATCCAGACGGTTGTGTGAGGGAAACAATATTTCGTTGGAGAGGACAGCTGCTGGATCTGCAGTGTTATTGAGTCACGCCTCCATCGCCGCTGGTGTTGGTCCACGCAGAAAAGCCCGGCCTCTTCCTGAGCGGGTTTAATTAAGCAGATGCTATTTGATTACCCCTGAGTCACCGGAGAAAGGAAACGGTAAACCCAAGCAAAGGGGGTTTGCGCAGAACCCCATTAAAAAGTACACGGGCTCTGTTTCGTCTCAATCCTCAACGCCAATTAGCTCTGACAGGACAAAGCCGCTCCGCTGGCTAATCAGTTTGCCGTCCCCCGTGTCATTGATTTAGGTCATCGAAATTATTCAATAAGCCGTCAGCAACGAAGCGAAACGCAAAAGGCAGCCGCACATTCAGATCAATAAAACGAGGACGGTTTTGTTTAAACCCCCCTTCCGTGGATTTATTTTTTTATTGTTTCGTTTTCCTTAAGGTAGAAAACGCAGCTTGTTTCTTTTTTTTTAGTATAGTGTAGCATTGTCATGATGCCGCTGCCAGTTTACTGTTTAATCTGAAGAGTTAGGCATGACAGGATGTTGTAGATTGTAGTAGAACACTACTGTAAGTACTGTAAGTCTACGAGATGCAGACTTATAGACTTATATCTTATAGACACACTGTTCTAAGTGCATAGAGTATACACACTGCATCTCAGACACACTGCTCTAAGTACAGAGAGTTTCCACACTGTAGCATAGACACACTGCTCTAAGAACAGAGTATACACACTACATCTCATAGACACACTGCTCTAAGTACAGTTTCCACGCTGTTGCATAGACACACTGCTCTGAGAACAGAGTATATACACTACATCTCATAGACACATTGCTCCAAGTACAGAGTTTCCACACTGTTGTATAGACACACTGCTTAAAGTACATAGAGTATACACATTGCATCTCAGACACACTGCTCTAACTACAGTTTCCACATTGTTGCATAGACACACTGCTCAGTGCTCTAAGTAGAGAGAATATACACAATGCATCTCATAGACAAACTGTTCTAAGTACAGAGATTTTCCACACTGTTGCATAGATACATAGCTCCAAGTAACAGAGAGTATACACACTATGTCTCATAGACACACTGTTCCAAGAACAGAGTTTCTACGCTGCATCTCATAGACACACGGCTCTAAGTAACAGAGCGTTTCCACACTGGCGCATAATCATTTCCTGTTGCCCACACGTCTCGCTGTTCCTACAGCGTGGGCCATGGAGAGATTCATGGCTCGAGGCCCCAGCCATAAGCTTCCGCTCCATCCTGCAGCCAGACCCCGCTCCGCGGAATACCCACGATGCTCGTTACCGCGGTTCCAGAGGCTGCTGCGTCCTCAGACCTTTTAAGGAGACGAGACAGTCGGCGTGGCAACAGTCGGCGGAGAAGTGGAACTCAAGGGCTGACCCAATTATCCAAATGTGGATAAACACAGAGGAACGGGAAAGCAAATAGTCCCAGGCTTTCGCTGTGGCACTACTTCGGCAGATAAACGAAACGTTTCCTGTATCCACGTTTCCCTCACCAACCGCAAGAGAAAGTTAAATGACCAGGGAGTTGGGGAGGGGGTTAGGAAGGGGGGTTGTGTCTGGAGCATGTTTACATTACAGATTACATTACCAAAAACATACAGAGTAAAAAAAAAATACAGTCAAATGTATCTTACAACATACAAAATAACTCCCGAATACAGCGATCGGTAAAATACAATCAAAATGGTGGAGGAGTTGGTTTAATTTCAGGTGCCATTTTACATGTGAAGTACAAGCAAGCAAATGCTACTCACACCCCATACCTGATCACAAAATAGAAGGTTCTGTCTGTGGTGCATTCAAGGTAGAGCTCGAAAAACACTATTTGTTTGCTCTACATTGCACTTATGCAGTGAAGCACCTCTATCTTAGTTCTGGTTTTCAGCTGGCATATTGGATTATCTCGAAGGCACATTCCACTTGTTTATCCATTTCTAAAATAGCAGCAGTGTAGTGTAAGGTGTAAGGAACTGAGTTTATACCCTGGAGGTTGTTGTACAGTTTGCATAACCTGAGAAGCTGTTGTAAAGTGTCTATGAATAAATGGATTGCATGAAACTGTACTGAAAATCAAATAAAAGCCAAGTTGTATAATCATCCTTTTGGTTTTGTCGAAATCAACAACACTCGCAGTGACAGTAGTGTGGTTTGTGATTGGAAAATGGGTTAAAGCTTACCCAGTTTGAATCTCAGCCCTCCAGCAGGAAACTCCACACTAATCCTATTGTTATTGTATTTTATTGATCTCTTCTCCGTTGGAAGGTTAAAAAAGTATTTTATTTATTTATTAATGAATTAATTATTTTTTTATATAGCTATGGTTTCCTAGATATCTTCCTTGCAGTGTTCTCTATCTGAAACCGACCACTAACCCAGCTATCCATTGCTGCTTAATTAACCTGCCTGGTTTAATAAACTATACTGAGAGTAGGATTGGCTGCTTTGAGCCGATTCTTCCAGGATGAGAGATGAACATCAACAAAATTGGCATGTGGTAATTGATGGATTATTATATTCCATTTCCATGATTGGACAGATTAATTTAGTGCTCTCCTGTACAGTTCATTTGGACTTCATGGTGCTATGCACATCCTCATGGAAATGAAACATTCAGAAAATATATTATAATGTATTATCAAGCCATTCAGTTTTGGAACAGAGGACGGTGTCTCTGGCAGGTCACCTTGAATGTCCCCCACCCCCTCCCCCCCCCCACACACACACACGCACACCTCTACCTTTTCTCTCTTCCTCCCACACTTTCCGAGTCCTTCTCTCATATCTTCTGTCTCCCAACTCCCTCTAGTTCACTACCTCACAGACTTCCTCCTGCCTCTTCCTCTAAACTGCTCCCTTCCCCAAAAAGCTCTCCCCATCACTCTCTCTAAAAATCATTCACAACACAACTCATGTATGTCTTCCTGTCTCCACCAGTTCCTCAAAATCTGCACCCCTTCTTTTTTCCCAACCGAAATGTTCAATACCCATTGTGTTCAAAAGCGGTGACAAAATATTTTTTGAGACGGGAGCAGGTATGTTAGTGATGCCTGATTCCTATTGGCCCTTGGTTTTCCAAGATCACCCCGATGACCAAGACCTTTCGTAGTCCATGCACCTTCATTATCCATCCTGTTTCCTGTTCCTTCATGGTCCCTCTAAACCAAGATTTTTCCTTCTTCGTGGTTGCTCTTAATCTGATCCACAACCCCCTTAACTCTGCTGCTGCACAATCCTTCTGGAAACCATCCATGCTGCTGACGATCATCCATGATCCACAATCCCTCCTGATACCTAGCCATCCTGGGCCAAAATTCCCCCTGATCTTTCCAATCCAGTGATATTCCGGACTCTTGCTCTAACATTAGTAGGCTGGGAATTGTGTTCACTCACACTTTCTGACAAGAAGGTTAATTATTTTTATTTAATTGCTTCTATGGATTCTCTCAATGTGTACACACCTACACATATTTAAAACCTGTATCAATCTTTATACATTTGGACTCATCTTAATTTGCCTCAATATTTCAAAAAATGTGTTTTTTAAGAAATGGGAAAATGCTAGTTTTCTGAAATACATTGCAGTATATTGAACATAGACTGTAATTAAATTCAAAACCAGTATTGATTTCACAACTCTAATCCAGTAAGCATATGTCTGTGGTTAATGCCATTATAGTTATTGTGGCATAATAGAGCTTGAGAATTGCCTCCCTCTTTATTTTTCTTAGGCTGTCAAGTTTTAAATTATAATGGAATTACAAAGAAAACAAAGCATCTCCATACTTGCATGTCAAGCTTTTTCGACGGGTGTTGTTCATAATTTGTGATGTTTACAGGCTGGATTTTTATTGCGTGCTTTATTTTGGAGACGAAGCGGTCTTTAATTATGTCGTTTGTAGATGTTCCCGTGTAACTGAGGGACACAAACGGCACAAAGGCGCGCGGTGTTTACGCCGACGTCTCGCGTGACTGCGCTTCCATTCATTTACTTCACTTTGCCTCTTCTTTTGATTCTCAGCATCTCCCTCCACCGCTGTGTTAATCGCGCGCCCATTAAACTTCCCATTGACGGTGCTCGGAATGAATAAAAACAGCGTGACGGCACCAATTACAGAGGTGAGAGGAGCCGGAGCAGTGGAGAAGAGAAAGCTTATTCCTAAATCACCACGCGCCACAAGTGCCTTAGCTGCGTGCACTGAAAGGCGTGCCAGACTGCCTTTTTCCCTGTGTATCGCGCTTTAAAAAAATAATAATAATAAATTTAAAAAAAAAAAAAAAAATTGCGACTGCTTCTTTAGGTAATTGCCTTCCCAAGACATGCTGGCGGGGAAAGAAAACGCGCACGTTAGGTTAACTTTTCGATACGTTTAGATTTTCTGAACTGTATGAGCGCCCATCACCTATAAATCTGGTTGCCAGGGCTAGAAAAAGGCATGGAAAAACCCGCGCCCAAATGGAGTAAGGTAGCCGGAAGCTGGTGGCAAGTACCATAACTATGCCAACAGTTTATCCCTCCTTGTTTCCTTGCATTGTATTTACGTCCTCCGCCAAATAGAAGTCACAATAAACTTTTGAAAAGGGTCTTCACAAAGAGGCTATCTCATTTGCACAACTTCAATAATCTTAGTTGATAAAGTAATTGCCACTAATTAAGCACAGGTGATGACTGACAGTGACGTTTACATGCACCACTCACACGTTAATTTCAGTGCGATTACTTACTACTTTGTTGTTTTACAGGAGGATGATGGGAAATGCCCACATTAAAATTTTTTTTTTTTTTTTTTAAATAAATCAATTCATGATTCAGCTAATTAACTAATCATGGTCTTTAATCAAGCCTTAGTAGAATCAGGTGTCTTAGTGGTGGGCTAAAACAAAAACCTGCAAGCACACCAAGCCTTTTCGGATAAATCTTATACGATAGGCTCGGGGTGTGCTTTATTTGGATGCATTTTTCTTTTTACTGCAGTGATACTCAATCCTAGTCCCGGAGAGCCAAAGAGTTTTCTTTGTTTTTGTTTTTTCCTTAAGATCACTGACTGATTCAGACCCGAGTAACCAGGTGACCTGAGTTAACTGTGCAATCAACTTCTTTAACTGAGCAATTTCTGAGCTACTCAAGTTCTGAGTAACAACGAAAGCCAGCAGACCCTGCAGCTCTCCAGGACCAGGAGTGAGGACCACAGGCTCAAAGACATGCTTTTCACATACATGTTCACAGTCCTGCCTGACAACAGCTCTTCTTAACTGTGCTATCTGGCTGGCAGTCCAAGAGACCTTGCCTCCTTTGTGACCAAGCAGGAGATGCTGCGTAATTGGTCGATATGATGCCAGCTGTAGCTACGCCAAATAATGACATCATTAAGTGATGATGCAATTATTAAGCAATTATTTTATTTATGGAAGCTATTAATGTATTTCTGGTGTGTATTTTTATTTGTAAAGATGTTTGGGGAAATATTGTAAGTAGAAGTAAATGTGGGCCTTTGGCCTACTGAGTAAAAAAGTAACCAGGCTAAATAAATGTTTCCGGTGTCAGCAGCTAAGACCGGGGGGCGGCTAGCATTTCTCTCCTAGCGCGTGCCAGCAGAAGTAACAATGCTGGGGCTTCTCAGCACAAATGATGACATCATAAACCTGAACCCTCAAAGGACTTTGCTCTAATGTTTGACGAAGAAGCTCCTTAAAAAATCCTGAAACTCTGCCGTATGGAGAGTGTAAAAATATAATCTGCACTACACATTTGTAGCAAGTTATTTTGAGAATATGATTAATAATTTAATATGTCAAAATATCTAGGATGATTCATGAATCGTGATGGTTTTACGTTGCTAAACTTGATGCTGTAATCTAACAAATTATACAGCACAGCTACTACAAGGAGTACATCTTTCGTATCACAAACCGGAGAGTTGGGCCTGTGCAATCTTGCGCATTCCCAGTATCCATTGCACGAGAGGCCGCTCAGGAATCCGCTCCAATCTCGCTCATTGAAAACAGCGGCGCTCTGTCATCCATCTATATACTGTTAATGGCTGAGGCACCCATACTGACCTTTTTTTAAAATGTTTTTTTATTTATTTAACCTTTATTTACCCAGGGTTGGTTTGCTGAGCACGGATGCTCTTTTGCAGGAACGCCCTGCTTCTGTATTCTGAAGAATTGGAAAGACGCTAGTTGCTGTAAAGCCACACACAAGAGAAAAGATGTATTGACAGAGCGAACCATGGGTTGCCATGTTTTAACCTGGCAAAATCGGACAGATTTTCTTCATTGGTACATTGTGTTTTATTTAGCAGTGTTTGTCGAACCTCATCAAAAATGTCATTACTTAAAGGCTTTCACAGTCCGTGTTCTAGGCAGTTAGCATGGACCTTCATTCACCACAGAAATAGTTGAATACTGTTGGCTGTACAAACCAGCCTTACCGGCTACTGATTTGGTGTAAGCCTGATATTGACGACTTGACACTTTTCCTTTGAAGTCCACCTTCAAACACTTGCGGAATTTCTTTCAAGGAAACTTAAATATAACTTTCAGGTTCAGATTAAATAAGCATGGACATAACAGCGATGACTCCAGAGTAAACTATTGAAAATGGTTCTGAACAGGTGTTTTTTAACTAAATTATTAGGTAACACGTTAAAAATGCATTTCTGATGATCAAACATTTATTTTTTGCCTGGGTGAACATGAAAGGCATCCATTAATGAATCAAATATTAATAATGTCAAACTCTTCAGCACCAGAATTTATTAGCTTCTGTTTAAATACATCAAACAGAGCACATGGAACCCCCCGCCCCCCCCCCACACACACACACACACACAGCTGAGAACACAACATGTATGTAATCAGCTTGACATGGGTCATACAGGTAGATGTAACGTTAGAGTGAAGACAACAGGAACCCACTTCAGCATATTTAGATCCATTTATTGATCCACGAGATGGCTCTTTTTTTTAAAATACAACGCAACAAGACAGTAACGCCGGGCACAGAAAATGAAAGAAAAAATAAAACAGTATAAAAAGCTCTTTATCAGTTCCCCAAAGGAACAAAACCACAGAAAATTAAGACATTTAAAAAAACCAGGGAGAGAGAGATCATGTCCCGACTCCAAAATAATAAAAATATGAAGCAACAAACATGCACAGTCCTTCAATCTCTGACTGATATGATTTTTCTTTACTTTTTTGTAGGGGAGGAGGGGGAGGGGAAAGGGAAAGAAATTCAAGACTGTGATGTTGTGCCACAAAAACAGACAGTCCACAGCATTCCCAAGGTACATCAGCAATTGCAATTTGTAAACATTAAAACCCTTCTTTAAATATTCTTATTCCTACTGTCAATCCCACTCTGATGGGATTGTGACGTAGAAGCTCTCTGGCCTTTTGTTAGCAGTGAAATCTCAACAGCTTCCAGGTACTAATGATCTGGGGGGAAAAGGGGTGTGAAAAATCCCTGAACCTTTCCTTTGAAGTTATGCTGAAATAACCAGCATCACATACATATCACGGTGCAAAGGCTTCTATGTACAATCTCAGATGCACGGACTTATTGAAAAGACAAATTTCTTGAATCTTAAAAAAAAAAAACTATAAACCAGAAAAAAAAGATAAAAACACATACAAAGAAAAATGCAATCTCGTTGCTTTCGTGTGCACACCGAGAGTCTTTTTCTCATGTTTACCAGGAAAGACAAGATCAGCAAAGGATGGGTTTTATTCATCTTTTCCCTAGATAAGCGGCTCCTTCGCCCTATCCTCTGAGGCGAACATCGTACAGCGCGCGGCTCACGCTACCAAAAGGTCAGAGAGACCGCAGGAGAGACCGCTCCTACACGTTCAAGGTAATGTTAAATATGACCGACAGATTTCCTTAACTGTTCACATCGCCTACAGTACATACATATGATACAACATGAGAACGAGGTTCAAGGCATTTTTTTTTTTTTTTTTTTGTCATGTGCTGATGGAACTGCGTTGATCCATTTCTGACCAATGGGCCCCCTTGATCTGAAACTCGTACAGACACACACACACACACACACACACACACATTGTTCAGAGTCTCACGATGACGCTGTCAAAGCAAAACAGGAAACCAATATAGTGAATCAGATACTGTAGTCCTCACACAAACCCGGTTGTTCGACAGCAGCTGAGGCAGGAAATCTCCAATCCCACCCCAGAAAAGTCCCACTCTGCCGCAGAGCGTTAGGGGTTCATTGGTAACCCTCCTCCGCCCCACCCTATTTTTGAAATGTACCACTTAGATGGTGAGGTTTCACGGTGACACTTTTCCGTCTCTCTAACTGTGCCGGGACACAAACAGCGAAAAGAGAGGCAAAGACGCGAGAGGAACACGGAAGATTCCAGAAACGGTCCTGTCGCTGTTCTCGCTCGGTCCCCCCCCCGACTGGGAGTTGAGCGCTAGTCCAAGGCTGGTTGACCCAGCCTAAAACTCCAAACCCACTTCAAACGCTTCAAACGCTTTGAAAACATTTCCTTTCCTCTTCTTACTTTTCATCCTCTGTCGTTAACCTGTTTTAAATTTTTTTTTTTTTTTTTTTACATTTTTTGCTTTGTCTTTTCAATTTTTGATACAGTAGGCAAAGTCAGGCCGAGTCCAAGAGGAACAGGAAGTTAGCGAGCACTGAAGCGGAAAGACGCTCACTCCAACCTCCACCTGGACATACCCTATCCGGGCGACCCAGATTTAAAAAAAAAAACAAAAAAAGACATTCTGTGAAGATGCTAAATGGCACAAATCCTGGTGATGTCACGTTAAGATGTGGGGTTTTGAAGCGACGCTTGGATCGTGGACGAGCACTCAGAGTGAGGGAGGGCGAGCGCACGTTCGTCCATCCGCAAGCCGATTCACATTTTTGCTCTTTTTTCCACCGAGTCCAGCGGGCAGCAGTTGTGTGCAGTCATTTGCCACACAGTCATTGTGGACGGTTCAGACACGGAGCGCATTTCTTCTTCATCTCTCGTGTTTCACTCTGAAATACGGCCCGGCTGGTCTTTCCCGACCTGGCCCCGGTGGCTCTCGGCTAATTTCACCGAACAATGTCCATAGATCAGCCGCAGCGGAAGGGACACTAGCTAGCTTTCGTACTTGTCCCACCACACTGGCTCACCCAACAACAAAAAAAGAAAAAGAAAAAGTGAAAAAGACAAAGCAGCGAATGAGAAGAAAGATTAAAAAAACACAATCTATAATTAAGGCGGCTAAAAAATATTGCAGAGAATTTTGGCCCCTGTTTTGAGACAGACTGCCAGAACAGTCAAAGTCCTTGACCCCAATCACTACAAAGGATCAAGAGTGGAAAGAAGGGAAAAATAAACAGTGAACAATGAATCTAAATTAAAAACATTTAAAAAAATGAAATCTTCTTTGGAGAGGAAGGATTTATTTGGTTAGGGTGTGTGAATTTAAAGAAGTAAGATGTTCTAAGGGATTAATAATGGGGTAAAAGAGGTGTAAATAAATTATTAGACAAAAAAAAGTAACTGGTCAGTAATTGTTGACTAGCCATTTTAGCTAGCGCAATTTTGAGCGTGCACTAGCGCAAGACCCGGGCACCAGCAGGCTTCATCCAGCTGGCGGGAAGTCCTCACGCGGCAAGGGACGTCACAGTGCGTCATCGAACCCTTACCCCATTTCCCCACTGCACAGCTGCACTGCCCACATTTAGGGAAGAGGGAGTAAGTAGCCTCTCCCATCTTGGGGGGGAGGGGGGGAGGGCGTGTTTTGGGGAGTGAGGAGGCAGAGGCAAAGGCCAGCGCAACCCCTCCTTTCAAAACAAAGACGGGAGGGAGGGTGAGAGGGAACACACCCGCAGTCCGCAAGGTCGACACCCGAGGACGCCAACGCCTCGTTTTATTTCGGAGGAGGGCGAGGTGGAGGTGGGGGTAGGTGGGGTTTTGGGGGGGGGGGTGGTTGAGCTCACACCCACTCCTGCATGGAGCGCTTGCAGTACAGTATGTGGCGGGAGGTGCCCATCCGTTTGAACTGGAAGATGGTGTAGACCAGCACCAGCAGGCACAGCGCCAGGATGCAGGGGATGACGATGGCCACCGCCTTCACCGTGCCCGCCGTGTTGTCCAGCTTGATGACGATGTCCACGTCCTCCTCCGGGGGGCGCCAGTCCCGCTCGGGGTCCTGAGACTCGTCGCAGCCCATGAAGTCCTTCAGGATGGACCTGGGGTAGCCCGGCTCCACCCTCAGCTTCTGGTTGTTGAATTTCCAGTACTCTTTCCCTTTGTAGAAGTACGTGAAACCTGCAGGGGTTTCGGGACAACAAGGGAAGAAAATGAAAAAAGGCCTCGGTCACTTTAGCTACATTTGCCATTAAGGTTGTTTTTCTCTTTAGCATTTGTTTTTCAGAGGACAGATACATACTGACACTGATGAAGTATGAAGAAATCAATAATCTGATGCATTATAGTATAATATTTATAGTTTATGTGAATTTCCGGTGCTCGCCTCTAATCTTCAATGCCTTTCCCTTTATAATCTAATGTACTCTGTGATTTTTCTTTTAGAAATGTGTTGTGCACATTAAAATGCATATTGCTTCTCTGTGCACCTGCACACAAATGTTTTTTCTTTCAAATTGATGCCTGTATTAAATCTAACACATCTTTAAGTGGTCCTAACAGGGACGGGGCCAGCTAAGGTCACCAAGTCCAACTGAACGTACAGTACGCGCTGTGTTCAGGCAGAAGTGTGGACCGTGCACGTTTAGAGAGAACACGTTGCCGGCCAAACTATGCCTGGCAACGCTGTGCCACCCTTCACGCACGGACGGGCGCGGCCGCTGCCAAAACCGTGATCTCAGCACGCCGGGGGGAACGAGAGAAAACGCGAACCCCCCGCGTCTCCCCACCTGTCCGTCTCCAAAACCAGGAGCGCGCTGACGCCCCTTCCCCCCAACACCCATCTCCCCATCCTCACCATGTGACCAGCCCTGGCCAATGAGAGCATCGCTCCGGCCCCTGAGGCCACTCCCATGGTTCCATCTCCCTCAGGGATGCCAGATTGGCCTTGGGAACGGGTCTCAATGTCCGTTTCCTCGCAGTCTGTCTGATCTAGTACACTCCGTTCCCCTTGTGAAATTTGCTTAAACACTCAATTAATTAATGAACTAACCTCAGCGAAAAGGCAGGGTCATACCCAATCTGGCATTTAGGACTTGAGCAAGTGGAAGTGGAAATGACTATTAGCCATATTTATGGGCCATAACATTGACAGTTATTGGCTTGTGCAAATCAGTCAGTAATTGTGATTGTTGTGCTTTAGAGCCTTGGTGATTATAGTGATGTCCTACAATGCAGTACAACACAGCACCTTAAAATAAATGATGCTGCTCATTTAGACAAATGTGAAAACGATGGGAACCTATGCAAGGAAACCAAAAACAAATAAAAAATCAAGAGTACATAAAATATTTGGTTAATGTCCCCTTCTCCTAAAGTCTATGGGTGATTTTTCGAGTGATTTTTGAGGTATCTACCGTTGGCTTTGTCCACAAAGGCCCCCTGGGGGGAGTCTGGAACACCTTTCCACACTGTGATGGGTTTGGGGTACCCAGCGTCCATGGTCCTCATCTCCTCGTTGTATCGCCAGTACCTTCAAACAAACCCCAAAAAAAGAGTACAATTAAAGTGTCTGTCCTTATCTTTTTAGTGGATTTGGCCAACATCTGTGGTGGCTGGTGGTCACACCGGTTTATTTTCACACTCCAAATACCAGAGTTCCATTTGAAATGAAGCTATTACCAGGAGCACATCGAGTGCTTATTTTACGTTGAAGATGATCCAGCGGTAATGTATTTTGGAGGAAGAAGACTGCATAGAGACAACCATCAATGTCGTCTGACATGGTAATATTGAGCAACACATCAAACCTAATTTTAAAGATGCTTTTTGGAATTTTCGACGCTTGCTCTTTGGCATTCGGCTTGCAAGTTCCCGTGCGTGCGTCATCACATTTGAATACTTTTGGGATTGTTGCACCCGACACCACCAGTGGAAAACAGCACATAGAGGAGCAATTTATGACATTGAACTGATATTGCTACAAAAATGCCACTGTGAAAAGGTATCTAATATGGCATTTTATGGCATTTTTTATTATGAAAAAATTGAGGATTGACACTTTAATATCCTCAACTGCACAAAAAATAGTGTGCTTAATATCCTTGGCTGCTAACAAGAGTGGAAATGAAGTGTGGTGATAAGCAGTCTATTGCTGTCATTTTCAATGGCACATAGAAAGGTTACATCATCCTCCATACACACAGAACAGTAACATCATCCTCCATACAAACAGAACAGTAACATCATCCTCCATACAAACAGAACAGTGACATCATCCTCCATACACACACAGAACAGTAACATAATCCTCCATACAAACAGAACAGTAACACCATCCTCCATACAAACAGAACAGTGACATCATCCTCCATACAAACAGAACAGTGACATCATCCTCCATACACACAGAGCAGTGAGATCATCCTCCATACACACACAAAACAGTAGCTTAATCCTCCATACACAGACAGGGCAGTGACATCATCCTCCATACACACAGAGCAGTGACATCATCCTCCATACACACAAAACAGTGACATCATCCTCCATACACACAGAGCAGTGACATCATCCTCCATACACACACAGCAGTGAGATCATCCTCCATACAAACAGAGCAGTGACATCATCCTCCATACTCACAGAGCAGTGACATCATCCTCCATGCACACGGAGCAGTGACATCATCCTCCATACACACAGAGCAGTGACATCATCCTCCATGCACAGAGAGCAGTGACATCATCCTCCATACACACAAAGCAGTGAGATCATCCTTCATACACACAGAGCAGTGAGATCATCCTCCATTCACACAGAGCAGTGACATCATCCTTCATGCACACAGAGCAGTGAGATCATCCTCCATACACAGAACAGTGAGATCATCCTTCATACACACAGAGCAGTGAGATCATCCTCCATTCACACAGAGCAGTGACATCATCCTTCATGCACACAGAGCAGTGAGATCATCCTCCATACACAGAGAGCAGTGACATCATCCTCCATACACACAGAGCAGTGAGATCATCCTATGTAAGCACCCACAGACATCATGCCAGCTTCTGCTCTTAATTATTTCATTACCCCTATCGTTTACATACTCTGACATGTGACTGCGGTCTCATCTGCAGCCAAGCAGGCGTTGGTGTATAATTGAATAATAAATAAAATGAAGAATTAAGAAGTTGGCATGAAATCCAGGAACAGATGCAGCCCTCTGGGAACAGGGTTCCTCCCCCATCATAAAGAATACAGCGATATCATCATCTACAAGCACCCTGTGCAGCGATATCATCATCTACAAGCACCCTGTGCAGCGATATCATCATCTACAAGCACCATGTACAGCAATATCATCATCTACAAGCACCATGTACAGCAATATCATTATCTACAAGCATCCTGTGCAGCGATATCATAATCTACAATCACCCTTTACTGCGATATCATCATCTACAAGCACCATGTACAGCAATATCATCATCTACAAGCACCCTGTGCAGCGATATCATCATCTACAAGCACCATGTACAGCAATATCATCATCTACAAGCACCCTGTGCAGCGATATCATCATCTACAAGCACCATGTACAGTGATATCATCATCTACAAGCACCCTGTGCAGCGATATCATCATCTACAAGCACCCTGTACAGCGATATCATCTACAAGCACCCTGTGCAGCGATATCATCATCTACAAGCACCCTGTGCAGCGATATCATCATCTACAAGCACCCTGTGCAGCGATATCATCATCTACAAGCACCCTGTACACCAATATCATCATCTACAAGCACCCTATACAGCAATATCATCATCTACAATCACCCTTTACTGCAATATCATCATCTACAAGCACCCTGTACAGCGATATCATCATCTACAAGCACCCTGTACAGAAATATCATCATCTACAAGCACCCTGTACAGCGATATCATTATATACAAGCACCCTGTACAGTCATATCATCATATACAAGCACACACAGCACAGCAATATCATCATCTACAAGCACACACAGAGTTGTGATGTCATCAGCTACAAGTATATACACGACACAGCAATGTCATCATCCATAACCGCAAAAGGAACACTGATATCATCATCCACAACCACATACAGAACTGTGAAAACATCACAACCACGTGTAGTGCAGATACCATGTCTTCAGCCACGTACTGTACAGTGAGGTCATATAGACAGGAGGAGTCAACAGGAGTTCCGGGGACTGTGACTGGCTGTGCCAGGACTCACCTGTCCCCTTTGAAGAAGTATGTCTTGGCCACATCCTCCCACCACACGGCTGTCTCAATGCTCTGCGTGGGCATTCCGCTCCCGAACATGGAGATGTCCTGGGGGTAGGTGGGCTGCAGCGTGGTGTCTTTGAACACCCAAAATCTGTTCCCTGCAAAACAGAGTCGCAAACAACACAGTTCACAAATGTTCACACCACAAGGCCTCCGCTGAGCTGGTTTTTAAACACACAAACCGAACCGCATTGATAAACGAGCTTGACGGGGGGCTAGCAGGACAAACAGGGGAGAAAAGGACATTGATAATGATCTGAAATGGGTTATGGAGGGGGATTTGAATGGATCCTATTCCCAGGACAACACAAGGTCGCAACGGCTGTCACCCCATGAAAGGACTTATATGTCCCAGATAGATTCAATTTCAATTGCTTTTCCATTTAGGCACCACAAAAGCGTGATGCTCATTAGAGGCCGACATCATCCAATGTATCGCATGAGAACTGTATGGTTTCCAGAAGCCCCTTGTCAGTGACCGCACCTGTCACTTACTCCTGAATGAACACGCTCCCGTTCGATTCAGGGAACTGCCGCTTCCGGAAAAATCTGAAGCCAATTCCACAGGCTGTGTGTGTGTGTTTCATCCTCGGAAATAACCTGCAGCTAACTCTGGCGATGGGCACCGACGCTCCCTGCCTTTCAAACAGCGATTTCTAAATGTCACAATATCTCAGTTACTTGAGCCATCTCAAAACTGCTGTTGTGCGCAATCGAGCCGTTTGGGAGGGGGGAGGAGGAGGAGGGGGGGGGGTAACTGAAGCACCAGACATGCTCCGGAGTTTATGAGGAGAAGCGTTTCGATCTACCTGACTCTAGGACCTCTGGGTAAGTTTTATCCTCTTCATGTAATAGGGAAGGAAAAAAAAGTGTCTGGTACAGGGATCTCAAACTCAAATCCTGCGGGGTCACCTTTGGCTACCTTTTTTTGTGTGTGCGTTTCAGAACTCAAGTGCTTAATTAACATCATTGACCTGCTAAAGATTTATTTGGAGTTAAGGGCAAACTGCATTGTGATTTTTGATTAAATACGGCCTTGAGACCAAATCACACTCTACCCACCCCCTCCCTCCCCTCCCCCCCTTCAAAAAACGTGAAAACTCACTAAACCGCTGTAGTGTGGTGGAGCACTGAAAACTCCCATGGTGAACGGATTCGCTTTAGGGTCTCGAACGAGCGTTTTGATGAGTCGCCTCAGAAATACGCGGAAGACGAGGCTTCCACGCCACGGTCACGTTTCAGCGTGCGGCCCATCTGCCCCAAAATAACCCGCGTCCCAGCAGCACAGGAAGTCCCTCTATGAAGCCGGCAAATGGGCTGGAAAAGCAATCATCCCATCGCTGGCGATGCTGAGCAGGAGCAGGGGAGGGAGAGGGAGCACGCGAAGGGATGCAGGAGTCAACATTTTTGTCAGGAAAAGTCACTGGAACGCCGTCTAGGCATTCAGGGTAAAACCCGGCTGTATTCGGCTGAAAAGCTAAACTTTTCTAGCTGACGAGGACGAAGCCAGGCTATTTCCGGGTAAAACCTGAGCCATGTTGGCGTCAACCTGGTCCATTTATGTCAAAACGTCTCTAAACCTAGATTTCCACACCTCGGGACGTCTAGACTCCGCCTATTGCTGACTGGGTAAAAGATGCACTGTGTAAGAGGAGACTGGAACCCATAGCATTCGGGCGTATAATCCAGGGACGTAAACACATGAATGTGTAAACGCGACCCCTCGGCTCCGCTACTGCCTGCGCTGCTCACGCCAAAAAGCGAGGGAGGAGGAGGAGGAGAGTGAGCGGGAGGGAAGGGTTTCTGCCCGCGGCTTATCGTTCTGCTCGTGAATATCTGATCGTTTGTCAATGCCAGGCCCTTCCAACGAGGGGATAACGGCAGGGAAAGAAAGGGTGAGGGTGTTATCGCTGGCTTCTTATCCTGGAAATAATTCAGCAGTTTAAACAAAACGAAAAAAAAATAAACAGAAAAAGGTTTAGGCACAAGATATTGAAGATATTGTGATGTCAGATCGAATATTTTCAAGCCTAAATGCCTTGGTTTTTGTTTCAATTCGTTCTTTTGAAATGAAAATAAATAAATAAAACTCTCCCGACTCAATTGACTTTTCTTTTAGCCGCGCTTTCAGTCTGATGTGCTTCTCCATCAGGCATTACAGCAGGTGAAGTAGGCTTTCATCTCTCCTTTTATTGGTGATGTTGCCATGAGTACACCTGCATGGCCGTTTGAAATTTGAAGTGTAATGGTCAAAAGATGTAGCTTACTGTATGAGCAAGCTATGCCAAGACCTCAACGCTGCTCTCGCGCTCTCTCTCTCTCTCTCTCTCTCTGTCTTTCTGTCTCTCTCTGTTGTTTGTGTGTTTTTGCGTGTATGTCTGTGCTGTGTGTGCGCGTTTCTCAGTGAAGGATTAACTCCCTGCTTTCCTCGGTTAAATACAACAACCGCTCTCCAGATAAACCTCTGTCATAAATCTCCTGCAAACACTTCACCCTGTGGCCTTGAACTGGGTGGGGGGGGTGGGGGGGGGGGGGGGGTGGGCTGGACCAATCCTACATCATCATCTGGTGCTCACAGATTCTCTCTCAGATTTTAGGAGCGCTGTCTTTTTCCTCCAAATGAATAAATAAAAAAATACATTTACATTAGCTTCAGTAGCCTTCCACTTCACAGGCAAGACCTTATCAGCCAAACAAGTATAATGTATAATTCTGCCAGGGAAAAAAACAAAAGAACAAACCCGACTTCAGTGCAACACGCTCAGTCCCTCGGCCAGGAGTCTGCCAGGCGCTGCCAGCTCCGTCTTCCATTATTAATGACGGGGGCGGGCGCCCAATCGCAGGCGGGCGTTCGATTGCTATGGGAACGGAGGCGCTAGCACGTCGCTGCCTGCCTTTGATCAGGCCGGGCGAGGCCGCGGACACAAGGGCCCGGGCTCCGAGCGGAGGGCCCTCCTGCTTTATTCCGCCTCGACGCACGTGACGCGCGACGACACACGAGCGGGTGCTTAATGGGAATGAAGGAGAGGGAAAGGGAGGCGATGTGGTTGGGAATGAAGGAGAGGGACAGGGAGGCGATGCAGTTGGGAATGAAGGAGAGGGAAAGGGAGGCGATGTGGTTGGGAATGAAGGAGAGGGACAGGGAGGCGATGCAGTTGGGAATGAAGGAGAGGGAAAGGGAGGCGATGTGGTTGGGAATGAAGGAGAGGGAAAGGGAGGCGATGTGGTTGGGAATGAAGGAGAGGGACAGGGAGGCGATGCAGTTGGGAATGAAGGAGAGGGAAAGGGAGGCGATGTGGTTGGGAATGAAGGAGAGGGACAGGGAGGCGATGCAGTTGGGAATGAAGGAGAGGGAAAGGGAGGCGATGTGGTTGGGAATGAAGGAGAGGGAAAGGGAGGCGATGTGGTTGGGAATGAAGGAGAGGGAAAGGGAGGCGATGCGGTTGGGAATGAAGGAGAGGGAAAGGGAGGCGATGTGGTTGGGAATGAAGGAGAGGGACAGGGAGGCGATGCGGTTGGGAATGAAGGAGAGGGAAAGGGAGGTGATGTGGTTGGGAATGAAGGAGAGGGAAAAGGAGGCGATGCGGTTGGGAATGAAGGAGAGGGAAAGGGAGGCGATGCGGTTGGGAATGAAGGAGAGGGAAAGGGAGGCGATGTGGTTGGGAATGAAGGAGAGGGAAAGGGAGGCGATGCGGTTGGGAATGAAGGAGAGGGACTGGGAGGCGATGTGGTTGGGAATGAAGGAGAGGGAAAGGGAGGCGATGCCGTTCTGTAACGTTGATGTCAGCGCTGTGGGCGTGGCCCAGTCAGTGCTTCAGTCTCCAACGCCTGGTGTCTGTGACACTGTAGTGACCCAGTGGAGTAAAACACAGTTCAGATGGACTTTATTTGTAAAGTGACTTTCACGGAGACCTTTGCACAAGGACGCTTTGCAGAAATGGGACATAGAGGAAAAATTAGGCAAGACCGAGTCTGCACCCACAAAGATCCAGCAAGCCTCTCCATGACTACCCAGGGAAAAAAAAGAAAAGATTTGTATCTCAGGTTGTTTGTTAAAACTTATGCAATTTATGTCTTGGG
The DNA here is from genome assembly GCA_039654925.1 of Anguilla pacifica. Lineage (NCBI taxonomy): Eukaryota > Metazoa > Chordata > Actinopteri > Anguilliformes > Anguillidae > Anguilla > Anguilla pacifica. The sequence continues at coordinate 10,823,550 of CM077291.1, read as the reverse complement.
TGTGCAGTCAAATGGTTAGGGAGCCAGGCTTGTAAAAGAGGTTGCAGGTTTGATTCCCATGGGAGGAGGGGGCGAGGCATTGCTACTGTGCCCTTGAATCACTTCAGTAAAATCAAGTTTTATGACTGGATTTTGGATATACGCCGTAAGCTTTGCAAGTGGCTCGTGGTTACAATGTCTACAAATGCAAACAAATGTGAACGTAAGTAAAAAGTCTGCGGACCGTCTCTCACCTTTGAAGAACACAAACTTCCCCTCGCTGTTCTCGTAGACGGCGTCGATCTTGGGCGGAAGCCCTCTCCAGAAGTAGGCGATCTGCATGGGGTACCCCGGCATGACGGCGTTGTCCCGCACCCTCCAGAACCACTGGTCCTGAGGAGAAAGGAGGCGGAGAGAGCCGGTCACGTACGGCGGTCCACTACACGAAGGAAAAAAGAACAGCGATTTCAAAGAGGTCTCGCACGGAAGGCAGCTGGAAATAGTGCCTTTGCTGCGAGGCTGGGTTCGGGGAGTAAAACACCGCTGAAACATTTCATAACGTTGCAGCAAAGGTGTGGCGAAGAACAAAAGTCGTAGAAACGCTTTTTTTTTTTTCTTACCACCAGAAAGGCAGAACATAAGATACACAGGTTTCTCCCATGTGACGACGTTACGAGCGTACCTTGTGCGACTCGACAAGCGGATGAGAAAAAAATGTAGGAGAACACAGCGTTTTCGTCACTTTGCGCAAAATCCCCAGAAGGAATTCGGAAAAAGAAAGCTCACAAAAGGTTACAGTACTGTGTAAGTAAAAAAGTGGCAATGATGTTATTTAATAGGTGGGTCCCACCTCTTCCCCTTTCTGAGTCTGCCTTGCATCATTAGTCCAGTGCTAATTGCCTATTTGCATGAGGGGCTTACAACACCGACTGTTTCATAACCCGCAGGATCTGCTGCCAGGCTGCTCAGCAGGAGTCTTTTTTTTCATTTACCCAGTGAACATTTTTGTTGTGAAAAGTCGATGAAACGGCGTCTAGGCATTCAAGGCCAAAACCCGGCTACATTATGTTGAAAAGTTGAAGTTTTCTAGCTGACTAGGACATAGCCAGGCTATATTTGGGGAAAACATGAGCCATATCGGTGTCAACCTAGTCCATTTACGTCAAAACCTCTCTCAACCTAGATTTCCACACCTCGAGATGTCTAGACTCACTGGGTAACAACAGCACTGTGCACAGAAAGACTGGAGCCTATAGCTTTCAGGTCTATAATCCAGGAAGTAAACACATAAACATGTAATTTCATAAATGCAAACCCGCAGCCTGTGCTGTTCATGGCAAAAAGATCCCGTCAGGTAAAAGTGGGCTCATGCACGTGTCATACACATACACACACGCACACACACAGCACATATGCACACAGCACACACACAGCACACATTCACACACACACACACACACACACATGCAGGCATGCACACACACACGCACGCACACGCACACACACACACACATCCACACGCACAGCACACATGCACGCACACACACACACACACACACACACACACAGCACACGTGCATGCACGCACACACACACCCACGCACACAGCACACGTGCATGCACGCACACACACAGCACCCCCAGTGACATACTACACACACACACACACACACACACACAGATAACACCCGGCCCGGCTCATTAAAGCTGCGGGCCCCGGTAGCGGGGAGCGGAGCCTCGGGCCCCAGGGGACATCAGGCGGCTCTCTCTCTCTCTCTCTCTCTCTCTCTCTCTCTCTCTCTCTCTCTCTCTCTCTCTCTCTCTCTCTCTCTCTCTCTCTCTCTCTCTCTCTCTCTCACCCTCTCTCTCTCTCTCTCTCTCTCTCTCTCTCTCTCTCTCTCTTCCTCTCTCTCTCCCTCTCTCCCTCTCTCTCTCTCTCTCTCTCTCTCTCTCTCTCCTCTCTCTCTCTCTCTCTCTCCTCTCCACGGGGCCGCTCTATTTTTGCCTGCTTAAGCGCTGAGGCGGCTCTTAATTGCGCGACGCGCAGCCCGGGCTTCGGGGGCTAATTGCGCCCGCGCCTCTGGCGCTCGGCGCAGCGTGCGAGGTCTCGCCCGCTCTCCCGCCGTCCGCGGGCTCCCGCGGGCGCCGGCGCGGCCCGCCCGGGAACCGTAAGCGCACCGAAACGGCCCCCGTGACAGGCGCACGTGCCGCGGAGTTCTGACGCACTTGAGCGGGGGCGCTGACGCTCCGATCGATTAAACGCGCGCACCGGCGAGGCGTTCGTTTCTGGAGGAACTATAAAAAACACGAGAAGCATTCAGGGGGACAGTTGCAGGAAGCTGTAATTCGGTCTAGCTCTTGGAGCGAACCACTTTCTTTCCCCACACGTTTTCAAAACACCGCATCCGGAAAGTTCCATGTTAATCGTGAAACTTGTGTTAGACGGGCAAACTGAGGAGAGGGAGCACTGTCTGTTAGGGTCCCTATCCGCTGCGCTACAGAGAACAGCTCCGGCCAGTGCTTGGGGCAATGCCGAAAAAGCTCACACCACCGAGCTCCTCAACCTTGGCTCTGAACCCCCCCCCCCCAATGCAGCACACCGAGAGTGACACCCGTCTGTCCGCACGTCCCCTAGTCTCCGGGGGACGCGTTACCGTGGTGCTACTGGCGCGGAGGCGGCGATCACACTTCCTCTTTTACAGCCGAGGGCCTTCACAAAGAAAAAAGAAAACAGCTCTACTCACACACACACACACACACACACACACACACGCACACACACACACGAGGTGTTGACAGTCTCTCCAGAGACGAGGGGCGCTAAAATGGGAGCTTTATAATGAATTGTCGTGAAGCAGCGGTGCTAAGTGCGCAGAACAGCGTCATTCCGGTAAGTGAGCCTACAGTAACGCGGCTGAGCTAACAGTAATGCTAATGCTAAGGAGCGTGTAATGGTGGCAGCAGCAGAGTAAGAAAGAGGAGGGGGTTTGAGTCGAAAGGAAGAGCCCCCCCCCCCCACCCCCCCCCCACCATGCTGGCTATGTGGGCATTGGAGTGGCAGGTGTGTGGCAGTGCAGGGCTGGAGTGGTGCCCACATGGGCTGCCAGGGGGCAGAGAAACCCAAAATAGAACAGAGCTGCACCCCAGTACCCTGCACACCCCCACCCCCCCACCCCCACCTTTCTGCTGCCTGTCACACAGTACAGGGACAAACAGAGAAAGGAGGCAGGGGGCTGGCAGAAGGTTGAGCTAAAGAGGAAGAGAGGGGGATGGAAAGTAAAACTGAGAAAATAGAAAGATGGGGAGAGAGAGGCACAGGGACAAAAACATGGGATGGAGAAAAGGAGGAGGGGGAGGGGGATAGAGAGAGAAAGAGAGGCAGCTTCGCTTCATGGCTTCAGGCTAAGGCCTCGTGATGGCAGTGGCTGCTCGACAAAATATTTTTAAAAATCTCTCCTTGCAGAGTCACAGAGCACAACAAGACCGTAACAGACCAAGATCATCTGCCTCTGCTCGCCTTTGATCCCCGAACACAGGCTCGCGCTCCCAATTAAATCCCCCCCAAAATATGATCGGATCAGCCGCGGAAGGAATGAGCAAAAGAGACAAACGCCTTTAATTAAGCTCAGGACTTTCTCTCTTTTTTCTAATCCCTTCCAATTTCATTACTGCATGGCCCCAATTAAATGGTGGAGCTCAGAAGCTAGAACACACATGCAAACGCCCGCGTGCACACACACACACACACACACACACACACGCACACAGAAAAGTCGGTTGCTCGTTCGTGCGACCCTTTTTGGTACTTAATCGACCCCAACGTGAACCTGCGATTAGTGTTTGCCTGTGCTCTCTCTCTCTCTGTGCAGGCTGTATATTTTCTTTATGTAACTGTGCGTGTGTGTTTGTGTGTGAGTATTTGTGTGCCAAACTTTTTAAACAGAAAATTGTCTAACAGCTCAGAGCCATTATCAGATAAAAGCTCGGAATTTGCTACTGGTTACAGACCTGAGTGTGCACTCTATCTCTTTTTCGCTTTCTCTCTCTCTCTCTCTCTCCCTCTCTCTCTGATCTGCTCCATCCTCATGTCTCGTCTATCACCCTCTCTTTCTCTCTCTCTGTGTTTTAACAGATCAAATCAGAACCGAGCTGAATTATGAAAACCAGCCAGGACATGTGCAGTGTTTCTTAACTACCAGGATAGAAGTAGTTAAGAAACACTGCGCATGTCACATGAGTCTATACAGTACATTGGATAAATAAGTACGCCTTCTGTACTGTAATGGTTCACTATTCTGTGCACTGCATACCTTGAAGACGCCTTCTGTACTGTAATGGTTCACTATTCTGCGCACTGCATACCTTGAAGACGAACATCTCCCTGCGCAGGATGGCCAGCGTGTTGAAGCCGCCGTCGCAGATGTTGGGCTTGGCGTTGGGGTGGGCGGGCTTGTCCCCCGCAGGGAGGCGCGGGGGGCGGGTCTGGCGGTCGTGTTTTCGGGGGTCCGACGGGGGCGAGCGGGGGGCGGGGCCGTGGGCAGCGGCCGGGTTGGCTGGGGGGCCTTGTCTGGGGGACCTGGAGATACACAGAAAAAATAAAATTAAAAAGGATGAATTATACATAAATGAAGAGGAAGCCTCGCCTGTCTACCTCATGACTTCATGCCATTATGAGCACAAGGTCATGAGCCTGGTCACAGTTACACAGCAAAACTCCCAGTAGAAAATCAACTCTGATAGTGTTATTTTTACTGATAGGGCCCTTTTGATCCAGTGTGGACTCATACAAAGTCTCATTATAGTTGAATGAACACTTCCTGTATGTGAGCCTGGTAAGGCTCATAAGCTTATGGTGCTATGAACACCAGACAGACCCAAAGACCTCTGACTGAGCAAGACAGTCATCTCCCGCCTTATTTATGAGTTCTACAAGGCAAGGGTCACAGGCACACAGGAAGACGCCCTCAAGACTGCAAGGACACAAATGCGTTTCCAAGACGACCGCTGAAGGATGCCATGTTACGAGCAACGTATGTAACGGCAATACACGTTCAATGGCATGACCAGTCCATTTCCACACAATCAACCAGGTCTCCACAGGGGCCCACATTTAGTCTCTTTGATAGCACAAAGAGAAGGTAAGGAACTGCATCTATTAATACCAAAAAAAGCAAGACAAAAATATTTAATAATCCTCCGAAAAAATAATAAAATCAATAAACTGATAAATATAATGAAATCCCGCATTACGCAGCCTCTGAAGAGAGAGCTGGTTTATCAGGATCGAAGCAGGAACGTGTAACGGCAGGAGTCTATTACAAATCCAACTGTCTGTTCGCAGCGAGATAAGCATGGTCTGTGGGAAAATAAATAAATAAATAAATAAATAAAGCTTTAAAATTCACTGTCAGGTTTTTCAAAGGCTTTCTTTGCCCCAAAGACAGCTGCTGCGAAAATCAGTTCTCATATTAATTTTTTATTTTTTATTTTTTTAAATAATTCACATGCTCAAGAGCTATCTGGGAAGAAACATAATCATGGCGAAAAAAGATTTTCATTTCGGAAATTATTTATTAATTGTGTACAGAAAGCAGTTAATTGCCACTGCAAAATGTGCACAATCATTTACATATTCACCTACAGCTGCATGTCAGACACTATCTGAGAAAGAAACTGGTCTACCAGTAATTCCACCCCACTGTCAGCGAAAACACACAAAGGATAATAATCCAAATCACATTATGCCCTGGTAAAAATGGAAAATGGAAACTGTTACTAAGACTAATTCCTCTTCTTAAAAAAAAAATAATAACATTCATATATGCACAGCTGTGGTTGCTAAGATACTGTAATTACTGTTTGTGTTTGTGCGTGCGTGTACTATATATTCCCACCAATCAGAGGCCGCCGGAGATGTGACTGCCGCCGCCAATCACAGAGGTGCATTCATGCATTTATCGCACCGGAGTTGTCCCTGCGGTGCTCGGCCTATGATGAATGAATTGTTCTTTTATTGAATGAACGAACAAAATAACATAATCCCCTCGGGTGGCCCCCGACGCACCACCGGAGGATTACGCGATGGCGCGGTCGTTCTTCCTGTCGGCTGTCCTCGACATCACGCGAACCCCCCGCCCGGCGTCGAGCGGGGATCGCGCTCGACCGGCGTTACGAACCCTCCCGAAACGGAGCGAGCCAGAGCCACGCGACAGAGCGATTTACCTTCCGAGCGCAGGAGGGGAGAGAGAGAGAGAGAGAGAGAGAGGGAGAGAGAGAGAGAGAGAGAGAGGGAGAGAGAGAGAGAGGGAGAGAGAGAGAGAGAGAGAGAGAGAGAGGGGGAGAGAGAGAGAGAGAGAGAGAGAGAGAGAGAGAGGGAGAGAGAGAGAGAGAGAGAGAGGGAGAGAGAGAGAGAGGGAGAGAGAGAGAGAGAGAAATAAACACGCGGTAATCTCCCCCGCGTCACCGCCGCTGACAGTTACGAGCGCGTTCGCTCGGCCAATCGCGCGGGGGTACGGCGCGCTCCCGGCCGCGGCTCTGTTGACTGCTGAGCGCTTTTTGGGGGTTTCGCTGGGCGGGGGGGGAGCTTGATCTCGGGGCGCTCGCTGAGACAGAAGAGGGCCGATCGGATCCGACTGGGGCGCCTCATCCTGGGGACGTGAGGTTCAGAGAGCTGGCGAGCTGACGAGACGCTGGCCTCCAGAACGGAGAGCCCTTCTCCCGCGGCTGACCCCACCCCCGCCCCTCCCTCCCTCCAGCTCAGCCCCCTGTTCCTCTCATTCCTCTACTCTTTCTTTCTCTCTTTCTTTCTCTTTTTCCCATTCATCTCTCTGTCTACATCTTCCACACAGTCTCTGTCCCCCTGAAACTCAGCCTTTCTCCCTCTCTCAAAATTTCACACGTCGCTCTCTCCTTCTCTCAACACTTTTTTTCTTTGACTTTTGTTCTTTTCTTTCTCTCACACACACGCACACATTCCCTCCCTTGTTTACCTCCTCATCCTCTTTCTCTCTCTCTCTCTCTCTCTCCCTCTCTGGAGAGGTTGGGGGAGGTGTAGAGAGGCATAGAGAGGTATACAAGTGTGTGTGTGTGTGTGTGTGTGCGTGTGCATGTCTGTGTGTGTGAGTGTGTGTATCTGTGTAAGTGTGTGTGTGTGTGTGTGTGCGTGCGTGTGTGTGACCCAGGGGCCATGGAGGAAACCAGGGGTCCCTTGGGAACCTCTTTTTCATCAGAAACCCTTTTCATGTATTTCCTGCTGGTTGAAACATCTATGAATGATTCTGCTTAGAACTGCATCACTGCATCAAAAGAGCTTGCTCTCAAAAAAAAAAAAAAAAAAAAAAATCATTATTTTATCATCTAATGAGTCAGTCTGACTGGAAATCATTTTCAGATTTCTGGAAAAAAAAAGGTGTCTGAACAAGAAGCTGGGAGTAAATGTCCACGCAGGTACACAGCACACGCACAGAGTCGATCTCCAATACAGCGAGTCCAGCCAAACGCTGCCTTTCATATTCTCACCGAGGCACAGCCCTGTTCCCATTGGAGGAGAGACACCCAGGAAACAGCACTCAGGAGCATTAATAACCTTAATGGCCCCAGCAGCAGGAGAGCACGGCGGCGCGCTGATTCGTCTGCGAACGGGGGTGTGAATCTGCCTGTAATGGCGTTTGGAAATGGGAACACACTTCGGGGAACTGGAGACCCGAATCCCACTCAGAGCCATTACTGTAGGCAAACCTCCACCAACACCTGTCAGCTACAGCTGAGCCGTTAGCCCAGGGGTCTGGTACTGAGGGCTGGTGTGTGTGTGTGCGTGTGTGTGTGTGTGTGTCTTTGTCTGTGTGTGCGTGTGTGTGTGTTGGCATTGTTCTGTCAAGAATTGCATTGTGCACTCCACTACTTTATGATTTCAAATCAAACAAATGCTTGGGATGATTAAATAAATCAGAGTGGAAGTTGGAATGAAATCCCAAAATGGATCACTCCTCATTGTGCACCCCTGCACTGTTCACTAGCTCATGGATCCAGCTTCATAGACCTCTCCCCCTGTCATTGTCCCCCCCCCCACCCCCAGGCACCATCACCCCAGTGACATACCGTAGATTTTCTGGATCCCCTGAAGGTCGTCGTAAGGCAGTTTGAAGTTCTCGGTGTCCATGTACTGGTAGAAGGGTGCCATGATGGCGGTTGGGTCGTTGGAATGCTCCAAGCCCAGGGCGTGGCCCAGCTCGTGCACCGCCACCAGGAAGAGGTCATTTCCTGCGGAGACAACAAAGAAACCAGTTGGGATGGGGGAGACGGATACAGTGGCCATGGCAACTACTACCAGGGTGGGGGGGAGATGGGTCATGATTAGACTATAGTACTGTACCTGTGGGAGTCACCCCAGCCGAAGTACCAGAACACACAACACCATACATTAACATGTGTGTGTACACGTGTGTGCGTGTGTGTGTGTATGTGTGTGTTTGTGCTTGTGTAATGGATCTAGGGACTCTGAGAAGGGCTTTAAGCACTTGTCAGCTCTCTTGCAATTAAGGCCAGGGTTTTACAGCAGCTGACCCACTGACCCGGGACTGGAGATGAGAGAAACACAGCCTGCATACGGCAGTGCAGCTCTCCGTATGCCCCGTGATTCCTGACTGGGCCTCAGAAGTACGCTGCAGCTGAGTGCTCACGCATTACCGGTGCTTGCTACCCCTAACCCTCTCTCAGCACCAAACGCTCTTCATTTTTCATCTTATAAGATAATATTTAGGCCTGTTTCACTTTCTTTCTTTCTGTTGAGGGTCTGTAAAGAGCATGGAATAATCTGCTGGAGCAGTAAGAGTAGAATAATCTTCTGGACCAATAAGAGTGGAATAACGTGCTGGACCAATCAGAGTAGGGTAACCCACTGGACCAGTCAGAGTGGAATGACCTTTTGAACCAATCAGAGTGGAATGACCTGTAGGACCAATCAGAGTAGGATAACCCACTAGAGTGCTTTCTCCTCACCTCAATCAGATATAAAAACAAAAAGTAAAAAAAAAAACCTTTAACTGACTTAAATACACCAATGTAATTGTCTGATCACATCATTCTTCATAGGAACAGCATTTATGGCCAGAATATGGCTGGTGGTCGTCCTGCACTCAAATAAAGCAGCAAACGCTTTCTAAGAGGCCCCTTTGTTATGCTTCTCTTTGACTGCTGTGGTGTTCCCCTCTGTGTGAAATACCACAAACAGTTACGGTTAATAGTACGCAGGTACGTCTTGTGGTTCAGCACAACTCCTCGCAGGGCTTTACAGTATAGGCTTACACTGTGATGTCATTCCCACAGAGAGATATCGGAGAGCGTATCTATGGAAACGCAAACTGAGCGTGCCACTGGGGGCGAGAGCACGAGTACAGTGCCCTGAAATGAGGATAAGGCTCTTGAGGAAATAAAAAAAGATGGAGAAAGAGCGAGAGAGCGAGGGAAAAAAAATGTTTGGTGATAAAGATCTGAGGGGAAATAAGGCACAGGAGGCATATTTCGGTGTAAAACGTTCTCTTTTTAGGTACTCTGTTGTAGCCTGTTTCCCTTGCAGAGCCAGACAGAGGAATGGGGGGGGGGGTAGAGGGGGGTGCTGCAGGCTGCTCCAAAATCTGTAGCCCATGAGCTGGGAAGAGGAAGAGGCAGCAGTTAGACCCACAGGGGAACTGGAGATTTTGGCATCTCCTCAGATGGAGACCACATGGGTAGGGTAGATTGGAGGGTCCTGTAAGGACACTGTTCCCTTCAGGGCAGCAGCCACACATGATGGTGGTGGAAAACACCACAGACCACTACCTAGATTACCATGTGCCCTGGATGTTGGATGTTTACACGAGAGAGAAAACTACTGTTTCTGTGTGTGCGCGTGTGCGCGTGCGTGTGTGTGTGCGTGTGTGCATGCGTGTGTGTTTGGGTGTGTGTGTGTTATGATTTATGACTGGCAAATCTGTACTGATTTCTCTTTGCACCATTAATTATTTTATGCATTTAACATCTGTTTGATAGGGATTCACAAACATTAGCACAAATGCATTGCGGAAAACAATAATTGGAAGCACTATGCTGTAATATTTCTGACTCCTGTCAATAATGTGCTAAAAGTGGATTAACATTCGGACTGAACGGAAGCCTTAGCACCCTGAAACCATCCGGTAAAAACGTGGGCCCGCTAAAAACAGGGCTTAGAGAATTATCACAGCGATTCTCAAGGGCCTCGCTAGCATAGTCTTTCTGAGCGTTAGCCAGTATGCTTGAAGGGACCAATATGCCTGCCTGAAACATTGGTACCAAGCGCAGGCAGTAAAAAAAAGGTCAGAAGGTCAGGTGATCGCCCTGTCTTGTCACAACCACAGATGTCAGCTGTACATTATGTGCTTAAAAACCAACTCCGGGTCTCAGCATGTTTTATGGGTCAGGCCATTAATCAGTCGTCATTTTAAAAGCACTTTCTGTATGTCCGCCATCTCCGCTACGTACCCCTCCACCACCATGACCGTATCTGTTTGTCTAATTATTTTCTTATTTTGAGTAAACTCTCCCCGTGTCCCCATGGATTTTCCTCCCACAGTCCAAAGACATGCAGGTTAGATTAGTTGGAGAGTCTAAATTGCCCTAGGTATGAGTGTGTGAGTGAATGGTGTGTGCGCCCTGTGATGGACAGGCAACCTGTCCAGGGTGTATTCCTGCCTCTTGGCCAATTCATGCTGGGATATGCTCCAGCACCCCTCATTGCCCTAACCAGGAATAAGCGGGTTAGATAATGGATGGATGGATGGATGGATGGATTATCCAACCCAACACATCAGGTGAGACAGCTGAGAGCTCGTTAGTCTTCTGTTATAATGAGTGGGAACAGGTGGCACAGACGGTAAAAATAAATAGATACATTTTTAAAAACTAAAAACGTGGCCATCTGTGACAAGAGTACATCGGAAACACCGAGAACAAACGAACGAAATGACGCACGCAGGAAGCTGACCGAAAGGAGCCGTTCAACAGATGGACCGCAGCACCGCGCAGCTCCGCTTCCAGGCGTTCCTGCAGACGGGCCGACGCCCGCGTGCAACGCGGCGGGGATATCGCAGCCTCCAGCGGCAGAACGTCTTCCGCTCCCGACCCGGAGATTGATCACCGGGTCGCGAGGGCCGTTAGCATCCATCAATTGGCACGCCGGGCCGGGACACGGGGTCACGTCCGGCGCCGCCCCGACCCGCTCCATCACGCTCCGCTCTTCCGCGGCCGTAAAGGGCGGCGACGACAGCGCTCTCAAACGAGATGATGCGTGCGCAAAACCCGGGCGGCTCAAAAGCGGCGGGAATTTCACGCGGCCGATCGGTTAACGGGCCACAAGCGACGAGGGTCCGCGCGCTTACCTCCCGCTGCCGCACCCGCACAAGTCACCGGGCGCGACGAGACAGGGCCCGACACTTCGGTCGGTAACCGTGGCGACTCCGCCGATCAAACTCCAGGGAACGCGCTATAAATAGCCGAATGAGAACCTGGGCCAGGAAAACCCGCGGAGCGGGAGAGGGGTTTGGGGGGATCAACACGGAGAGCCGGACCGAGGGCAGGACGCACGGGAGAGGGAAAAAAGGTGTCAGAAAATAGCGCGTTTGGAGGACTGCGTTCAGCTGGCGAGCGCTCAGCGCTCTGTGGTGTCTCCTCCGGGCGGAGTCACCGCCAGTGTCCTTCTGGTTCCCTGTGTGACTGCAGGGGAATAAATCCCTCTTCCTTCTGCCACACAACAGCGATATGTCCCATTTCTAGCAGCAGAACTGAACGTGCGGGGGAAACGGCCGGGTGTACAATAGACGGGGCTCTGATTTGATGCCTGGAGGCCCTGACATTGTGTCAGCAAGACGTGAGACAGGAGCCAAAACTAGGGTCGCCTGCACCCTCTGTCCTGTGAGCGAAGACCTTGCCGTCTTCCCGAACAGAAGAGCTATTTCTGTTTATTTCAGCATTTTTCTCATAATCTCTGCACTACTTTAGGTATATCTGTCTTTCATCAAAAAAAAATATTTTTCAATATTCAAAGCAATTTTACAGATTTGTTGTTTTTATGCTGTGCAGTTGTGAAGCTGCAAGCTCAAACATGTTCGCACCTGACTCCTCATTAGCCATTAGCACCATTCACACTGATAAATATAGAAAATACTCCATAACCAAATACACATAACCAAAACAGCCAGCCCATAGCCTTCTGGTGGCACGTTGCTATGATGAGCTGGGCTGCTAACCTGCCGCTTTAGCCAGATTATAGACCTCCTGATGGACACGCCCCCACAGTGACCTTGGCGTTCCGCATCCAGTAAGCCACGCCCACCAGCTCCAGCTCACAGGAAGTGGATTCAGGTCAAGGCTCTGCCTGAACCTCAGGCGTACCGCACAGCCCCGCACGCCATTCCCAGAGGCGCCGGGACTATCCTACAAACGCAACCCGGATCCCCCCGGCAACAGCCACCGTCGCCGAGACACGCAAAGCCACGCAACCGCCAGGCCATAGCAACTGAGAAAAATCCAATCGGAGGAGATCTGCTGTATCTGAGCCCGTGCGCATCACACTGTCTATTCCAGGCGGTGAAATTGATTTTTTTTTTTTTTTATCCCTGCAGAATGGGGCTGAGGGACTAGACTGAACCCGAACCAAAAGGAATAACATCTAAAGAGTCCAACTGCGATCACACAGACACAGTTTAAATGAAAGCAGCGACAGATCCCACCGGCGTCCAGTGTCCAGAGCGAGTTATCCTCCGGGCCGGGAGCTTGAGTGGCGGAAGAGCGAGAGATAGCATACAGACTGCAGAAAGAACGGAGGCCACCCCCCCCCCCCCCGGCCCCCCCAGCTCCAACCTATCCCCCACACCTATACCCCCCCCCGCCCCAAACTCTCTCAAATACTCCGTTATATTAAACAGGGGCTTGTTGACAGGGCAAACAGCAAGTCCTGTGAAAGCAAATCTCACACAGAGCAGAATTAAATATGACCCATCGATTTGAGAGCCCTCTTCCCTCTGTTCGAGCGGCAGAATTCCATCAGCCCTTTTTTATATGAGAGAGGAACTAGAGGCGCCTACTCCGCAAAGCAAAAAATCCGAAAGGACTCACAGGTCAATCTCAGTAGACGGCCAATCAAAACCTCGAAGCCATGTTTACACGCAAACAAATGGCGTAGCAGGGAGAGCAAGCGGATTTAAATCTGCGTTTCGCAAAACTGTGCAACAGTGCAACCGCAGAGAAGCAAACCACTTCATCTCCCCTAATTTAGACTTTAAATTCATGACCTACTGGAACACTTAAACAAATTGTTTGCGCTCATTAGCAAACTGTAAAAAAAAATTCAGTCGTAAAAAAAAAAGTAGGAGTGAATATATACACGGAGCTGTTTTGGCAGCTGCATCTGACTGTTATTCCAGCGTTCCTGGCGGAGATGTTCTCGTGTACATCGTCAAAAAAAAAAAAACTTTACTCAGGCAATATAACTCAGTTCGGCATCGATCGAGGACGCAGCCCGCCGCCGCCAGAGTGTCAGGCCATGAATGTTGGAGTCATTACGCATTTACAATACCCACAACTTTCCTTACAACCTGCTAAGGCCCCGATGCTGGACTCAGGAGATCAATCAGACGCGTTCACAGTCCCACACACGGTGCTCAGCCTATTTTTATTCCGAGGCACCAACAAAGCAACGGCATTGCTTTCTTCTCCCGCAATTTTAGCCCTGGTGGGAGTAAGTCGATATTTTATTGCGCACTTTTGTCCATCTCATACATACTCAGGAAGCGCGTGCGGTGTAATATTTGTGTAAGCAGGTACCACTCACTAATTCAGGAAGGGTACCACTGTAGCTCCCATCGCTTCACTATGGAAAACCTCCTCCCTTCTCCCCCTCCCCCGGTGCCACCCCCCCTTGTCAAACCCCCAAAAATGCCCCAAATATGGGGGTGGGTGTCAGAAACCAGCCTGTATATATTCGGGTCGGTTCTGATTTCGGGACCCCTCCTGCCAAGTCTGCAGATTTTAAATTCACCGCTCCCCATCACGTCCAAATCAGATTTCAGGAGCAGCCATGCAGATTGTCCACGCCCAGCCGGGTCAGAAACCGGGCCGAATCCTTCCCTCTGACGTCCAGGACCCCGCGGCCGCGCGGTGTAACTGCTCCACATTAAGAGGCTACACTGAGGAGGTTAGCTTACAGCACCTTTAGCCTTCCCGTTGTGTCCTGTCTACAGCCGTGTCTTCCCCAGTCAAAACCCTGTACACACACACACACACGCACACACACACGCACACACACACACACACACACACACACACACACACGCACACACACACACACACACACACACACACACACCCGTGTAGGGCATGGGGAAGCCTCATGCAATGATCGGTGTTTACAGTGAAAGTTTTAACAGAGGAATTTAGCATTTTTATAAAAGCACACTGGACTCATCCACCCCCCTCGCCTCCCCGGGGGGTGTTGGAGCAGCAGACCGGAACACTTCAGCTGCAGACATTAATGTTTTGAAACCCCCGCCCCCGCCCACACTCCCACATCCCAGACCCCCAGACAGCATGATTCACCGGGTGACCTCGTTTTGCCCCGGTAACAACTCTTCTGTTTGTCAACACTCTCTCTCTCTCCCTCCCTCTGTTTCCCTCTCCCTCTCTCTCTCCTCATTTACCCGGTTTCCCACGCTGTTGGTCTCTCTCTCTCTCTCTCCCTCCCTTTCTTTTTCTCTCTGGGGCATCTGTGTATAACACGCTGTCTCCACATTTCTCCCCTTACTTTCCCCCTCTCCCTCTCCCTTTATTTACTGTTTCCATCTGTTGCTCTCTCTCTCTCCTCATTTACCCTCTCTCTTCCTCTTTCATTCTCTCTTGGTCTACCTCCTCTCTCTCCCCCTCCTCCTCCCTCCCTCTCTCTCTTTCTTTCTCTCTCTCCTCATTTACCCTGTATCTTGCCTTCACTAACCTCCCACTTATTTACTCTCTGTCTCTGCCCGACCGGCCTGTCTCTCTCCTCGTCCGTCTGCACTTCTCCGTTTGCCTTGTCTCATCGCCTCCTCATAATTCACAGCCTTGTTTACTTTGACTCTCCCTTCGTCTGTCTTCCCTCTCATTTCTCTGTCAGTTAGGAGTGTACTTCGGCTATGTCTCTCTACCTCCCCTTCCGCTGCCCTCCCTCTTAATTGATCCCGTCGCCGGAAAATGACTGACTTCGGGGCAGATGACTGACAGGGGAGAGTTTAACTGTTATTTCAAAATGGCGGGCGCCGTTACATCTGCCCGTACCATTAGTTTTGCACCTTTCAGAGGTCCCCCCTCTCCTCCCTGCCTCTTCTGTGATAGCCTCAGATAGTCTGTTAGATCTCACAGAGTCCAAAGACTCTCTCTCTCCTTAGTGTTGCAGCGACTGGCGAAGCAGCTCAGACAGCCAGCCATCGCATCATTAGAGAGCGGTTCATTCAAAGGTGACTAACACGGTCGTGACACATCGCTTCCGTGGGCCTCGAAGTTTATGCCCGAACTGACAGCTTCACCTTAGGCCCTCCTTCACTTCGTGGAGGTGATGCGGTCGGCAAGAAAACATTCAGTGACACCCCAAAAGGTGGGCGGGATTATTGCTCTGACCTGAAACGCATTCTCCAGGCTAATAACAAAGCGGTGCAAGCGCTACATAACAAATGATGTTAATTTAGCGGACGCTCTTATCCAAGGGCAGCTTGCGGTGCTTAATAAGGCCGGTATGCGAGGTAGGTGGGTCACTCACCGTCGTGGTTGGGGTTCCCCAGGGTCCAGGGCTCGTCCGAATCGAAGTGCGTGTCCCCCCCGATGCCCGGGCCCGGGAAGTAGGCGTGCGCCAGGAAGCCGCCCTCCCCGTCGAAGGGCGAGCTGTCGCCGTGGAAACCCGAGGCGAATATGATGGTGATGTCGACGTCCCGCTTGCCGTTCTCCAGGGCGCTGTAGGGGACGGCCTCGAAGCGCAGCGGCGTGACGTTCTGCCACACGTCGAACGCCCGCCGGATGGCGTTGTGCGTCTCGGCCAAGCCCACTTTGGGGGTGACGTTCTTTATGCTGCGGGGGGGGGGGCAAAAAAAACAGTCAGCACGGCGTCACGGCAACAAAGAGAGAGAGCGAGAGAACTCGTGTATGGGGTGAGGATCTGAGTATAACATAAGATCCAATCCAATAACAGAGAGAACAGACTGTAGAACACACGTGTAACACGCATGTAAGACAAGAAGATACGCTGAGCACAAGTGAACATACAGTAGGACACGCAAGTAAGACAAAATGTTCATAACGGGCACAAATCCTGACAGATCTTTCAATAATCAGTACAGTTCAGTCCAATAAAAGGGCAGCAGCACAGCAGTCTACCTCACCATGGAGATAAGTGTTGAGCGTTGCAGCGTCTGACAGGGTGACCATAATCAATGGGTCAAACCGGGAAAGGGAACATTTCTTTAGATGTTCAAAGTTAAAAAAAAAAACAGCTGACCTTTCATTCCCAACCAGGAGGAATGGATTTGTCCACAATGAGTCTCTATTATGGCAGTAAATGGCTACCCACAGTGCATTGAGCTGGGAAGGAGTCAACTAGGGACACAGCCAAGAGTTTAGGGACTCCAGAGTTACTATGTGATAAGGGCCTGAAAGCACTGAAACCCTGGAGGGACCTCTCTCTAACCGGCCTATCAGTGAGCTCACCAAATAGGATCTACATCTAATTATTTCCCATGGCAACAGAGCCATTCTAATTTCCTTTCTCCTACTGGGGTTTAATCACACCACCCGTTTTATTGCTAACACTTCTACAGCATTAGCACAACGTTGTAGGAATGTACTGTAGCAGCAAATCAGTCTCTCACGCTTTGGTGTGCTCAAATACAGCAGAAACCAATAACAAGACCAATGATTGGTCACACTGCTTGTTCTGAACCAATCATAGGTTGTGTTACTAGTTTTGCGTGGGCTAAAAGGTTTTTCACATGCTAAGTCTGCACTTCCCATAAGGGAACACACTCATTAAAAATGCCAAGGCAAGCAGACCCCAGCCAATCAATCACACATTTAATACTGCCAATAACACACACAAGGCAATGTTCTCACATGAACTCTTCTAAGGTTTTTTTTTCTGTTTTCAAACAAAGGAAAGCATAACGTGAATTATCATGTAAGTTCAATATAAACACCGCCCTGGTGTCGAGTCTGGTCTCCCTCCAGAATTTCCACCCGGCGCCATTCAGAATACACGGAGAATTAAATTAATCTATTCTGCAGAGCCGTGACAAGAATATTTATGAGGATCACGAAATCGTTCTCTCAGTCTGGATCAGTCAACCGTAAGGACTTTTAAAACATAAGGTAAAAAACTCATTTTTTAAGCAACAGAGAAGAAGAGAGAGACAGAGACAGAGAGGTAAGGAGAGGGCCTGGATATTCCGTTTAAATATGAAAAACCAGGTATTACAGAAACAGTGTCCAGTATTTCATGTCCTGTCTTTATTTTATAAATCCCTTGGGCTCATGAAAATCAACAGTTTTCTGCTCTCTGATCAGAAAAAAAAGAAAGAAATTAAATGTTTCAAAGTTAACTTTTAAAATTGTGGTTTCGGGCAGCTCAGCTGAACTTTAGCATTTGGTCTTTATCGCTCGCCGGCAGATTTGGCGGAAATGGAAGCCGCCGCCGTCGCCGTTACCCAAGTGCCTCAGAAATCCATCAGCCACAGACCCTGGGCCCACTGTTTCTACCGTCGCGTCTGAAGGGCCCGGCGTCTGATCAAATTAAAAGAGGGCTGCATTTGAATAATGCCTCTAAGAAGACAGCTTTATCATATTCTGCTGCGGTCATCCATCAAAGTTAAACGGGGGCAAGGATACTGCTTCTACCACACACACACCCCCCCCCCACCCCTTCACCACCACCATCACCACACACCTCCTCAAATCTCCCCTCTCTCAAAGTGCTGTTGATGCTGAAAATGAAAAGCTTTTGAAGCAATTCACATTTAATATATTTAACAATTCAATTCAATACCGCAGAGGTGTCAGCCAATCAGTAACCCAGAACTGTTTAGGAAGCATTCTTATTGTTGAGTTGGTGCTTGTATAAGTCATTCAGGCTACAACTACAGTCAGGCATGCAATAACAGGCACACACACACTCAGAGACACACACACACACGCAGACAGACAGACGCACACACACACACATTCACATCACAACCACAATGTACACAATGTACAATGTAGGTAATTCACAGGGAATGCAGAATTTCCTGACAAGTTATTACTGTGGTAGAACAGACTTGCTTCTGAGGACTTCAGTTCACATCTCAGTTCACAAACATCCCGAAATCTACCGCCGTGGCCTTTTCAGGGTAATGAACCGAAAGGGTCCTGTTTTATACTTCCATTTCCCGAGCCTGTTCACGCTCTTCAGCCTGGCAATTAATCATGGACATTTCTTCTGACAGCTCAAGGCAATGGGATGTCCGACACATATGGAAGGCCTGGCTAGACTCAAAAAGATCTTCAGCGGTGACGGGTACCGTCATACAGAAGAGCGGGGTTTACTGACGAGGACCACGGAGCAAATAACTTTGACAAGTCTGCACTTGAAAGAATGAGTTTGATTTGAAGAAGATCTGCTCTTTCCTCCCATCAATCCAACGAGTTAATCGCTCGCTAAAAGACTGCATCCATCAATTGTGCTCATCAAATGCGCATTAGCACCAGGAAAGAAAAAGAGTAAATAACTCATGCACTTCTTTAATATTTATTATTTTGTTGTGCTTAGACTGGGTAACTGGCGAGGATAAATGAGGCTTTACAATTTCATCACATTGCTTTGGAGTTACTTGAAGTGTATTTTGTTTCTCTGCTTTGGACCCTGAACCCACAAATGCCCAGACACACACCAATGCAAAGCTGGCAGCACATCAGAAACGTTTGTATCCAAAATATTCTTCTTTGCACAGATAAACAGAGGCAATGTAAAATGTACACTATAACTGAAATTCATATTTCTTTACAACTTCAGGAAGTGATCTGTCCCTTGAACCTGGTGACTGCTGCATCAGCCCAGTGAACTCACAACTATGGAGATCTAAGGAAAATGAATCCTGTACAATAACCATACCACCCACACATACACACACACACACACACACACACACACACACAAACTCACATACACATACACACACACACGCACGCACACACACACACATACACACCCACACATACACACACACACACACACACACACACACACACACACTCACATACGCACACATACACACACACACGCACGCACACACACACACATACACACCCACACACACACACACTCACACACTCACACACATACATACACACACAGACGCACACTCGCACACACACACATACACACATAAGCACACATGCACACACACACTCATACACCCACACACACACACACTCGCATGCACACTCGCACAGACAAAAAAATAGAAAATAAAAATAAAGAAACTGCACCACCTATTAAAATCTAAAACAGAAAAGTCCAAGTCTCTCCCAGGGACTGGGGTGGGGAATGGAATCTCTTATCTGCAGTGAAACCGTTATTTAAGAAGAACAGAGAACAGATTCCAATGCTCCACTTTTCCTTTTTTTCTCGACATTGCTTAGGTAATGTCTAAAAATTGTCTCTCATTGATCGTATCTTCGTCCTAATTAATGCTTTCTTTGTGCTAGTTAATTGTTAAGTTTGGACCGTGCGCTGGTTCGATTCAGCACTATCTTTATTGAGCGAGAAAAGACTGAAGCAAATAGTAGCGATGCACTGCGATGCGGAAGAAAAGGTGAGAAAAAATTTTAAGGACACAGAAAAAAAGTAAAAAGGGGAAATGACAGAGCTGGAGTCTGTGTCTACTGGACGGGCATCAAAGACTTTTCCTTTGTAGAAGAGGGGAATGCAGCTCTTAATTAGACATGTGGGGCTGTTTGTTAACCCAAAGGGCCAGACTCGACGGCACCAGGCCTGGTGGTACACACACACCCTCGTCATGAGAACCGGCAGAAGATCTCTATCCGACTGAGAAGACCGACCACAGACCCACCGCGATCCTAATTACATCATCCTCCATATAACTCAATCTCAGGCTAAGGGGGCGGAAGGATTGACTTCTTATTCGTGGCAGGAACACACACACACACACCGGCAGACACACACACACACACCTGTACTTCCCCTTCTCAAAAAAGTTAATGACAATTCCACAAGAGAGGGAAAAAAACATAACCCTCCCAGACGCCCGGAGAGAGAGGTAAATGAGGCAGCCAAAAAAAAACCAAAAAAAAAACAGCCTTTGCACTCATCCTCTCAATCCTTTCATTCCGGATAACCCGCCCTGTGATCTCTGCCTCCGGAGCGGGGGATTTTTCACTCCTAATTTCAGGAGCCAACTTCCCTTATGGAAATGAAATAAAGCATAAATACATTGTCCATATGTGGACTGCGTCTGTATATTAAATTTAAACTATATAGTTTCCACATATTTTGTGTGCGGTCCTTTCAATCAGCAGACAGTCCCAGTATTGGAAAGTAGGCCCGCACACTCTTTTGTCAATCAGTGACTTGAAACACCCTGCAGTGTGGGAAAACTAGCAGACACGGAAGGCCTACATAATTTCACTTTAAGATCCCTGGGGCAATGGTCGATAGGACTAAGCCGTGAACTGTGAAGTTATGGGTTTGAATCCTACATGGGACAAAGCACTGTTTCACTTTGGATAAAGGAGTCGCAAAATAAACCAAACTGCATTCATACAGCGCATTTTACAAAGGAATTGTCATGATAGGCTTGGCAGCATTCTCTGGCCTAAAACTGCCTCCAAAGCAAACTAAAAGGTAGCAGTGATAAGGACAAATTTGCTATAAGGGCTACAAGAAGAAGCTTTGGAAAAAAAACACACAGTGGCATCAATTTCTCAAGTCAATACACACTGCTGAATATGCATGATGTAACATCTAAGCATAAGTCAGGCTTCCTATGTAAATAAGCAGCATGCACTGTTGTTGTGAACAGAGCTCATACCCCTATGGTTGTATAGACCCCAGCCCATTTCCGTTACACTCACCTGTACGTGATGTGCTTGTGCTGCCACTTCTGTCCCGTGAGGGCGTAACGTCGCCTCCTCACGTTCAGTTTTGAGCCTCCTCCCTGCTGGTCCGGGACCCCACACCGAGGCTTCTTCATCCAGCTGCGGGGGGGGGGGGGGGGGGGGGGGACACAGAAACGCACACACCGTCAGGCACTTCTTGATGACATCATCTCAGTGCGACCCATCTTTGTGTTCCCGTCATCCATCACATACACACAATCAGACACTTCCTGATGACATCATCTCAGTACTTCCTGATGACATCATCTCAGCGCGACCCACTTTTGTGTTCCCATCATGCCTATTCACAAATTCTGCAGACCAGGGTTCTGCTACCCAGCAGGGACCCGCAGGGTCTGCTGGGGTTCTTGTTGTTACTCGGCACTCAACGGATTGACTTCACACTTAATTCACCTCAACTGGTGCCGTGGACCTGAACTGGTTGCTAATTAGAAGGTAAAAACAAAAAGCCCGCAGATCCCCCAGTATCTCCCGGGGCCAGGGTGGTGGTTCCCCCTGCTGTAAACTCACCCGTCTCATCTCCACATTCCTAACCTTTTAAACTTCCTGCCTCCCTGCCACTGCAGCAGAATCACTGCAGTTCTGTGCCCTTCATAAGTATTCATGAATGGGGGCGTGGCCAGGCACTAACACTAAGGAAGGGGACATTCTGTGCCATGACATAGCACCGCAAACTCCTGTTGCCACCCGGAAACCTCCCACCGGGGCGGAGTAGGGAGGACAGAAGGACCTCAGCAGGTGACCATCTGGTTTGTCTATAGAATCTGTGACGCAATCACAGCACCGTAACACAGCCCACCGCAGCAAGATTTTCCTGGCAACCCTTCTCATCACAGAGCATGGTGCAGAGCAGGGGGATTATTTATAAAAAAGGGGGGGGGGTGTTGAGGTGACCCTACAGCCCATGATCACACTGTACGCTGCGCTAGATCCTCTGCGGGCACTTAAAAATCCGCCCATGGGAACTTGCACAAACGGTGCAGAGGTAGGATTTATCCAGCGGGCACTGCTTAATGTCTCTCTCTCAGTCTCTCTCTCTTTTATCTTTTAAACGGGATGGTGACAAGTTTACTCCTTGTTCTCCATGAGTGCAATTCATAAAAAAAGAAAACACACTGTATGCACCACAATTCACACCCTCTGCATGCAGATGCACCTGTAACCTGTTAAAAGTCTTAAATTACAAATTACACACACGCCAGTACCATAATTCTCAAAGGGCAACATGTTTTCATTTATTTAAGAATCATACATGTAAAGGACACATTCTGAGTGCATGCATAATTGTCAAAAGAAAATGTGCAGTTGCAACAGCATAAGAACCATCCATCAACCACAAATAATACTATTGCTATATATAACTATTACTGCTCACTACTGCAGTACTACTACTACTAGTATAATAACTAATACTAATACTAATATGCATAGTGGTCTGTTCTGTTGTATCCAGGCAAGTGTAATATCTCTGCTGGACTGTATATAATTGGTGAAAGGTCAAGCAGGACGGTAAAATCGCCCTGGTCTTCAGAAACAAGCTGTTTTCACAGCAGTAGACACACAAAGTAAAGGACAAAGTCTCACCTCAGTGTGACATCACTACATCAATATTAAGAAGCAAAAAAAAAGAAAAAGCAATGATTAAAATCTTGCAGGGAGACAATGTTTGATTACTTGAGGAAATTAAACATCAGGTACAAGGGGGGAAAAATGAAATTATACTTATTTACTTTGATTGCTTGATTCATATCCATAAATAACTCAAATGGAATAACTCTTGGACATTTGTCAACTCGGCTAAATTGTTTAATTAATTAACACACAAAGAATATTGGTGGGCAAATGACCACCAGCAACTGTTCTTACAGTTGAAAAAAAGTGTCCCATGAAGTGCAAATCCATTTGACAGAAGCATCTAATTTCAGTAGAAATTTTACCACTTTCATTTCTGTCACCATAACACCTATAAAATCTAAAAGTCCTGATGGACATACATCTGCAATATATTGTAAATATGTGGAATTAAATATATATATATATATATATATATATATATGTAATAAGAAATATGTTTCACAGTGGTGCATATTTGTAAAATACACTGGCACATCTGAAAGTGATCATTTGTATATTTCTCCACATGCTGTGAAGTTGTTGTGACCTCTTATCTGATCCCGACTTTGCATTTAATCTGAAAATATTGATCGTTTTCTTTCTTTTTTTTTTTTTCCATTTTAGTAAGGGAGGCTATGACTGAGCCCGCCCCCGCATTCCGGGGGGGGGGGGGGGCATCGCCATGGAGACGCAGCAGCCCTGTGGCAGGCGGGCGGGCGGGCCGGGGGGGAGGGCGGGGTACTCACTCTACGGTCCTCCGGTTCAGGGTTCCGGTGACGTTGAGGCCGTACAGGCGCTGCATGGCAGCGATAGCGTTGTGCATGGTCTGAGCCGAGCGCAGCACAGCCATGCGGGGGTCGGTGCGGGGCAGATAGCCGTATCTCTGCAGCCAGGTCTGCGGGGGGGGAGAAGGGGGAGAGGGGGCGTTACATACAGAGAGGCCAGGTACCTGCCTGTACACCCACACACACACACGTGCGCACACACATGCATACACACATGCACACACTCATACACACACACGCATGGAGGCATGCATGCATGTACACACGCTCACATGCAAGCACACACGCACACACATGCACGCACTCACATGCACACACACACACACACACACACACACGCATCTAGGATAAAAGCATCAGCTAACAGGCAAAATGTACAGTAATGCTAAATTCTGCAATGTAATACACATATAACCACACGCACACAATGCAGTCACACACACTTCCGTACGTTTTCACACATACTGCATAGGACTGCACAACCCCACACCTTTATGTGCACTGTGAACCTGTGCCCTCATAACGCATCTCAGAATAGGCCTGCTGATCCAGGTTAAGGCTTCTCTTGCCCGCATCCTAACCATTTCCTTTATGAGCTGTAAGGCAGAACTGATCCTAGAACAGCGCTTGCGCTGTGAACTGACCATCGGTTTACTGTGGGACACCACGGATACGTCCCTTGCATGGACGCTCTACTTTAACGGTGACTCTATGGTACCTCTGTGCTTCTCCCTTTCATGTCTATCCAGCAGGGCAGGAGAAAGCGGGGGGGGGGGAGTTTGAAGACAGATGGATGCCAAAACGCCATCCCTCCCGGTGAGGGGGTTTGACGTGCGGCCGTGTCGAGTCGGCAAAGGGCTGACTCACAGATGTGACGCGACGGAACGCGGCGCAAACGCCTACCCCAAGTTTCACCCTCGCACAGTCACACAGCTGCGCTGCTCCTCTTTGAAAAATTCAGAACCCGAAGCCAGATATTGCCAGCGTGTCAGGAAGAAAGAAAAACAGCTATCGCAATATATCCCAGTGGACTGGAGCTGATTTAGCAACTATTACAGTACTTTCAAAACACTCTGCGTGAGTATAAATCCAAGTCTGACACGCCTTTGAAATTAATATCCCTCGGATTCAGCACAAAAGCATTGCAAATGCCAAAAAATGATCAAATTGCCTAATAAACTGCGCTAATGCTTTATACATTGCCTTTGCGATGTCATACAAACGTTTGATTCAGCATTTTCAGTATTAGAGGATGTACTGATACTACAGAGTGGCCTTAGAAGCAGGTACTGGCGCTTGGCACAAAACAGCCCACTTTTTTTATACGGCTGTTTATATCTCACAGTGTTTTCATGACACTGCAAATGTTGTGACAGCATTTTCACAACTAAGCCAGAACTCAGACTGAATATTGTGTGCTCGCTCGGTTTCTCTTTTGATCCAGCTGCACGACTTGTGGCACCGCTAGGTCCCTCGGAATTTCGGGAATCACGTCAGAAGGAGGGCGCAACCGTGGAGAAACAGGCGCTCTTTTCTCCGGTTCAAAAAAAAAAGAAGGAAAGTGCAGTAAAAACAGAGCCTCCGTCACTGCTCACATCAGAAGGACAGCTGCGATTACACTGAACTGGCGCTAAAGAGGTGTACAGAGTGCAAAGTTAAGACAACACAATCTCAGAGACTTTGGCACAGGAGTGACACCACGCACACATAAGCACATAGGCATACTGAACTGCATGCACAAAGGGACATACACACACACATGCGCACACACACACACTCGCACACACGTATGGTAACGCCGCCGTACATCCACCAGACACGCCGTTCAGAGCGCTGTCCTCTTTTCGAGTGGCGCCATTTAAGACCCTCCACTCCAGCGGAGTGGAACCTTTCATTTATCCCCTCAGGGTCCCCTCAGTGCGGAGAGAGCCGTCGCACCCACGCCGCATTAACGCGCAGATCGCCCAGCGCTCGCACGAGCGAGTCCACACACCGAAGCCGCCGCTGTTCTGACAGAGGCCCGCCCCCTCCCCAGAACCGGAGCGTCCCCGTACGCAAAAGCCAGAATACAGACATCTAGAGGGGCGTAAATCTATGTTGAGAGACGTTTTGACATAAAAACTAGACCAGTTTTACTCCAATATAGCCCAGGTTTTACCTGAATATAGCCCGGCTACGTCTTATTAGGCTAGCAAATTCTCACTTTTAGTCCAAATGTAGCCGGGTTTTCACCTGAACGCCTACACAGCGATTCACTGACGTTTCACCACAAAAAGCTTCACTGGGATACTGCAATATATTGTAAATATGCGGCCTTTCTGGAAAATACAATGATAATAAAGATATTTAATAGCCGTACATCGCAATATCTGAAAGCTACAATAGCTGGAATGCAGTTAATATGTTTGTTGTAGGTTGCGTTTCCGGCAGAAATTGTACGTTTTCACTGATTGGTTGGCTACACTGGCCACGCCTCCTTGGCTTGCTTCTGTGCACTTGGCTGAAATTGTTCCTCCCTTCTGGCACTGAAGAGCCACCAAAGCTAAATCACACACTCACAGCTGATCCTAAGCCTGGATTTGTCCTCCTGTGCTAACAAGTGAGCCACACTAGTCTGCTGGAAGTATAAAGTATGTCACACTAGAAGGAGGGGAAGAATTTAAGGAGTGCACTATTACCTAGCCAAATATGCCTCACTAGTCTGTTGAAACAAGGACGAACCTTCCATTATATGGCACATAATGGAGGAGGAATGATGCAAGGAGTGCACCATTGTCTCCCCAAGAAAAAAACATGAATCAAAACAGATTAAAAACATTAAATTGGCCGTGACTTAGCCCTTCCCTGTGATGTATGCAGACCACATATAGGGAGGCATTCATATCACTTTGTAGCCTTAATGGCTCCCTGTTGGGATCTTAAAGAACCGCAAAGATCTCATTGTACCACTTGAAAGAGTAATGGGGTCAGCCTTGCTGTTCCAGCCAAATTCTTAATCCAGTTCTCTCGCCCTGACTTCCTAATCACCCACCCCCACAGCTGACTGACTGTGCCTCTGAAAGGCACTTTTGGAGAAGGGGACGAAAACCCCTCCCGCCTCCTCCCAAATCCGCTCACCAGGAGGAAGCTGAGTCGGCTGGACCTGCCACAGGAACGGTATCCTGACTGGGGCAGTACGGAGCACAGCCGACATTCACCACAGCACAGCAACGGCACCCAGAGGCCCAACAACACCGGACACAGTGCAGAAGGATTCCCCAACCCCCTCCCCCCCCCCTAAAGCATATTATATGCAGAGCATATTACATTTCCCATAATCCTTTGGCCAATTACACTATGTACATTTACATAACTTTTTTCATCTCTTTTTCCACTCATCAGTTCTGTCCACAGATAAGAGAGAGGGAGAGAGAGGGAGAGAGGGAGAGAGAGAGAGAGAGAGAGAGAGAGAGAGAGAGAGAGAGAGAGAGAGAGAGAGAGAGAGAGAGAGAGAGAGAGAGATTACAGGCTGTTCATAAGATGGTTTTCCATGGTACACTATGCTTTTATACGGTCGGTGATGGTCCTATTTTCACATTTCACAAGCTCCTTGACTGTAGAAGTGTGCATTAGAAACTACAAATATGGCAACAACAAAAAAAGTAACAGTTGGAGTTCAGTGCTCAGCATCTACCTTGCCCAGAGAGACACTCAGTCGGGTACTTGGAGTCGTTTAACATGAAAAGGTCTCCAGTGGACATAATGTAGCAGAATTTAGCAGGGTCTTCTCGAGTGGCTCGCTAGTACATGATCAGTAGCGACCTGCTCGAGCTGCCAGCTCCCGGCCACGGACATCTTAATGACCCGTGATGATTACGTCTCTGTCCCAATCAGCCGAGGGGGGGGGGGTCAGAGGTTAACAAGTGAAGGGTCTTAATTGGCCTTGAGGAAAAATTAAAGCAAAGCACCCAGCCCTCCTTCCCCCGGTGAAAAATGAACACTTTATCATCTCCAAGGACCTCACTCAGGGCCGTGTCCATGGCAACGCGGAGAGGCTCGCTAACAGCAGCGACAGCCCGCGCTCCGGTGACAACAGCTGGCTGTCAGACTCGTTTGCTCCAGGTCAGCGCTGAACGCGCGGGGATTAAGCGCTTGAAACACCATCGACACAAAGCGCGGCATTGTGGGACAGAACAAGGAAGGAGGCCTTCAATCGGGCGAGAGTCTGAGGGAGTATGTTCGCCAAGTAAGGGCCGCGCCTTCTCTGGCGCGGTATAACAACAGGGTACCATGTCATTGACACAGAGTACACTCGCTATAATAGCCACTGAAGAAACACAACAGCTCTGTCACAAGGGTGGTGTTATTGTATCACTGACATTGTGTAGGCACGAGTGTACCGGTGCTCAATGTGTTGCCATAGGGCACACAGGCTGTTTATTTTCTTTATGCAATGTGTATGTGCTTTATATTTTCTTTCTGTGTGTGTGTGTGTGTGTGTGTGTGTGTGTGTGTGTGTGTGTGTGTGCCAAAATGTGACAGAAAATTCTCTCACAGCTCAGAGCCATTACCAGACAAAAGCTCTGATTGGTTATTGGTTATGGACCTAAGCACTCGCTCGCTCTCTTTCTCTGTCTCTCTCTCTCTCTCTCTGATTTGACTAATTCAGCAGGAGGCACTGCCAGGGTCGTCTTGGCAACCAATTGCCTCGCCCTCTCCCAACATCTTTCCGTGGGCGTGCGTTGCGAGGGGCTTGATGCTAAGTGGCTGTCTGATCGGAACTGGCCAAACCCGCTAACTACTGCCCGTTGCAATCTTCAACCGGCTTGTTCATTTTTTTGTTTCGTTTTTTTTTCTCAAGATTTAAGATTTGGTCGCTGCTTTTTTTTTTTTTTTTAGCAAGTACTATACCAGAAAAAAATAAGGGGGGGGGGGAGCAGAAATGGATTAATCTAAAAAAAAACTACTTTCATCAGCTGGGAAGTGAAGGCTGCTGCCTGCGGCTTCAGCTCTCACTTAGTATCGGTTTGGGCCGAGGTCGTGTGGACTTTTTCCCGGTGGTCTCTGCACACAGAGAAGCCTCGGCTGTGCTGTCACCCACTCCCTGCCTCCACAGGACACACGCGATCTTTTCTTCCTAGAACGCCCTGGATAACATAATACATGTATATATCTGGTATTTAACCCAGAGGTCCAGAGTTAGGACCACTTGTAATCATCATCAGAACTTAACCTACTGATGTAGAGAGGCCTCCTTTATTCTTCATCGTTACGGCATCTCTCAATTTTTAATTCCGGCAGACCCACTTTTGACGGGAATCCTATTAAATTAAACAGGTAGTCTCAGGAGTGACACATACTGCCGGTAAAAAGGCTTTTCTTGCCTGTGGTAATGGAACAGAAAGGCCCAGAAAAAAAATATATAGATCATAACAGTGAGTCAACCCCAGGTCTGCATTAGAGATCAATACAATACAATGCATTACAAACATTTCAAAGCTTTATCAGTCCCACGCATGCATTACAGATCAGAGCAGAACAATCCATTCTGAATCTGCATCAAAGGTTGCAGCATCCCTACTGCTAATCCCAGAATCGGCACAGAAACTGATTTTTAAAACGTTTGCGCTGCGTATCTTGCCAGGTCAAGACAAAGAAAGGCTTTCACACAAGAGAGGCCTGCGGGGGACTTTAACATCCGTGTTCCCGTACCACGAAAAAACCTTGTGTGCCGAAATTAGCAACCCTACAGAGCTGCCACCTGACACAGGACACGTCGTTGCTTTAGCGTCGATCTAACATTACCACGCTAATCCAAGGTGGGACAGAATAAATAAACACAGGCCCTGTTAATTTAAAAGTAATTAGGGAGAGAGAGAGAGCATTCTGCTGCCCCTTGCAGCAAGGGGGGGGGGGGGGGTTGGGTTTGGGGGAGGGGGGTTGGCAGGAACGACAGCACCAGGCTTCAATTATTCAAGCCCGCCATCGCGGTCGAGAACGGCGCTGGTAACTTGAGCGTCTCCGCAGCGTTCAGGAACTCTGTCTATTGTTACGCCAGCAGCGCCCACAAGGCCAGCACTGTGGCCTGCTACTGCCTGACTAAGCCGTGTCTGGAGCACGGCTGCACCATTTCAATATTTAAAGGCATTGTTGCATGTTTAGCTTGAAAATATTATAAAATAACCAAGGTAAGGCATATCTATGACGCACTGGCAATCTCTGTCTTTGTGCACTTTTGCCAAATTGGTGCACTTTCACCTGTATTTGTCATTCCAAAATGTGTTCCGGGATGTTTCTGGAATTGCATTTCATCAGGGGTGTCAGCTGAAGTTTGCCAAAGGGATGAAAAGTCATGTGGAGCTGGCTTGCTTTCTGTTGGACCTACAGTATGTGTTGGACCTGTAAGTAACATTACCTCTAGCTACACTGCTAGGGTTAGCAGACATATGGTTTTTGACCAGAATGTCCGGTTTTCGTATTACGTGTACATGCCCGGTCTGTGGTCCTAACCAGACAATGTAGCGTAATATCTGGTCCGAGTAACTGAAGAGAGAAATTTACCGGTAATTCCTAATGAATTCTCGTGTCTGTGACAGGTACTCGGGCCGGGTTTGACGACGAAGGAGGAGACTTCTTCGATTGTAAACACAAGGCAAAAAAAATATCACGCATAGTACGCATCTAGAAAGCTGTCGGCTTTGCTTCTGTCTCCGATTCACACTCGGACGCGGACGGATCGTTGTCTGAATTCTCCGCCACGCCTGATTAGAAGAGTCATGCCGGGTTTGTTTTGCCGTGGCCTGATATGAACCCCTCATCAGCGATTGGCCGGGGTCTGTAGAGGTGCGCACATGGCGCACGGCATGACCGCAGCAGTCCGTCTCCTGCAATATGTGCATGCGCTCGCGACGAGGCCTAGTGTCACACAGCATATCGTGAAAAATTGATCGTGTTTTCTTGGTTCAGTCATCCAGTCTACATGACCGCAATCAAGACATGCACATAATAGCACGGCTAGCGTATGACAAAGGGAATAAGGCTTTGCACTGAAAAAACTGGTACTACTTCTGCACATAACATAGCTTCCCATTCAAACAAAATGTTGGATTTTGCAAAGTTCAGGGTACTTCTTCCTCTAAGGGCTGTGAAGAGGCTGAAATGCTGATGCCCGATCATCACATATCTGGAGTTTGGAGGGGGTTTCGAGGGCAGCTCACAGGCTGACTGAAGCGCAGACTGATGGGACCGCTTCACAGCGGTCAACCGTTCCCTCGACCGGAAAACAAACAGCGACAGCAGCGCCCGAAGACGTAGGGTTCTGACAATCGCAGGCTGTTTGTTTACGCGTTCGTGTGTGTGTGTGTGTGTGTGCATGTGTGTGCGCGTGTGTGTGTGTGTGTGCATGTGTGTGCGCGTGTGTGTGCATGTGTATGTGTGTGTGCCTGGGAGTGTGTGTGCATACGACAAGGTCCCACTAGCTGCACATTTAGGACAACATCAAAGGCAAATGAAATCAGAGACGTCTTTGTGCCTTCATACTGTAATTCACTGAGGACAAAACAAATTTGGCACTCCGGAATACTGCACATTTTATTAGTCTATACCTGCCTGTGTCAGCCCACAGGACGGCATCAGGTGGCAGAATGAGCTAAAGTTTCTGGACCTCTGACCGCACTAAAACAAACTACACAAAGGTACTGTAATACAGTACGACTGAGGGAACCGCTGCAGAAGTGTTTTAACACCGCTGTCTGGTGACCCAGCGTTTTAAGGTTTTTTTCCTCCCCCCTCAAAGCGGATGGAAAATCACACCCGAAATTGCTGTTTACCGAGTCAGGAACACACCACATGCAGCTATTCCTCACAGAGAATGCAAAGATCACCTACAAAGGACAATGATAAAATATTTGCATAGCAAGCACATACAAACACGGCCAGATGCCGTCTTTAAAAAAAACAGTAGGCTGAGGTCTTCCAAGAGGTCATGACCTCTGCCTCTGCACCAATCACAGGCTAGGTTTCTCACCCTCCCTTTCAGGTGCCTCTCTCATTTGGATGAGGGGAGGCATCCCATGATCCTCCAGTTCCTCCCCACGGCGACGCGGGAAGCCTTGGCACGCAGCCCGGGGTCGACTTCGCCCGGGGGTGTCACCGCCCCCGACTCGGCCAACCGCGGGGCGGCACACGCTGGCCGCGGCTGTCGCCGCGGTAACCAGCCGGCGCTGCCCTTTCCGTCGTCAAAGGGAGCCGCGGCGGGTGCGGAGGGTGCGGCGGGTGCGGCGCTGAGTCCCAGCACTCTCTCCGCCGGGGCCTGGCACGCCTTAAATCCGCTCCTCTCGCGCGACGCTCGGCCTGTCCGCCTGCCTGACGCCCCTCTACTGAGGCACTCGCGAGGAAAAGATGGGGGGGGGGGGGCGCACTGTTCCACAACGCTTTTCGCGCCAACGTGACGCAAGGGAAACGTTGCGAGAGAACGATGCTAGCGGGGGGGGTGGGGGGTTTTTTTTGGATGGAAGGAAGGAAGGAAGGAAGAAGAGGCTCCCTCAGCCGCTGGCACAACGCGTCGGACAAACAAACACACCCACACCCTGCCCGAGGAAAAAGCCTCACAGCATTCTTGTGAAAGGCCACATCCAGCCAGGTGTGATTTATAGCATTTAAATGGGGCACGACCGTGCATTTGATATGTAGATTCACAGCCACAGAACAACGCAGAGCCACATTACGCACAAACACGGCCATATGGGAGAGCGATGTGCCCATCGAGCGAAAATGTGCTCATATAGTGATGCCAGTTTTCTCTTTGCCATCTGGATCACGCACCTATAGCATTCCGGTTTGTGATGAGCAGCATACGCATCGCCAAAGAAACAGAAAAACAAATCTCACCTATGCAGGGGGAAAAAGGCAACATGAAAATATAGACATAATTCACAGATATGGTTTATTTACCTGGATTTAAGGAAGAACTGGAATCGCAAGTGGCAAAATCACGGGGCATAATTTAGCCTACTAAGACCTTCAGCACATGCAAAACCGATAACATGACCAATGATCTGTCACGGTATTAGATTTGCACCAATCATTGGTTTTGTTACTGGCCTTACGTGTGCTAAAAGGTTTCGCACAAGCTAAAGGTCTTAGTAAATCAGGCCCACAGTGTTCATCTGATCTACTGCTAGGCCATCATTGGTTCAAAGGGGGATAGAAACAGACCTCCTTCACAGAGCAGGAACCAACAGAAGCGCCCTAACGGCTGGAACTGAAACACACAACCTCCCGATGCACGAGCTCTGTGCACCGGGCACAGCCGCCCGGCTCGGAGGCATCGCATGGCGGCTGCTGACGCAACGAGGATGACGCCAATTAGACAGCGGAGAAGGGCGGGCGGCATTTGTTTTCGCCCCGCCGTCCGTCATCCTCGTATCCCGGGTAACCGCAGCCGTGCCGAACGGGACACGTGAGCGCGCGCCAGGGGGATGGGACGGCTGGCACACGCCGGGTCGCCCTCCCGCCAGCGCCCCACCCCCCCCCCCACCCCCCGCCCCCCCCCATCGGCGCGGCTCTGCTCGCACAGCTCCGCCCCGCCCCGCCCCGCTGCGGGACGCCCGCTCCTCCTCACTCGCTCACCCGCAAACAAACAACAGAGAAGAAGCTCATTAAAAAGAGATCGCCCGCGGGCTACGTCTGCCCTGTCGGGTTTCACGCGGCTCAGGTTTCCGTGGCGACGCCGGTGCGAACAACGCGCGCGCTCACACGCGACATCGTCCTGTCTGAATCGACCTGCGTGGGTCCGCCGTGCTTGTGTGTTTGTGTTTGTGTGTTTCATGACTTTCTCAAGCAGTTCCCACAAAGTCTTATGAAGGTATACAGCTCCTCCCAGACCGGAAGGCTATGTCACAGACTGCATTCCGTGTCATGCTAAATTTTAAAAGCGGAACATGACCAGACCACCATCTGTCATTTGAGAAATTCATTTCTGTAGCCTCAAACAAAGAGTGAAAATCAAGTTACTTTGTGGCAGAGGGAGCAGATTGTCTAGCTGTGTCTTCTAACTGAATAAAGTGCAAGATGAAATACTGCCCTTGCAGGGAATCCATGAGCAAGTAAATAGCAATATCAGTAATCGCTCAATTAGGCAAGAGAATGCATTTATTGAGTGGTTGACATAGCTGTTGGCTTTACCTGCACGTTGTGTTTGATCCCAGTATTAGTTTAGCTGACGAGTTGGGTTCTCTGAGTGATTTCCGTCGCGCACAGTTTTGCACCTTACTTTTGTAAGCTTACCGAGTTGGTTAATATAAATACTGGGTTATCGGAGGCAAAATATCCGTGCTTCAATCTGTGCTGCACGGTCAGGGAGTTGATGTTACCATCGGTTCAAAAAATAAGTGGCCTGCACATTGTTCTACTACTTTGGCATTTAAAAAGCGCACGTGGCATCTCTCCAAAAGTGAAAATATCCTACAGAACTCGAACGCCGTACTGAGCGTAAAACGGCGTGCCATCGATGTCAAGCGGCAAACAATAATTTATGTGATTTTATACCATAACAGATAAGCAGGCTTAAAGACTTGAGTTAGAAAACTTAAACGATACAGTGCAATGTTATTTTTGGTTTACTGTAGTGCAATACAGCATTGTACACTTTTGTAATACCGTCGCTTTATCGTCACCATCAACTCAATACAGACATGTGCAATTAACACATAACATGAAGACGCAAAACAAACAACCAAAATTAGTCAAGCCTGCAGTCATAGGCACCTTTAAGCTTTAATACAGTAACCCTAAAAATATAAGCCAAAAAATGAAGACTTATTTACCCAGGCAAAATGGGAGTACGCCGTCCTTTGAGAGCTAACGGAACAGATTGACTTTAAAACAGAACATACTGTAACGAAGTCCTGGAAGTTTCACGTAAGAAATGACACTCGCCCAAACGTTGTTTACAATGCTTCACGTGCTGAAACAATAAGCAAATATCTAGGCTATAAATGTTACACGTGGCGTCGAATAAGACCGTAATTCACCTAGAGGGCACATAGGCTCACGTTTGAATTCATCGCAGAATTCACAGCTTCTGATGCTGATTTTAAAAGTGGGGTTTTGATTCTGTGTCATCATCGGTGCATCGGGGTTTGCATTCACTACTCTTTGTATGTACAAGAACAAAATGACAATCCAAAGGCAATCCGCACAGAAAAACGAGCTTAATTCATTCGAACAACGATGGCCGATTTGAGCATCACACCCCCGGTCTTACCTCCACGCTGAACGGCTGCTCTTCGCCATACACGGCACATAAAATCCACAGAAAAAATTGCAAGCACACCCCTGGATAAAAACAATTCAAATGTCTTCTACTATTGAATGTTAACAACATCATAATGACCCCTTTATTGTTGTTCTTTGTTTTCTTTATTTACAAAAAAAAGTCAACAAAACAAAACTGAAATGAAATAAATCCTTGTGTTTCAGATGGAGAAAAACATCATTCAAGAGAAACGTATCGCTGCCCAGTCGAGTTTCACCGAGATGGAGAGGAGGGGGAAAGAGATATCCCAGGATGTGTCGCGATGCGTTGCAATATATCTGTCCCCTTTCCTTCTTTATGTCCGCAGTCGGTTCTGTTTCAGCGAGTTCAATATTATGATCAGTCGCATTTGGCAGCAACTGCTGGTTCCAGTACTCCGCGGCATAGCTGGTGGTTTTCAACCATACGTCTCCTTACAGCGCCTGCGCTGTGCGCTTCCGAACCCCCAACAGCGCAGCATGTAATAACACTCCCCTTCTGGACTGCGCACAGATCGGCGTCACGAAATGCTGGCTCGGGTACCGAGCTACTGTATATGGATCCAGTAAGGGTGGAACACGAAGTGCGTACAGTATCGCCGGATCCAATTTCCACTTCCGAGACCATGAGTATCATCCGTGCAGCGCTGCAGAGACATTACGGGCAACATTAGCATTTTTCTGTGTCTATTTCTTCCGCTTCTTGCAATTAACTACATAATGGTATTTAGTATAGCATTTAGCGGACGCTTTTATCGGGAGCGATTTACGCAGTTTAGACCTACTTTTGCATACGATTCATTAAATGCAGTTGTATATTTTATTGCAGCAATTCAGTTTAATACCTTGGGAATCAAACCCATAACCTTCGAGTTAAAAGCACTGTTCCCTGACCGTCATGCTTCTTCTTATTCTTCTTCTTCATTGTTGAAGGACTACTATACTTATTATCCCAAATCATGTTTTACGTTTTATTGGTTACTATCAACGACAAATTCTTTGATATTAAAATGCATAATTTATAAAAATTATTAATGAATATCCCTTTTTTTAAGTGAAGACTTTTCCATATGACTACATATATGAGACTTGTTTCACATGTATTCTTTTCCCCCCTTCAGTTCTATGTGTTTCAGTATTTTATATATATATTTATTTATTTATTTATTTATTATAGTGCCATGAAACAGCTCAGCAGCTCTTTCCGCACGAGGCCCCGAAGATGTGCACAGAACCGCGGGCTCAATTGGTCTTTCACACATAGCCCACTAGAGGGCGATGATAATAAGCCAACCCCAATTGCTAAAATTACTGCACCAATTTATTATTATTATTATCATTATTATAATTATTATTATTATTATTGATTTATGTATTTATTTTAGTTGCAGTTTGGGGAAGATGCGATTGTAGATTAGCCCACTGACCTGCCATGGACCATTAACAACACATGTGTTACACTCCTGTATATATCCAGAAATGTCAATATTGTTTCGGTATATTGCAGTTCTGTTAGGGATTATCACTGAGACGGGTTTCTTATAGTCCCCATTGCACAGTGTGAAACTTTCCTGACTAGAAATATAAGAGTAAATAAGTACTTTAAGAATATGTCCACCCGGACAAACAGGAAGTAGCCTGCAGCTCAGCACACAGGATGACACATTTTGTCAATGGCTGTTGTGGGGATCATTCTGATTACCAAGCAAATCAGGGGGAGGGGGGGGTCAGTTCTTCAAGGGAAATGGGGGTTAAGCTGCTCGCACCTGACTTTCAGGGTGAAGTAAATCCGGCAGCGAACTTGTGAATCTTGCACCTCTGCACCTGGAACTAATGCACTTGTTGTACGTCGCTCTGGATAAGAGCGTCTGCTAAATGCCTGTAATGTAATGTAATGAATCAGTGAACTGGGGACCTTGGATCCACACCAGCTTCGCTGCTGCCACCCACCACTGTGACTCGACCCAGAGCCTGTAGGATCACTGGATGGTCCATCGATGTTACTGAGATGTGTACCTCGTGTATGGCCTTGTGTTGGCAGTTTTACCTTTGAAGGCAGTAGAATTACATTACATTACAGTTGTGCAAGTCGCATTTAGCGACTTGCACAACTTTTTTTGCATAGTATATTACATTGCATGTACATACAGCTGGATATATAATGAAGCACTGGTTAAAGTTAAGTACCTTGCTCAAGGGTCCAGCAGCAGTGTACCCCGGGAATTGAACCGGTGACCTTCAGGTTACAAGACCAGCTCCTTACCCATTACACTACAGTGCCACCCTAGAATGTGAATGCGTGTGGGCTAATCACCCGCGATTTGTGATGATAGCACGACCAGCTGCGAGGCGCATCTTCTGAAGACGGATCTCGTCCAATTCACCCAATTATCTTTTAGTCTTCTTTTTCCCTATGGCCAGGCATCTGTTGCGTTGCTAGTTGCTCCCGGGAGCTTGCAGGCGTGGCTTAAACAAGTTCAGGGCGAGCGTTTGTCAACCAGGGGGTTAGAGGGAGTTGAGCGGGGATTCATTTCAGTAAGCCCGCGCCCGGCCCCCAGAGGGAAGTTTCTGTGCAGCCTCTGGGTTTATGATACAGTATTTCACTTCCTTGGTATATTTTACCTGGCGTGAACTGCGCTGTCGTGTCTGTGTGCATCTACAAAATGTGCTAATATATGCACGCAGTTACTGCGAATATGCCATATACGAATATATATATATATAGATATATTATCTGCACCATGCAATACATTTTAATATATTTTTTTTTATAGAACCCATTCCTTAGGTGCAAGACTTCACAGTTTAATGTAGATTACTGCCTTTGGAAAGCACAGACATGAATCAGCTGAGTCTATGCAAATCAGCGGGGGAGGGGGGCGGGTAGAGGAGTTGGGGGGGGGGGGGGGCGGTGAGATAAATTTAAACAGACCACTGACTCACAGCCTTAAATAAATGCAAAGAAACGGGAATCAGCAGCAGCAGATAAAGAGGCCGTTAGCCGCAAAGATGAGGAGCCCATTTTCACGGTTCCGCACCGTTTGGTCGTGTCCAGCTTCTGGGGCGAACCCAATTTCATCGCTAACATCACCATAAATTAATGCATGCATTTTTTTTTTTTTTTTTTGCCATGCTTATTTAATTTTTAAAAAGAGAGAGGACGATGAAAAGAAGAAGAGGAAGAAAAACAAAAGGCTCTGGGCTTGTCACAGTTAACTCACTGCGCACCAAGAGAATAAATGGTAAATGGACTGCATTTATATAACACTTTTATCCAAAGCGCTTTACAATGCCTCTCATTCACCCATTCACCCACACCAACGGTGAAAGGCTGCCATGCAAGGTACCAATCAGCTTGTTGGGAGCAATTACGGGTTAGGTGTCTTGCTCAGGGACACTTTGACACGCCCAGGGCGGGGGATCGAACCGGCAACCCTCTGACTGTCAGACAACCGCTTTTACCTCCCGAGCTATGTTGAGAGGAGAGGCCTTCAGGTTAAAGCACAGGAAAAACAAACAGAATGCAAGCAGTAGGGGCCTGGAGATTCACTGGGCTGTTCAGGTACACTGAGGTGGATAGGGACAGGGGATGACATAAATGATGATAATTAACAGCTATTAAGGTAATTTTATACAGGAAGCAGGCTAAGCTTGTGAGTTTGATTAATTCACGATTCAGATAGCATCCTTGGGGGGGTGAGGTTGTTGTCACGCACAGAGTGAAATGTTATGTTTACTCTGGACTTGTTCCAGATTGAGGAGACAACAACTGTTCCTTTTAATTGTTTTCTGTGTTCTTCTTTAATTAATTAATTAATTAATTTGTTTTTTATTTCCTTGCGAAGCACCTTGTGATTTTTGCTGCTGGAAGATGCTATATGAATAAACTTTACTTACTTACTGGCTTGGTACCTTCGAATGATTGAGCATACTGGATTTGCACACTGAGAGAGGGGAGATTCGACAGTTGATAAGACACTGGTGAAAAAGTGGACCAGGGTGGTGTACAGGGGTGTCATGAGTCCCAGATAAGTGTCCAGCAGATCCAAGGGTACTGCATCCAAGCTGAATTTACAGGGGCACCAGGAAGAAGAATGGAATTCAGTGCAATTCTTGTTTTTTTTTCCCTTGGAGACAGAATCGCAAAGAAGCGGTTCATCTCATGAACCAGGAAGCAGGCAGCCCAAAATACATGGAGGCTGTGTTTTCTCCTCAGTAAATGATACTTTAGCTTCCTCCCCTTGCTGAGATGGGTCTGTCAGAAATGCATTATTTGCTTTCTTGACTTAAATCAGAGGTTTTATTATGTATTTATATATTTATTTATGTATTTTGAACTGACACTTAGCTTGAGTTCTCTGATAACTCAAGGAAAGACTTTTTATTTCTTTGAGGTTGGTGTCACCTTTCTTTACTCAGGCCTGGTCTCACAGAAAGTTCTAGAAGTTTTCATTTGAATGCAACTTATTTGAAAGCCCTGGTCTAAACCGATGCTCCAGAAAGCATTTTTAAATTATTTA
Source organism: Anguilla pacifica (assembly GCA_039654925.1). NCBI lineage: Eukaryota > Metazoa > Chordata > Actinopteri > Anguilliformes > Anguillidae > Anguilla > Anguilla pacifica. Next base: position 10,784,180 of record CM077291.1, on the reverse strand, counting down.
TTTATTTTAATTTATTTATTTTTTTGGTACTGTGCTCTGTTTTTTTTTTTTTTTCTGCCAGGCCATCTGTGCCATCCTGGGCGCATTTCCTTGGCCTCCTCAGGAAATCCTTTTTGGGGAGCGTGAGTTTTTGGGAGACGAGGGTGCGTTGGCCCTTCTCTTCCCGCTGCACCTGATCTCAGACTGCCAGGGCCCGCCGTCACCTCTGCTGAGCCCACCGTTCCCATCCAGGCCACCTCTACACCTGCTCACTACCCCCCAAAAAACCCTCCTCCGCACCCATCTGTCTTCCTCTCATCTCCTACAGGGAAACCAATATGTAGGTCAATCCGAAAGTTCACTTTTTCATAAAAAAATTACAATAAAAAGAACAAGTGAATATATAAATAGTAAAATTGACACTGAAAAAATGTGTGTTAGAGACATTTTTTTAAGGTGCCCAAAATCCATTAGCAAACCATTTTAAATTTTGTTTGAAAGGCCTTATTGTTTTGGACATTGTAGCATGTGATTTTAAAAAATATATATGTTTACTGTAACATACTGTATATGATTGTACTTCATGTGCCTATGCCTTCATTGAAAATTGACATTGACCTGGAAAAGCTTTCATTTGAAAATTAAAACAGAAACAGTGAAGAATAGTGGAGTTACAGTGGATTCCCCAGTGAGCGTTGTCTGGATCAGTTTTAATCTTTTAAGGTTAGGGTGACATGAATAAGCTGATTCCGAATCCGTTTTGGTGGTAGAAGTATGGGATGAGGCTCAGCTGATTCTGGACCAGTTTTAGTGTTTGATGTCGCAGATGAGGCATGGATAAACTGGACCTGGACCAGTTTTAGTGTTTGATGTCGCAGATGAGGCGTGGATAAACTGGACCTGGATCAGTTTTAGCGGTCAAAGGTTACAATGAGGCTTTGGTAAGCTGATCCCGGGTCAGTTCTTTGGGGCAGGACATGCTTGGTTTAACTGGCAGTGTGTGTCAATGTCATTGTCATTACCTAACTGCCTTCTTTGCAGTGGTAATGGCTGCTAGATGCTATTGTCCAGGAAAGTCAATACAAAGCCTTCCTCAAACAGCAGTTTTGGTAAGTGTTATTGCCCCTTTGAGCTTGCAGGACAGTCTATTTTCATCACACAACAGCCACAGGCTGGCACTCATGAACAAATAAGACTTATTTGACATTAGATATAGAAACAATAGCAACCTGGCCTGTCTTTCTTACCAGATATAAAACGTTCTCCTTCACTGTACATATTCATATCCATTCATATCCGCTCGTAGTCCCTTACATCTGTCATCCTTAATCTATCATTATGAATTCTACACAGCATCCTTACAACTTACCGTAAAAGAGCACTTAGAGAACTCGTCGACAGTGGAATCCATCCGGGGTCATAAACGAGTTATGCCTGATCGGTGCTGGAGTAAAGCAGAAGACAGAGACTGCAGTTGGCAGCTGGGGGGGAGGAGGGGGTGGGGAGGGGGGGGGGGTGACGGGGGGGCTGGGTGGAAAGTCAGCTCCTTCTGGAGCAGATTGGTGTGGGCGTAAACCTTCACATTTTGCCGTGAGTAACATGGTGGCCAGCTGACAGCCCTTCTCACACACCATCCCAGGAAATCAGAGTGATGGAGAGGATCCATATTCAAATTGACTCTGTGCAGAAACGCAGTCTGGATAGCACACAGGGTGTTTTTCTTTCCTTCCCTCCTCAATTTTTTTTTTTACAGATTCAGTTTACCTTAAGCAAACATCACATTCTACAACGTGACACAAAAATGATGACTGTACTGGTTTCTGACATTATATTATACTCAATGAGCCAAATGTAGTCTTTCTGTTAGTCTTTCTAGAGATAGCCAGGATTAAGAAGTTATACACTCTGCAAATAAAGCAATGAGCATTCCTTTATTTTGTTTAAAATTTTATATCTGACATTTTCTTTATATCTTTATAGTACATCACACATTCAAAATATTCCTCATTTTAGTTTCATGTTTCAGCATGTTCATGTAGCATGCATCCCATAATAATTGTGGGTACAAACTGATCCTTTAAGGGCTTTTGTGAGTATTTTGTGATTTCATCAAATTTCCAGCTTTATGAACTTTCATCTGTTACCCTTTGACTACTTTATGCAAAAAACAAACACTTGTTATTGATCATATGCAAAAGTGCTTGGGGACAATATCTGCATCCAGATGCAAGGCTTCAGAAGCTCACTGATCAAAGATCAAGATACTGGGACCTCCTTAATAACACATCGTTTGAAATAATCCCACCATTTCAAATAATTGGACAGACTCACTGATACTTTGGCATAACTGCGAAAAAAATAATTTTTAGGCCTTTCTCTCTCCTGCCACAAAATCCCACGTAATCTTACAACCTGCCAGGCGTTATGTAAGATCATTTATAAAATGCCTTCCATAAAAAAAAAAAAAATCCTTTTTACTGACTTGTAACCAAGCAACCTAACCCTCTACTTCCTGTGGGATGACAGTGCAGAGCTCAGCTTGGCAGCCATTGTCTCTCTACATTGTTTATGTAAAAATGTACGCACAGGAATATTTTTGGCTCTGGCGTACCTCAACAGCGATTGAATTTGATTAATATTGATAGCTTGCACAGCAAATCTATTTTAATGCTACCGTTATATTTATATGGAACAGTGGCAACCAACCCTGTTCCTGGATATCTACCATCACGTAGGTTTCGAAGCCTAATTTGGCACACCTGATTCTACTGCTGTAATTAGCAGCTCAATGAAATCTCTAGCTGTTGAATGGTGTGTGCTTTGTTTCAGTGAAAGCCTACGGCACTGTAGATCTCCAGAAACAGGGTCCCTAACGTCTGGTATAGAATTTAAGAATATAAAAATGCCTAACAGTAATGAGAACAGGTTATTCATCTTATACAGGTATTCCATTAACCTACCAACAAGAGAATATCATCCACTGCATGCATATGCTTCTGTCCTGTCTAGACAATGCTGTTTTAATGCGATGTGAATTGCAGCGTTTCTCAGAAGTACTTAAAAAAAACTATTTCTTTTTGTGTGTCTTGAGCGTCCAACGTCCTCACCCCATTTAAATCCGAACGATCGCGCGTCGACCCTCCGCCGCTCGACGTTCGCGGCGCGTCCTCAGAAAGGCGCGCGACGCGCTCGCGCGAGGCTTCGCTCCCAGCCGCGGTCCGCGCGCGGCTCGCTGGCGTGAGGCGGGGGGGGTGGGGGGGGGGGGGGGGGGACGGCGCTTCACGAGCAGCTCTGCTCAGCAGGTAGAGCTGCAAGCGCCCGATCGATCAAGGTCACTTAGCGCGCGACGAGACGCTGTCACCCCCCCCCCACCCCTCCCCGCCTTCCTCTCCCCGGGGGGGGGGGGGGGGGGGGAGGCTAGCGCTAATTCTGTGTTGCCTGAGAAGGGGGGGGGGAGGGGGGGGGCTGTTGATCACACAGTCTAGATTTTATATCTGGCCATGATGTTTCTTGTTCAGTCATCACTTACACAGAATCGCGTGACTCAAAAAACCCGAAACAGTGAACGATGAACAGGCTCTACCAAACGACATCACGCACAGTGTCTCTGCCTGGGGTGTGGGACCGCAAACTTCAGACATTTACAGCATGCACACACACTCACACTCACAGGCAAACACACACACACGTGTACACACATACACGCACGCACACACATACACGCACACACACATGCGTGCACGTACACACACACACACACATACACACACGCATACGCACATACATAGACACACACGCGCGAGCACGTACACACACACACAGACACACATACACAAACACAGACACATACAAACATGCATAGACACACACACGCAAGTGCATGCACACACACACACACACACACACACACGTGTAAACGACTCCTGCCGACCGCATCCCGGCGGGGTTCGCGGCGAACCCTGGCAGTTTCCTGTCTCCTCTCATGATTGACAGAACGGGACAGGACGAGGCGGGGACGGAACCTGCCGTTTCCTCACGTCGATTCATTCCTCACAGGTCCAGGTCCTCACCTGACCCTCCGCGCCCCAGATGGCCGATGCACCGCTTCCCCAGCCCCTCGCTGGGTTCTTGGAGGGGCGGAGATCACAAATCCCTGCGCAACAGATTAAGCTCCCAGTGTACAAAGCCAATCTGCTCGTGGCATAGAATGCGTGGGCTTGTTGTGATCCGGTTATTTTTAGTCTGTTTGTTTTCGGTCTATTTCTGGCCACAGTGGCCACCCCAATGGAGAAACCTGTTTGCTTCTTTGAACTGATCTTTCTTTGTCAACTGGGGATGAGAGTAAATTCTTTACTTTGCATTGCATTCATTTAGCAGGCTGTCTTATCCTGAGTGACTTACTGTGCAATTATAGAAGCATTCACCTGATCACTGTGAACATTAGTGCCAAACCCTGCTGACAACATTGCCAGACCAATGAGTGGGGTATCCTACCATAACCAAGAACCAAAATACAAATTCTCAACCCGTATGGGCTGCCTCTGATCCAAATATGTGTCCAGTCAGGACATTACATTACATTACATTTATTTGGCAGACGCTTTTATCCAAAGCGACGTACAAAAAGTGCATTTCATGGTCATAGACAACTGCTAAACACAGGTTCAGTAAGGTACAATAGAAATAGCTGTACAAAATAAGTATTGTACCTTACTGAACTTGTGTTTAGCAGCTTGTTCATGCAGCTTGTGCAGGCAGTCCGCTGGCACCCAGACCGCCTGAAGGGGTCGCTGGTGTGCAGTTGAGACGCAGTCACTCCCTTCCCTGAAGGGCACTACTGCCGCGCACCCGCTGGCCCGCTGGGTCTCTGACCTCACTCACCCCTGGCGCGATCCGGGTTTGATACGGGATAATGAGGCCCCGTCCACACACCGGAACGGCCCTCTAACAAGACGAGCTGTCCAGAAGCCCCACTCGCCCCATGTGACTGAACAGGGAAAAAATAAAATGAATGACCTGAGGTGAGACCATTCGACTGGAACTGAAGCTCCCCTGCCTGGTCGCCGTGGACCAGACGTGCAGACTGGACTCCGATGTGCGTGTGCCGATAAGAGTGCAAGCTGTTAGCGGTTTCTCCCGTCTCTGAGAATCACGTCCAGGTCAAGTATCCCGTAGGGACGTGGCTGTCTAGCCTGTTAATTTTCCCGTGAATAAGTGGAACGCCTTGCACGTTGTAGCCTGGGATGGTAAATCCCTGTTGAATCCCAGGTCTGTTAATGCCATGGAAACCATGTAGGAATTGTAGGAATGGAGTCAATCTTGCTCAAACGTTGGATCAGTTTTTTATTTTAATTTTTTATAGCTCATGCTTATTGTTTATTAATGTGGTATGAGGGGGCTTTGGAGAGGTTGAGTTTAAGATGACGGCAATGTGTTTTCCGGAAAGTTCCAAATCGAGACACATGCTCAACTTATTACAGCGCACAGTGGCACCGCCCTCCCGCCCCTCTCCCCCACACTCCCGAATTCTACCTGCGCTCCACTTCAACCCACTCCCTCATCCCCATTGACTGGACTCACATTGCTGTTCCTGGGCCTGGACTCACAGACACCTGACTTCCCCACAGTCCCCCCTGAACGTACCATCTTCCTGTTCCAGAAACTGCAGAAACACCAACTCAGGAACAAGGCAAAAATATATCCGAATGAAGAAGACCCCTCATTGCAAAAACCCAGCAGAGGATTCCAACCCTTGAAGTGCACTACCCACACGAAATGCGCTTCTGCTCGTCCAGATGCCGTAAAATCAAATCATGTGATCAAAATATCAGAGTGCTCTTATTTGTTCAGACGTCGCTCGGCTTTGACCTCACATTTTGGTTGTTTTGTTTTTCACATAAGTTTTATTATGGATCAGGTTTCTCCAAGTCCAAGCCTTATGTATTATGAGCCAAACTGATCTTAGAGCCAAAACTGATCTAAGATCAGAACTCTTAATCTACAACACCCTCTGAATGTGGACCAGACATATATGCGCACACGTCTGCATGCATGCACATACACACAAACACACATGCACATGCAAACACATATGTACGCACCCGCACACACACATGCACACACGTGCACACATACATGTGCTCACGCAAACACACATGTACATACACACACATGCACATGCAAACACATAGGTACGCACCCTCACACACACACACACACACACACAGGTGGTCAGTAAGTGAAACTGTACACTGTGAGCGTGAGAGAGCATTAGGAGCTTATTAATTAATGGCAGATTAATTTGGCGGAAAAAACTCTCAGTCATCACCGAAGGCCCGAGCTGCGCGTCAGGGCGTTCTGCGAAAACTCGGCTTCCCACTCCCATCCAGATGGAGCGATGACATCAGGCCGCACCTCATCCCCCTGCAATCTGGCCTCGCGGAGTTAGCCCTGTGAACAAGCACGCCCGGGCATTTGCCATGCCCGCAACGCGTCTGATTGGACGTTGGCTAGTGCATAAGGGAGCCTGGGGCCTATTTTTTCTCTGAAAAAATATATAAATAAATAAATAAATAAATAAATAAATAACGCAAGTTCACGGATTTGCCTAACCAACTAATAGTCATGCCTGATAATGAAAATAGCTTTTTTTTTTTGCAGCAAATGTAATTTGATGCAAAGTGTATAGGATTGTCAAAGCTGTTCTGCACTAGATAAATGTGATAAATGCAAATGAAGTTAGTTTCTGGCAGGCTGGCCATATGGGGACGTGTACTGGAGGTGAGTCCCCCAGTGTGTCCCTCAGTGGCCATACTGCTCAGTGTGGATAGTTTCCTGAGCTAACAACGAAAGCATCCCAGCCCCAGGTACTACATAATTGCATTCTCATCGAAATACCTGGAACGGGCGCTAGGAACATCTCCTCGTGGTAGCCAACATTGACATGCTCATTGACCGCCCCTAAACCGCGCACGTTTTGAAGGTTAGCCGCGTCCTTTTCCGAAGGGGTTACTGTGACTCCGCTCTTACGAACTTCACTCTGTCAGCGCCGAGGGGAACTGCTGCCTCTGTGTTAGCCCGCGGCGCTGACGTTAGCATTGCAGTGAGGCGAGAGGGTGCATCTGCCAAGGAAACACGCCCCCTCCGCCGTCCCACTGGAAGGCGCTCTCGTCAGCATCGCTAGGTATTTGGAACGGCCATCTGTTGCTTCTGGTCTGAGCCCAAAAAAACACGTTTGAACGGAATTGCCTCATTAGTGGCTTGCCATTGGAAGCTGATCTTTTTAAAGATAAAGAAAAGTAGTTGTACAATCAAATAGATGCAATGCGGTTTCCTCCAGGAACCTACCCTCACATAGGCAAACGGAAATGGTTTAGTTCAGGTGACGCGCCGCAGCTGGATGCTGAGTAGTCGTGATCCTAGTATTTCCTTGTTCTTGCGAGGTGCTACCGTGCCATCATAAAGCCATCAGTGGTGAGAACACAGGACAGGGCTGTGTTTATCTCAAACGACCAAGGCTGTTCAGGCCGTTATTCACTCTAGGCGGGATTAGCTGCTCGCTGGAAAATTTACCCCGGACTCTCACAAAGCACCACAAATAGCAGACAGGTCTGGAATATTACCCCTGAACGAGGAGGAAAAGCTTGAGCAAAGGTCAAAAATAAATTCATTTCCAAAGCTGAACACTGGGTCTTCATACATGGAATCCCTACTTCTTTATTTCTCTGTCACCAAGATTTTGCACGCAGTAAGTGAATTAGCATGCGTATGATCGCCCCTTCCTGAAACGTGCTGAAGGATCATGGGTAAACACATATGACTGCCCATGCTGGTCTGTTTTATGAACTACATTTTTCATAAAAGAACATCTCTGCTGTGAATTTAGTGAATTTGGTGAAGTTTTTTTTATATAATGTCAACAAGAGGTATTGTGAGAACTTCATATGTGTGTGTGTGTGTGTGTGTGTGTGTGGTGTAGGGGGCCGGGGGTGGGGGGGTGTTTTATTTGAAGACAGAAGCAGGACGTAAAATGAGCCAACAGTCCTGGATTTACGGCCCTATGGTCAGTGGTTTGTGAAATGACCATGTAAAACTGCCTGAATGGAAATTAAATGAAAAATGTCATAGTGTAAAAAGTGAATTTCAAACACTGCAGATTTTGCTGGACATTAAAAGCATGATGATAATGTATTATAATGACATGTAGCAGCGCATATTGTGCAAAACATTGCATGTGTAATCAAGAGATTGGCAGATATTCCTACAATGTTTTCATTAATGATCAATAAATGTTGCAAGGACATTAAATGCAGGCGAGGATGTTTTGCGTGTGTGTGAGAGAGAGATAAAGAGAGAGAGAGTGAGAGAGAGGCTTTGATGCCCCTTTATTAAAATATCTTTATCAATTCATTACACTAGAATAAAGATAAAAACAACAACAACAACAACAACAACAACAAGAATAATAATAATAATAATAATAATAATAATAATAATAATAATAATAATAATAATAATAAAAGAGCTAAAAAAAAACAAAATACATACCAGTACGTAATACGCATACTCAACCCTCAAGCACACCGAGATCACCCCCTTCAGTATGCTCAATAAATTTGTATGCCCACTGTTTTGAACCTAATTGTGATCTTCAGTCAAGAACTTGATAAGCAGAATGTGGTCTTTTAGCTGGGCTAAAACAACTACCTGCACCCACATCAGCCCATGTCAGATAAGACTGGATGCCCCTGGTCTAGCCAATCAATCCTAATTATATACCCATCTGTCCGTGATTATCCATGCATCCATATTTAAATCTATCGCTATTTGAGTTGGCAATATTTACTGCGTATTTCCTGCCAATGCAACATTTGAATTTGAATTTGAAATGCTGCTGAGGGAGGGCTGCCCAATTGCACTGAAAAAAAATGGAGCATCGCGTAGTTCTGGCAGGCCACGAGAGTCAAGCGCTCCGGCCGAATCAGCTGAGGGCTCAGCTGAGTGATGTTCGCCTATCACAGTACATTCACTAACAGGGCGGTCTACTTAAACAGCCTCCCTCTACTCATTCGGCTGCTCCTCCTGCATGCAAGCGCTGCACGTTGCTTCGTAAATCCCCTCCACCACCCCAGCTCCATCCTTATGCGTCAAGAAATTGCATTTCTCCTTCCTATGTGTTAAGAATTTGTATGCTCCATCCCCATGCATCAAGAAATTGCATTTCTCCACCCCTGTGTTAAGAAATTGCATTGCTCCATCCCTATGTGTTAAGAACTTGCTTTGCTGCTGGATCTGTTCTGTGTGTACCCCTCTAGGGGGGTTTGGCTGCTGGCCTCCCGGCCTTATCCACGCGGGCTGCGTGGTTGGCGGGAGAGCTCCAGAACAGAGCCATACCGCCAAACATAACTGTATTGCCTTTATTGTCAATAAAGTTCTACTTGATGACAGTGGTCCTGACAGAAATGCTTCATTGTATATAAACCTAAAATTTGACTTCAGTCTGTTATACCTATATTTATTAGGGTGTCTAAATTGAAAAAAACATTAAAAACATATATAGATGTAGCAAACTGAAGTAAAAATGTTACGTTTATCCACTGAAACATTTTTTCTTCTGTGTACTGCTGCAGACTCTTTGGAGTTCAAAGTGGTTTTGAAATATGGAGGAAGCAGCCTGCACTGTACGGCTAATGCTTTCCTTTCTCCGATAAGGGCCTTGCTCATGTCATTCCCTCTCTCCATCCCTTCTGTGTCTCTGCACCTCCATCTCTTATCACTCACTCGCTGTATCTCTTTCTATGCACCTTTCTACATGTTTTCATCTTACCTTAATCTCTCCATCTCTCACTATCTCTCTCCTTTTCCTATTTTTCCTCAGCTCTCTCAATCCCCTCTCCCTTTCTTTTTTTCCTTCTCTCTTTCTCTGATTCTGGCCCCTTGGCATGAGTAAACAATAGGTGGACATATGAACTGTATCTCTCTCTCTCTCTCTCTCTCTCTCTCTCTCTCTCTCTCTCTCTCTCTCTCTCTCTCTCTCTGTGTTTCTGGCCCCTTGGCATGAGTAAATGGTAGGTGCACACAGGACCTGTATCTCTCTCTCTCTCTCTCTCTCTCTCTCTCTCTCTCTCTCTCTCTCTCTCTCTCTCTCTCTCTCTCTCTCTCTCTCCTCTCTCTCTCTCTCTCTCCCTCTGTTTCTGGCCCCTAGGCATGAGTAAATGATAGGTGCACACAGGACCTGTATCTCTCTCTCTCTCTCTCTCGCTCCCTCTGTGTCTGGCCCCTAGGCAAGAGTAAACAATAGGTGCACAGAGGAACTCTAGTCAAAGAGAGCACGGGGGGACGCTGACGGGGAAGTGATCGGTCATCGGCTTGCTGCCCCTTGGGGAAGATGAGAGGGCTCTTCCCTTGCTCTGGCCTCTTCACTCCTCTGGTGTGGTAAAGCGGTCTTCCCTCCTGGCCCCTCTGAAGGGGGAATTAACAGGGGCAGCTGTTTCCTGTTCAATATTCTCTGAGGATTTAAATGCGTTTACCCTCAGAGAATAGTGAACAAGTGCTTATATAGGCTTTATTAATGGTTTATTACTCTATTCAAATGGCGGTGTTAAATTTAACAGCATTTTTCATGCAGAGTAGTATGTGTCTGCATAGACTTATGCTATCAAAACATGTCCTCAAGTATTTGTGCTGTGTGGATGTTTTTTGGCCCCGTGTGGTTTGTTTCTGCTTGGCATAAACACATTCTATTACCCGAGGCCGGTGATAACAACAATACACTGCTCACTCCTGAATGTGAAAGGGAGAAAGGTCAGGGTAACATTTTCATGTCTGTTATTTTGTGAATTCAGAGGGTCTTTGTATACCCATCAATGGTAGCTGTGATAAACAACAGTACACCCTGACTTGTGATTGTGTGTTTATGAGTGTATGAGACTATGCATGCGCATGTGCGTATGGATGTGTGTTTGTGCGTGGTGTGTGCTCATGGGCGCTTGTATGTGTATGTGTGTGTGCATGCGTGTGAGTATGTACAGTATGTCTTGTGCATGGGTATGCATGTCTGTGTATGTGCGAGCATGTGTGCATGTGTGAGTGCATACACGTGTGTGTACTGTATGTCTGTGTGTGCATGTGTGTGTGCGTGTGTGTGTGTTTGCACATGTGTGGTTGTGTGTGTGTGTATGCATGCATGTGTGTGTGTGCTTGTGTGAGCACGTGTGTTTATGTTTGGTGGCAGTGTAGCATAGTGGATAAGGCACTGGGCATGTAACTGAAAGGTCACAGATTCGATTCCTGGGTATTTTACCCTTGAGCAAGGTACTTAACCTGCATTGCTTCAGTATATGTGTATAAAGTGGATGCAGTGTAAATGCTATGTGAAAGGTTCTGTAAATCGCTCTGGTTTATAAGAGTGCCTGTAATGTAGTTATGTGTGTTTGTGTGAGCATGTGTGTTTATGCGTGTGAGCGAGCGAGCGAGCGTGTGTGTGCGTGCACGTGTGTGCCGGGTACAAGTGCGTGTGCGTGCGTGCCATGTGCACGTGTGTGTGCGTGCGTGCACGTGTGTGCCGGGTACACGTGTGTGTGCGTGCGTGCCATGTGCACGTGTGTGTGCGTACGTGCACGTGTGTGCCGTGTGCACGTGCGTGTGCTTGCGTGCACGTGTGTGCCGTGTACACGTGCGTGTGCGTGTGCGTGCGTGCACGTGTGTGCCGTGTGCACGTGAGGCGGTTAAATGAGGCGCTGCTGCTCAATCATGCTGTGTCACTCTGGCAGAAAGAGAGCTGAGAGAGAGAGAGAGAGAGCCACCTGACTCAGCACACAGACAGACAGCCAGGATTCACTTACACTCTCCTTTCCCATCATGCACCCCTGTCAATCCACTCACACTTCACACCCTCCCTCTAAAACGCTGCTCATTAAGTACGTGAAATTAAGGCAAGAGAACAGACATATGGTGAATTACCTGCTCTTGTAATATCCATCAGTTCATTTGCCTTTTTAAAGTATCTGAAGAGCAGATGGTGTACGATGCGAGGGAGGTTGTAGTTTAAATATTTCCTTATTTACATTATCTCTACCGCGTTTAATGTCCAGGGAGGTTTTTCTCTCAGGCACACTTAATTTTTATTTATTTATTTTTCATTTCTTTTTTTATTTATCTATCTATCCGTTTCCATTAAAACTCCATCGCTGGGCTTGGGGCACAGTTCCACCCTCGCGCCGAGTCGTCTCTGCAGAATGTATATTATGAAAAAGGGAGGCGTATTAAATGCTTATTCCTGTAAGACCCGAAAGCGGTCGTTTAAATCAGCGATTCCCTCGCCAGGCTTTTTTTTTTTTTTTGCGGTTAAGAAGCGTCCGTTGTGCCAAGTCCCGCTCTGGCAACATCCACTGGCCTCCCTCTCTCCATTATTTTAATTGCCTTTAACCCCATGATCAATTTTTACGGGCCTGACAGAGGGAGGGGTGTGCGGCACTAAGCATTCTTATCCCTGTCACTTTGATTTGATTAAACCGCGGTGGTCTGTCAGCCGGACGGTAAAGGGAGAAGGGAGAAGGGGGGTGGGGGGGGGGGGGGAGGGGGGGTGTACAGGGGCTCCAGACAGAGGCACTTAAGGTGGCCACACCCACAACCACCAGACATTCAAAGTCATGTCATCCGTAGACCCTGAGATTCGTCACGTAACTTAACTATAAATTATTTTTCTCTTCACTAATGTAGTTGTGTTTGAACACCTGAACTAAAGCACAGCACCTGAGCATCAGACTACTGCACCTGAGCACAGAACTACAGTACAGCACCTTAGCATTAAACTACTGTACCTGAGCACAGAACTACAGCATAGCACCTTAGCATTAAACTACTGTACCTGAGCACAGAACTACAGCATAGCACCTTAGCATTAAACTACTGTACCTGAGAACAGAACTACAGCATAGCACCTTAGCATTAAACTACTGTACCTGAGAACAGAACTACAGCATAGCACCTTAGCATTAAACTACTGTACCTGAGCACAGAACTACAGCATAGCACCTTAGCATTAAACTACTGTACCTGAGCACAGAACTACAGCATAGCACCTTAGCATTAAACTACTGTACCTGAGCACAGAACTACAGCATAGCACCTGAGCATTAAACTACTGCACCTGAGAACTGAACTACAGCATAGCACCTTAGCATTAAACTACTGTACCTGAGAACAGAACTACAGCATAGCACCTTAGCATTAAACTACTGTACCTGAGAACAGAACTACAGCATAGCACCTTAGCATTAAACTACTGTACCTGAGAACAGAACTACAGCATAGCACCTTAGCATTAAACTACTGTACCTGAGAACAGAACTACAGCATAGCACCTTAGCATTAAACTACTGTACCTGAGCACAGAACTACAGCCAAGGGCAGAGACTAGCAGGTGGAGGGACAGACGCACAGTTCTAGGGTACATACTTCAGAGTGCTTCAGAGTAACGAACGCCGAGAAGTGTTCGAGAGAGAGCCTGAACCAGCCGTGAGTTTGAATAAGAAGCCTCCTATTTTTTCCCTTGGTGAGTTCATTCACCTCCCCTCCTCCTCCTTATACTCATTAAACGGCTGCTTGACCTTGCTCAGCTAACACACACCATGGCAAAGTGAGATAAACTCTGCACTGCTGACATCACATTTTCTCCCCTAGATTGGTTTTTACATAAGACCCTGAAAATAGTGTTCCCAAAGAAATTAGTGCCCCCCCCCCCCCCCCTTCCACCCGCACAGATGAAAATGGGCCAGAAAGGTCTTAAAGGAAAATAAAGGATACTTGAAAAAAGGGGCGAAGGGGTGGAGGGGGTGGCGGTGGGGGGGGGGGGGGGGGGTGTTGGGTGAACAAATTTGGGGATTTTATGGCCCAGATGAATATTTCTGAGGGATTAGAGGGGAATGAAGGATTCAGCTGTTTTATGCAAAACTCACTCTTTTGGCTGCAGGAGGGGTCAATCCAAGCCGAGGACTTTTGCGGGTGTTGGGGGCATGTTGATGGAGTGGCCATGTTTGTTCTTCACCTCGTGTTTGTGCTGTGAGATATTTCAGTCATCCATTTTGTCTCTGTAATTTTCTAACAAGGCGCATTCCTGGTCAATGCAACATCAAGAGAAGTTAACTAGCGTTATGGGATCAAGACGTCAATTCTTACACCTATTACCATTCTAAATTGAATGGTGTAGTGTATATAAAAAAAAATAAATAAATAAATCTGACATCTTCATGCTGGCTAGTCTCAGACTCCACTGGCACCGGGACAATATGGCCGCCAGAGGTAAGCAAAAAAATTCTCCTCCTCAGCTCTGCGTCTGAGATTAAATGCTGGCGGGAACTTCTGCCCCGCTGCCTCATCCTGAAATTGGGAAAGTGTTCTGGAGTTAATACATTATGTCCTGTCCTGCCCTGTGTTTAATTCATTTATTCATTTATATGTTTTTGCAAGACCACAGTCGATACTCCTTGAACTTGATTAATAGTTGCACAGTATATTTTTGTTGATTTTGTTTTTTGAAATTTAAGTTGAATAAATGTTTTGAAATCAATAAAACTGATGAAGAGAGCAACGCATCCTTCTCATTCCACATGATCCGCTTTGCAGAGCCTTCAAGGAAATGGAAGGCAAAAAAAATACTTGCAAATAAGCCTGTTATCTGTAGGCTTAAGAGTAAAGTTTAATTTATTTTACATTTATTTTGCATAACATGTGGATCAAAGGTCAAGAAACTAAATTACTTGTGGAGGATCATCCGTGCATATCATATTTCCTCTTCTTCAAAAAAAAAAAGAAAAAGAAAGAAAGAAACAGCGAAATTATTCACAGACCATGTCAAGACCCTGGAATGAGCTCAATATAAATACGACCTTTGACCTTTGCAAAACTCATTTTTTATTTTGCAGTCTGTTTTTTTCTCCATCCCTCGTTTTTCTTTTTTGACCTTGATGGCTTTGCACAGTAACTGATTAATACTGCACTTGCAGTGGCCCGCCATGATTAAAATTGGGTGCGATAGAACTGGCTGATTGTACTGGAGTGAGGAGGAGTTGATAGGCTGGACTTTATAATTTAACTGAATTTATTTCCACAGAGTGTATTTGCATTGGGGATGTCCTTGGCCAACATGCCCATTACTTGTGCTTGTGTTATCGTGCCATTCCATCGTCTGAATGACACAAAAGAATTGCTCCCTGGTTGTGCTATGAAAGTTTACTTAAAGTAAACTGTTTGTGGTTGTTTTTACGTTTGCAGATCTTGCCTGTTGAGGATTTAAATCAAAATTCAGCAGAGGCCTTGAGATATTCTTGCAGATCGAACATGAAAAGCTTTCCATGTGTTTCACTATGTTAGCATCACTGCTTGAAAACAGCTAATATGCTTTCACTTAATTTCCCTTTGAGGAAGTTCTTTTTGAGGAATATTGGCTTTTCTAGGCAGTTTTTAGACAAACAGACAGATCAGGGCTTTTTTAGTGATCTATTATTCTTTTTTTTTTGTCAAACACAGTAATTTAGCTGAAGCTCTTTGCAGTGACAAATATTAACAACCTTGAAAATTGGTCCTGCTGCCACCTGGCTTTGAGATGAGAATTCAGCAGCGATAAAATACCTTGCCAGTTAACTGCAGCCATGTTTAATTAATCTCTGGCAAACGAGCCATTCCATTGATTAATGGTGTCATGCCTGGATCTTAAATACAGTATTGGGCCTCAATGAGTTTCACTCAATCAATTCCTCATCCACAGCCTCGACTCTAATGTTATAATGAAAAGGGGGGGGGGGTCCAGCTCCTCTCTATCTACCTTTACCACTTCCTGTACTTTTGTCACCTGGTCACCCTTGAGAGCCATGACCTCACGCTGCCCACTAAACAAAGTTATGTCAGATCTGTTCTGCTATCCTGCATGCCAAGGGCAGATGTGAAGACATAAATGGCGCTGATGCTCACTCTGTTTCCACTGTTTGGTGGAAAAAGACCATCAGCTAAGGAGAGCTTTGGTTAATGTTAATATTAATCACCATCGCAGCCCTCTTCAGAAGCACATAATACATCTTTTCAGTTTTCCCTGTCTCCTATTGGCTGAAATAGCGTCACATGTATAATTTCTATGTATCGTATTGGCTGAAATGGCATCACGTGTACAAAGTCGTCACAAGGCTCAACAGCCTCCATTTTATCTGATTGTAGATCAGTGCAGAGGGATGCTGGGTAACAGATATTTGCGGATGTTTTCAAAGCTCATGATGCATGTATTAAGTTTTGAATATGAGCACTCCATTTACAATTAATTGTTTAAATAGCATAACATCCTTTGATGTTCAGTCAAGGCACAAAACACAAATAAAAATGCATCATTTCACAACCTGAAAGAGTGAATCACTTCAAAAATTGACAGTGCTGTAGTTAATATTGATTGTCTGAGTGTGCATTAATATTAGACTAGGGTAGGGGGGGAAAGGCAGAAGCATATTCAACACAATTAAGAGTAAGTTGGGGAAGTCAGCATGACACACTTTTTTAAAAAATAAATCTAATGACTCATTTTAACCCCTGTGGCAGAGCTTCTCCACCAGACTGTGACTTGTTTTGATGTATTCTGTGTGTTTTTTTTTTAACTCGGAATTGTGTTTTTGGTAATTATATGCATAAATCAATACGCATCAGCTGACCAAGTGTAAAAATCAGTCTCACTGCTAAGAGTGTTATTAATATGCATGGTTTGTCAACAAATTACAATGACTGCATGAAGACAGTGTTGAGAGCTGTGGTTTGCCTGGATAAATTCAGTGCCACTGGTTTATTGTGCACAAGTCAGCCATTGTGTATCCAGATTTTCCTGATGTTGCCATAGTCACACATTTTACAAAATTGTACTCCACAGAATTCAGCTCTAACCCCACTGTTAAACAAAATAATAATTCACAATCAAAGAACTATGTCCTAGGTTCACGCTAACTTGCGCAAGTTGATTATTTTCTATTTATTTTGAACTAGTTTTGAACGCATTTTGAACTTGTTATTATATTCTCCATTTTTCCTTTCTTCCCGATTTGAAAAGCCCAATTACATATTTAAACCTTTTCCAACACTGGAACATAATGCATCTATTCTTCTTTCTAAAACTCTTACCAGCTGAACTAGAACAGAAGCTGTAGTGATAGGTATAGGATTTGAATTATTCCACCCTAAAGCAAAAAAAAAAAAAAATGGAACTTAAAATGCAGAATTATACAATATGTCAAACATATTTAATTAGTTGAATGACACTGAATCATCTAATTTGTCAGTGGAGGCACAGGTTACACTGTGTCTCCACTGACACATGACTTACACATGACACAGATTTGATCATCTATAATGTCAAAGCATGAATATTTGTTAATGCGGTGTGATGAAATGACTAAAAGGGCCTTTTGCATGCATTAAGTGCGGCGATTTTGTGAATGAATGCGTTTCTGTGAATGGATTTCATTTTTTCTCACCTGGGTCAGATTAATTAATAAACAAAATTATCAGAGAATACGAGGGAAATTAGCGTTGGCGCATTTTATCTGACACGTTCCATATATTAATCAAACAACAAAGTTGTCTTTTTTTACGTCTCATAACGCGTTTCACATTTTGTTCAGTGCCCGTAAGAGGCCTCGCCTGAGCTTCGTGCTTTCGTGCTTGTGCTCAGCACAACGTAATGTCATAACCGCCATCTGTCGTTCGCAACAGGGAAAAAAACAATAACGATGAAAAGTTGTTTTTCCGTGGGAATTTATTTTTAAAACGGTCGTTTAGACAATGCAGGGAGGGAAGAAGGAAAAAAAAAAGGACGTTTTGGACACGCTCCCGCTTCTCGGGCGTCTGCGCCGCGGCGCGGTCGGCGCGCGGTCAGATGGCCGGAGCTGCTGGTCGGTTGGTGGCGGTTGGTGGCGGTCGAGCTTTTCGGGTCACTCGTGACGTGAGCTGAGGAACGGGCCCGAGGCCTCTGACAAGGCGCGCCATATCGAGAGGCCTCTGACTCACTGGAGAGAGCAGAAGGAGGCTGTTTTTTTTTTCCTCTCTCTCTCTCTCCCTCTGTCGCCAGTGCATTTGATCCAATATTCCTTATATGGGGAAGGCAATGTTCGTCAGAGCCTCTCGGAGAACAAGCAACACGTTTATTTTTGTGTCAGTGGCACACGGAGCTCCAGTTTAAAGTGGGCCATCCGCGTCTTGCATCAGAACTCTCCCCCGCGCCACCGCGGCTGAATGGGAACCGAAAGGCGTCAAATAAAAGTTTCCCCAAAGCTGGAAATGTTACCGATGACGACGACGACAATAACAACAACAATAACAACAACAACAACGACGACAACAACGACAGCCACCACAATGACTACAGGAAAGGCTTGCATTCATGACAGAAGTAACGCCCATGGTGTATGCTCTGAATGGACTGTTTCTGTCCTCAAACATTATCATTTTCTTAAGAACAGTGCCAGGATGGATATGGAACATTATACCTGTTTGAAATACAATGTTTATGGCCCACAAGTGGTCCTACACATTTCATAAGTTTGGTGACCAGGGGCCTGTATTATGAAATAGGATTACTGAGTTAGCTGAGTTAACTTTACCGAGTAAAAACCACATTTTTTTTACTCTTATGTAACAGCTTTCTACTTCAGTCCATGCTCCAGATTTGGGAGGGTTTTGAGTTTTGCACAGTGCAGTTATCCAGCTAACTCAGCGATCATACTTTGTGATTTCTGCCCCGGTGCTTACAAACAGAATTAGACTTAAACTGTCTGCATATCATCACCTGAAATGTCCATATACACAGCTGTATGATGGAGCTAAAATCCTATTCCAAACTGCTGCAACTTCTGCTGCAAAACTGTCGTTTAGACAAGATGGCGCCTGTGTTTGGCATTGCCGCTGCCCGTCTGGTCCTACCTGTGTTGTGTGTCGTTGTATTAGTTGCGTCTTTGTTTGTCCAAGATGTGCATGCTGTCTGGGTCTAGAAACAAATAAATAATATGCACAATAAAGTGTCAATTCAACTCGTGCTGTGGGAAAATGTCTTCTTTCCCAGTGCCTGGCTGGCTCTCCAGTGCCTGGGAAAAAACGGATAATTCAAAGAATTCCCACTTACGTGCTGAAATACAATAGTTCCGCTTCTACTCACGGTTTCCCCCACAATATTTCTCTTGTGTATTATTACCTCCAGCCTTCACATTGACAGATTGGGGCTTGTGGAGGGGAGGGGGAGTGGGCGGGTGGGGGTAGGGGGGTTGTGGGGGGAGAGGGGAGGGGGTGTTGGGGGGTTGTGGGGGAGAGGGGAGGGGGAGTGGGAGTGGGGGGTGGGGATGGTGGGGTTGGGGGATTGTGGGGGGAGAGGGGAGGGCGTGTGGGGGATGTTGAACGTGTTGGTGATGGAGAGCTTTATCGCCAGCTCCAGTACATCACACGCCACTGGCCGTTCCAGACATAGCAATCTCTACATGTTCCAATAAATGTAGCGGTTGTATTTTCGTAAAAGACGACGTGTTGAATGTAGATGTGCTGCCAGTGCCCACCCCCCCTTCTCTCTCTCTCTCTCTCCCTTCCTCTCTCTCACTCTCTACCCCCTCCCTCTGTCTTTATTCCACTATCTCTCCCTCTCGCTCTCTCGTTTTCTCTCTCCCTTCATCTCTCTCACACTCTACCCCCTCCCTGTCTTTATTCCTCTCTCTCTCTCTCTCTCTCTCTCTCTCTCATACTCTGTGTGGGCCTCTAATATAAGGTGGCAGTAAGACAACACTCAGCGGAATGAGCAATGTTGTTTCAGTGGTTTTTTTTCTTTTGTCCACAGGACGACATACGGTATCAGACAGGAGCAGAATGGACGGAGACAGAGCCAATGCAGAAACGTGCCAGACCACCAAGTCGTGCACCTCACTTCACAAGCTGGCAAGCTTCCACACACACACACAGCTCACACATCCCGATCTCACAGAAACAGTCTGTGTCCACCCCTCACAGCCTCCCCCCCCCCCCCAGCAGACCATGGGGCTCTCAAAAAGGCCATTGAAACACAGAAAGTTTTGGGTTTATCGAGCTGGGAAAAGTAAAGGCTATCCTGGTGGCTTGCTCAAGTGAAGTGAACCCTGTGATGTAATACCCTTCTAAGCTGACTCATCAGCAGGAGATGTTCAAATTGGACAGACGGGCGGTTGGGGGGGGGGGGGGCGGATGGTATGGGGCGTGTTGTGTGTTCTCTGGGGAGAATTAGTGTGGTGACATGGTAACATAGAAAACTGGTGGTAATTCCTTAAAAACTTTTTTTTACCTGTAATTTTTTTTCAATCTCTTCATTTTTTTACATGGTCAATGGGAGTTTAGTAACTTTTTACAAATAGTCATTTTAAATAATAATGTTTTGTGTTTATTCAGGTTCCCTTAGTCTAATTTTTCATTTTGTCTAAAGATTTGAAACCATTCAGTGTGACAAATATACAATAACAGAGGAAATCAAGGAGCGGGCAGATACCTTTTCACGGCACTGTATCTGTCGATCTGTTTGTCTATCTATTTATTTGTCTGTATCTTACTCATCGTGACACGGCCACTGAAGCCATTTGGGGGGGAAGCATAGCTTGAGGGACGTGCCTGTCTTGCCATCTGTCTCCATAATGCCTCGGAAAGGCTGCTGAACGTTCTAAATCACACACTGTCCTGGTTTCCACAGACAGACCTGGCAACCACAAGGGCCCAGGTGATCTCACAGAGGTGAGCCAAAACACAGTCTGACCCCGCTGCCCCTGACTGCTGAGACCTTCTGTCTGCCCTTTTTAAATAGACCCCCTCCCCCGACACACACCCCCCTCCCCAGACCCCCTGCTTTCAACACTGGCCTCCGCCTTCTCTCCACAGAAAATGGCACAAACTAACGCAGATTAACCAGTGGAGGGTCATCTACTGCGGCAAACATGAACACAGAGACACACAAATGCACATGTAGACACGGAAACACAACCAAACACATACATGCACAAGCAAACCAAGTGGTCCACCCAAATTAAGCCTTTTATAATAATAATAATAATAATAATAATAATAATAATAATAATAATAATAATAATAATAATAATGAACCACTGAAATGTATGCTTTGACTGTGAGTAGGGACACACTAGCTTGGATTTATTGTCTCTCCTCTCCAGCCATGATCAAGCATAAGTAATTTGTGGAAAATGATGAGCCCAAAATCTGTGGACTGTGTGGTGGAGCAGCTCCTCAACCTCCACACGAACCCATTTCAACCCTGAAAACACAGTAAGCGTTCGCAGCCACATACAGAAGATCTACACATCAGCAGCCACTTCAGCCACCATTCAGTAGACACTCATATCTACAGCAGCTTACTTTTTTTTGACCTGCAATCAGTGTTTAAAGCCGGATATTTACTGAAATAAATCAGGTAATCAGGTAAAGTAACTTACAACACAGTAACAACAAGAGTACACCCCGTGGGAACGGAACCTGTTTCCAGTACCTCCATCATTATCCTACACTGCAAAACAGGAAACGAGGCACACTCCACAACCCGTGCAGCAAAAAAAAAAAAAAAAAAAAAAAAAGAGGCGCAGAACTTATTTTTTCACAAAATTCGAAACAAGCCCCGTTTCATTGGTGAGTGGCGTGTAATGCCTTCTCAATCTTAATGAAATCTTAATAAGCGATGCCCACAGGCCAGGCTTGCTCATTCACAGGCTGTTCGGCGCAAATGTCTCCTTCCCACGCCTACGCTCAGTCAGTTTGGTATCTGTGTCACCACCGGTACCGAGCGCAGCCCAACTCCAGCACCACTTCTGCTCAAGTTTCCCATGAGGCGGAAACTTCAGCCCCTGCAGCTGAGGAGAAACTTTGAGTTAAAAAAAAATTGCATATTAACATTCCCAAGCCCTCACTTTTCATGGATTATTCCTATTGTCTAGGTTTACTGTTTTTTTTAGTTGTTTTGTTCTTTGAATAAGGATGCTGTTAACATGCACTGATGTTGTTTTGAAAGCCCTGGCTATCTGAGAGTTCTGCACAGACAGAAATCATGTCCTCCATGGCCTCCACCCACTCACAGTACAAACAAAATGCACATGTGATTGCTGTGGATAAAGGAACTTAAAACCTTACAGAACAAGCTGACAAGTGTAGTACAGGTACACACACACAGACATGTGCGTGCATATACAAGCATGCACACACATACATACATACACGCACCTCAGGCACACACACACGCCCTGCGCACACACACACACACCACAGGCACACACACACACCACACACACACACACACAGCAGGGCCTTTACGGTGTATGCTTCTCGGTGTAATTATTGTATTATATTAAGTACAATCTAGAATATACTGAATTTGCACAAAAAAAAAGACTAATTTAGAAAATTAAGAGTTTGATACTCCCTCAGCAACAGCTGAAGAGCCAGCACTATGATTAACGAGTGCATCAATTCAAAGATCCACTCTCGGCCTCTGCAGATCATGCTAGCTAACCAAAAAGCCACGTGCTTGCTTATCATTGTCCGCATGCAGCAGTAGCTATCTTTGACCATGTCCAAACTGATAGACTTGAAGTAATCTGGTAATGTGGACTAATCTACGTCGTAATTGGGCAAATTGAGTCAGCCAACACGATCGAGTTAAAACGGCTATGATTGAATTTGTTGTCGGCAACGTCGTTTGGAGTATAACGGCAGCTTGTATTCTGCGACGAGAAGCCTTTTGATGGTTGCACCGCGGTGCGGAGCCGCGCCAGATAAAATGTGATTGATTTAATTTGATGTGCAGCTAAACGTCTATCTGACTCCATTAGAGAGAAAAGTGTACATAGTCTTCCCGTTGGACCAGACAGCAATATAAATGGAAAGATGTGTCCCCCAAACTATTAGGGTTCTCAGCTGGCTGGCAGCATATTTTGTTCGATATATTGAGCAAAATGTTCCGCCCTCAAATTTTTTTTTTTCACCGCACCATCTATTTGGTATTCTGTTGGCTCTCTCTCATCATAAGCAAACCACAGCAGGAAATGATTTCCGGACCAAAACGTAACTCATTTAAATACAAGACAGATGAACAGACAAGGCATGGGGAGGAGTTAGTTGAGTTAGCTGGCCAATCCCGTTGTTCGGGTGTGGGAAGAGCCAAGGAGTGGGATGAATATCTCTGTTGTGTGATTGGCCAATACATTTTTCCAAGCCTCCAATAAATGACAAGCATTGCAATGACAGCAGATGGGGCTGTGGCAGGCCCTGACAGCACAAAATACACAGAAGGATACAAATAGAGACGAGGGTCTAGTTAATCTGAGCAGCAATAATGTTTTTGAAATAGCTTTTTAAATTCATGTACAAATATTTTTCTTTGGTTGATCTCTTTAACATATAATTTCAACTCTGCAGTTCTCATTTATTTCTTTATGTCAGATAATACATAATTGGTGCATAATTACTGGAAAAGAAATCCTCATGCAAAATTAAAATGGTGCATTGACTAGAGAAAAGCTTTTTATTTGCGTTTGGGCTTGAATACTGTATTTAAAAATATCTAAGCCCAAACATTTCATACTATAGGCTAAACCTGTATATTTTCATTTTTAGAATATTGTGGTTGTGGTGGGATTATGTTTAGATGAGTTTTACTGCTGTTATTTGTACAATGGAAAATGTGTGCCTGTGGTCCAGCAATACTACAGCAGACAGCTATACAGTACTGTGTGCGTGTGTGTGTATGCACGTGTACGTGTGTGTACGTGTACACGTGCACGTGTGTGTGTGCATGCATGCGTGTACTTGTGTGTATGTGTACGTGTGTGTGTGTGTGTGTGTGCATGTCTGTATGTGTGTGTGCATGTGTGCATGTGTTTAAACACATGTGTATGTTTGTGCATGGCTATAAATATGTACATGTGTCTCTGGTATATTCATGTACATAATAGATTAATGATTGCTGTGGGTTCCAGGCATGTACAATGAGTTTCATTTCAAATGTCAGTGAGAAGTAGAGTCAATTATGAGATATTAAATTTGATATGGAAAAACAGAGCCATAACCCCCCACCCACCCTCTGCTTTTCCCACCATGCAAACTCGCAAATGAAGTCGATTTGTCAGAGTTGCTCCCAGAGGCAACAGACAGAAATAATATTCATTGTGCCACAGATGGAAAATCAAGCACAAAATCCTGATGATCTGACACAAATCTTATGCCCCTCGTTCTAAGTATTCCTCTAAATTCAGTTGTCGTCATAAATCAGTGTAATGCGGAGCACCCACAGCAACCCTGTTACTGTTTATTGCTGTCTAAACCACCCTGCAAATTGAGAAGTGACATTAGCATTGATTTAGTTCGATTTTACTCTGTCTCTCAGTCGTGGCAAGAATGCATAAATATATAAATAACAACATGCCTTTTTTTGTTGCTAGCACTCACTGTGATTTGTGGACCATTTATTGTACAAAAAAAAAGACATGAAATCTAGAAATAGGGTTTGACTGATGTGTACAGTATAATTTCCATTTTAAAAATACCTAAAAATGCATACATGGCATGGCTTTGGATGTCCTTCAATTCTAAAAAAAATAATAATACTTTGCGCAATTTGGGAAGGGGCTGAGGTCAGTCAAATGAATTAAAGGTTTTTTTTATGTTGTTTTTGGTTTGATAGATATTCATTGCTAAATATTTTTATTAAGAAGCAGGGAGATGTGCAAGCAGTTGTCAGCTGTATTATTCTGTATGAGAGGGCATAACTGGCTAAAGTAAACTGGGACGTGTGTAAAGTACAGTAAAGTGTGAAGCCTTACAGGTGGGGCACTGGAGAGGAGAGACAGTCCCCATAGGGGAAGGGTTCTGGTTGTTAATAACATGGTTGCACTGACTACTAACTACTTCTGATCTGAGCAGCACTGGATATGGGCTACAGTGCTACATCTTCCAGTAGGGGGAAGGAGAACAGGGCCTAATGACTTTCCCTCCTGGATAAAGGCCTTCAGGCTTAAAGCAGCTCAGAGACTTCTTTATGACCGTGTGGCGAGATGGCTGGGCCCAGCCAACCTGATATTAGGGAAGGCTGGTCGCCTGGGATACGGCAAACAGCTGTTCTTCCTGAATGTAGACGAGATGGATATCACAGAGCTCACACCTCTCTTAGCCTCAGTCCATCTGGCATGGCCGGGCCTTCAGGTCTCCAGAGTGCCCAGTGAGGCACCAGGAATGTGGATCCTTGAGTAACCGCTGTTTTTTTTTAATAACTCTACAAGATGATGCTCTGTCCTCCGCCAGTCTAAGATCCACTCTGCGTGAGGCTGGCTGCGTTAAGCGGGGACACTGCTTGAAGGCCACATGCACATCTGTGGATGTGGCCTGGGACACACAAAACAACATTAACGTCCCCAGACTGCAGTCACAAATTGTTAGAGGTCTGTGCACCCTTGTCAGAGCCCCTCAGAGCATTTTCTAAAAGCCATACTCTATCCGTCCAATGGGACGATGAATGTGAGTATAGTGTCCCATCTCTGACTATCACTCTTGCCATCAGGGAGTGGCAGGAGGGGGGGGGGGATCAGTTTCTCTCTTTTAAAACCCCAAAGCTACGGGAGTTCAAAGAGATGGGTAAGATAGCGGCACATTGCATCTGTGTTGAGGTGTGTCTTACTTATGCTCTTTGACAGGGACGAAAGCGACGAGGTTGACTGGCGTTTTTGGCCCAGATATTTCCAAGAAAGGCTGCTGGCGGTCCCTATACAAGCTGCTCATTGAAAAACGCACAGCTGGTCTCCCATGGAGGATAGTGCATGGGGCTATAGCTGCAAACAAACACATCTTGATCCCAGCTTAAGGGTGGGCTGTCCTTTCACTTGCACGTTTATTTTTTGGTTGTTATGGATTAGTGGGCCTGTTTTACATGTTAAAACTATGGTTTTTGGGACTGCGGGAGTGTTTTTCCTCTGATTTTCTTTATTTTTGGTGCTAGGCATTTGGCCAAAAAAAGAGTACATGTTTTGTACGCTGAAAGATTGAGGCATTCTCTCCCATTGGTTTGTGGCAGACCCATTTTTTATGTTTACTTTGTCGCTGCTCAATTTTCTCTCCCCAAGTTCCCTCTGCCAACATGGTGGCAACTACAATTCACCACTAGAAATGAGTGTCGTAACCCCTCTGAAGGCTGTGGCTCAAAAGTGCAGTTTGGGATGCAATTGCAATTGCAAGATAAATGCTTTGTTAAAGTCATAAGTGATAAGAGTACATATGCTGCATTCAAAGCTGAATAAACTGCAGAATAAAAAGAAACCATAAATACTTGCAGTTACCACAGCCTCTAGGACTGGAACTCGCGATCCCTGTCTGAAAAAACATAATGTTATGTTGCAAAAAAATATAAAAATACATTAAAATAAAAATATAACAGTAGACACAACTCACCAGAGTATTTGAATAATTGAAATCTTTGTGAACTGTAAAAAAATAACTGAATGTCAGTTGCAATGTCTAGTTTTGATCAGCAGGTAGCGCTATTGGCTTATTTATTGCCAAGGGACCTCTAGTGCATTGGTCCCAACAATTTAAAAAAAGTTCACAAAAAAAGAGTAAGGAACAGCATTTTCATAAAACCACAATACATCCATCACATCTAAACAAATTGATCTACAAATATCCAAATGCCCAATAAATTCTTTCCATTTGGCTAAATGAGCACTCAAAAAAAAAAAAAAAGCTTCAGATACAGAGCGAGAGTATGAAAGCTGTTTATGCTGGTCAGAGTCCTGTGGGGTGCTGGAGCCTACGCCAGCATGCATTGGGTGAGAGGCGGGAATAAGAAACACATCTGTTGTTCAATTGGTCGACAGTGGGAACATGTCAAGCAACTCCGAATGAGCTCAAAACCATCATTTAGTGAGCCAGCTAATTAAGCCCACAAGGAAACCCTACGGGTAGCTCCCCTAATTGATACACAAGTGAGCAAGCTACAGAAAGAAGGCAACTGGACAGAAATTAGAAAACATCTGCTTGCCTAGAGTCGGGTCTTTTCGACGGTTCAGCTGGATGCATTTCCCTCGGTCGTGGACCAATCAATTGCAAATTGGTGCATCATTAAGTATAAATATTATCTGAACATAACACATTACCTGTCCCCGTGTTAACCATCTGTCGCTCATCCATCTGAAGCACTCGCATTTCGGGAACTTGAGCACTGTGGAAAAACTGTGCAAGGCATGCCTTTCAGGGAGCAGATGCTTTGAAATTATGGTTCAGTCATGTTGGCATACCAGTGACGTGCAGTAGGGTGAGGTCAGGTGAGCACTGAGCTCCCATCACATGGCGTCACCTAAGGTCACCTATTGAAGAGCACAAAACATGCTGATGCATTAATGTGCTAGGAGAATACGTAGTAGTGTGGGGGGAGGGGGGGCGCTAATTGAAAGGCACATAATTGTCTGTTTTAGGTGTTTTCCCCACCCAGTGACATCCAAACCCCATTCCTAACTCCACATGAACCAGGGCAGCAGTGTAGTATAATGGGTAAGGAGCTGGTCTTGTAATCTAAAGGTCACTCTTAAAATTGCCTGGTAGGGAACTGCTGTTTTACCCTTGAACAATGTACTTAACCTGCATTGCTTCAGTATATATCCAGCTGTATAAATGGATGCAATGTAAAATGCTAAAGTGTAAAAAGTTCTGTCGGTCGCTCTGAATAAGAGTGTCTGCTAAATACCTGTAATGTAATGTATTCATATGACCAAAGAACATTTACATGGTGCAGGCAGTGCATTATGACAATAAAGGTCGAGGCACAATCGCGCCGAATTCATTGCTTTTATTTTTGTTCGTCTCTCCTTTGCTTGCACTTCAGACTAAGCGGACTGGATGAGGTGGTGACACCAGCGCAGCGTCTGCTCTGATTTACAGCATTCAAAACATGCTTGTGTGTGGCTGTGGCACGAGTCGTTGGGTTCAATGCAAACAAGACGCATTCCTGGAACTGACACCAATATATTGTACGGAGTTCACTTGTCATCGTCTATATGAGAACCTTATGCTGCTAAGTCCTGCTGCCAGTATATGTCCATCTCTCTCTCTTTCTCTCTCTCTCTGTCTGGAAAATTGCCTGTGATTGACTGGTGATCAACACATGCTGGGATAGGCCCCAGCATCTCTTGTGACCCTGACCAGGAATAAGTGGGTATAGATAATGAATGAATGAATGGATGGATGGATGAATCGACAATGAAGTTCTCTCTCTCTCTCTCTCTCTCTCTCTCTCTCTCTGTTTGTGGGTATGTGGCAGGGGAGGGGAATTGGGGGGGGGGGGGTGGTTGGGAGGCACGGGGTTGGATGGGTGGATAGACAGTCCTCATAATTATTAGGAATGATTCAGCACCTGAGTTAGCAATAAAGCACATTTGTTTTTGTGCCTCGACAGGAAATACAGTAAAACAAGGAATACTGTCACATGATCAGTTGTAGACAATTTCCTTTGGGAAAACTATTGCTTCATGTAACAAAACTTTTTTTTTCACTGTAGAGAAACAAGTTTCACTCTCAGATTGTTTTCCTTATGTTTTTTTCTCCCATTTTTTTCTTCCTTATTCTGAGTAGTGTTAAAAACCTGGTTAGCATCTGCTTGGCCCATGGAGTTCCACCAGAACTCCAGTGTGAAAACATGCTTTCAGCATACTGGCAAAGAGAAGACTGGCCCCCCATAGCTCTATTTAAACTGGGGGTGGGGTGCGGGGGGGTAGATCAGGGGTAGTTGTGTGAGAAACCCCTCAGATACACCAAACGGTGCGTCGTGGTCACCAACCGTAAGAAACCAAAGCTTATCACGTCAGGGTGGGGATTATTAAAATAGCGCCACACAGATGCAGCGACCCTGTAAATATCAGTGAAGGTCCTCAGGTGTAAAATAACCAGGCTAGGCTACCCCATGAATCTAAAAAGCCTGACAAACAGTTCCAGTCCAGTTTCTTCTCACCTGTTGTTCATGTGTTAATGGATGTAATGTTTTATCTTTTTATTACTATTATTTTTGGTGTAGTTATTGTTCTTGTGGTTGTTTTCAAATGCCGAACGTTATTTAGAATCTATATTGGGAGCTGTATATGGCAACCCACGTCAGATATTGTTGTTATTATTATGTTACTAAATAAAATGCACCCATATAGTGGACACTTCGGTTTTAAATTTACTTAAAGGTGAATCTCTGAACATAATTTGTCTGTATTACTGACTCGATTGATATTCTCTCCAAACATCAGTTACAAAACTAAAATTGCCCGCTGGCAGAAATCATTTATTTAGATTAGGAGAATGACCCAAACCAACCTTGTTCGAACACCAGGAGCAGTCTGCTGCGGATATCTGGTAATAAACTAAAGCAATCTCAATTAGTAGACTAGATTGCTTGAAGGCACACAAATTATGTCCAGAAGGGTTGGACTCCACCGTGCGGTAAACAAACTCAACACCATAGAGCCTTTCGGGAGAAAACAGACCTTCTCCTCCCAGTACCCAGCTCCAAAAATAGATGGAAATATGAGACTGTTCCTGCTGCAACAAAACATGTAGGAAGAGCTATTGCTACACAGCTCAACCAGAAACAGCCCTGCGTTCAGGTGTTTTCTCCCAGCAGCAGAGTGGCACTGTCCAGCCGTTAAAGAGGAATTTAACGGTCTCGTCCAGCCTTGACAATTTACAATTTGATATTTGGCAGACGCTCTTATATCCAGAGCGACGCACAAAGACTTCCCTTGTTTACCTCATACACACAGATCCTTAAGTGGTAAGTGGAGTTCTAATCCTGCTTTTATTGTTGTTTTGCAATTCGTTTTTTTCATCTGATTTTGTCGACACAGTGACAACAGCTGGAGATGTGACTTTGTTTAACTGATGGAGATCTTTTCGCCCCTTTTTTCTCACGGTATCAACGCAAAATGGCAACAAAAAAGGCAAACTTGTGACCATAAAACAGTATCATTATATCGTTTAAGGAAACTTTAAAACTACGTTCCTGATTCGGTGGGTCGACTACGAACTTTTAAAAAGTTTTAAAAAGAGCCCGCACTCAGCAATAGGAAATACTTAGATTTTATTTGGAAAGTTTCGGTTCGAAACCGATTTTAATGCAGTTAAGGAAATGTAGACAATAAATATCTTCGAAGTTTAACATTGGCAGTAGGCCTATATACATTGGGCTGTTGATGATTTTCAACTGAATGAGGATTTGAAACTTGACGTCCTAACGTGAATGCAAACTAATAGTGTAGTTTCACCGTCATATAAAAACACCTATTTGCACGCTGAGGACGATTCGCCTGGAAATCAAACATTCGTGGCAAACAGCAATATAAACTTCCCATATTATTTCATGTCACGGATATCAGCCTTATTTTATTTTTAAAATGTAAATTAAATGTAGTAAAATTCTATTTTCTACTGAGTTGATAGGTGCTGCAAAGCAAGTATGTTGTTATGAGTACAATGCTTTTCAATAAGGTCTTACAGGTGCTCTGAACATCACAGACAGAAAATGAGTGTTTAAATGTATTATTCAAAATTAGGCATTGCCCTGTTTGTGTAATGTACTTAATATGTCCATCATCACGGTGAATTTGGTGAGTTTTAAGGGACATTAATCAGGGACTTGTCAGTGCTGCACAGCTGATCGCGGCGTTCGCGGGCATAGACTTTGTCAAAGGGGTTCTGCGTAATCTCTCCACCTGCCTACGAACTGGGTGAACTTGGCCCAGTGTGCCACAGGGCGTTCGTGCCCAAGCTTGATGCAACACTGGATGATCTAGATTGTTGGGATATGGCAGGCCTAGACAGGATGAATTAGATATCCTTGTGTTCTTGTGTTGTGCTATTGGCACCTCCCCTGGGTGTCCCCAAATGATGATCATGGTTTGCACAGGTGGAAAATTCAGATTCACGATGTCAAAGTCCTCCCTAGTATTTTGTTCCAGTCGCCTGGATTTGCTGAATTGTGCAATTCCTTGGTCAGGAGCTATAACTAAGTAGTGAAATCAGCTGGCTGAGTTCATGGATGAAACACACGGGGCAGGACTTTTACTTCCTGACCCCCTGGACTTTCCGCCTCTGGCCCGGTGGTGACATGGTGTGCCCTCCCCCCCCCTTCCAGCCCTCTTCATGCTGGTAGGATGAAGCAGAACGTTCGCGCCATGGCGGCCTGCCCCGCGGAGTTCTGCCCGGGGTCCCAGGCCAGCTCGGAGGTGGACCTGAAGGCCCCGCCCGTGGAGAAGATGCAGATGAAGAAGGAGATCTCGCTGCTGAACGGGATCTGCCTCATCGTGGGCAACATGATCGGCTCGGGGATCTTCGTCTCGCCCAAGGGCGTGCTGATGTACAGCGCCTCCTACGGGCTGTCGCTGGTCATCTGGGCCCTGGGCGGCATCTTCTCCGTCTTTGGGGCGCTCTGCTATGCCGAGCTGGGCACCACCATCACCAAGTCGGGCGCCAGCTACGCCTACATCCTGGAGTCCTTCGGCGGCTTCGTAGCCTTCATCCGCCTGTGGACCTCCATCCTGCTCATCGAGCCGGCCAGCCAGGCCGTCATCTCCATCACCTTCGCCAACTACCTGGTGGAGGGGATGTACCCCACCTGCCAGCCCCCCTACGACGCCGTCCGGCTCATCGCCGCCGCCTGTCTTTGTGAGTACCTGCCACCGCATTGGTTGGTTTGCATCCAATAGGAGAGTGACAACAACAGAGGCTGGCTTCATAAACCCCACAATGGCTGCAGCGGCTATATGGTGTATTATCAAGAAATTGCTGATTTGACGAAACCCGCCATGGCGACCAACAGACTTTTTATTGGTCATGGTTCACAGTATTCAGTATTTTAACCCATTTGGGGTTTGTGAAGCTTCGCTCCCTCTTCACTATAAACTATACAAGTATGTAGGATGTTCTTTCTGATGTAGTTTTTTTTTTTTTTTACTTCAGCTCTGTTGTGTTTACTGTCTGCCAACTTGTTATTGTGTGGAGAGAACGCCTGTTCTAAACAAAGTGGTACTTACAGTCTTAAAAGTCTTAGTCTGGTTTAAAACTTGACCGCAGTGTGTGTTCAGTCATTCGGGGAAAACGGTGAGGCACGATATTTACGTTTCTGGAAGCAAACAAAATTTGTTTTGAAGGACCGGTCTTTCAGCACCCAGGCATGCTGGGATGTTCCCGCCGGCCCTCGTGCACTCGCTCACAAGGGCCGGCTGTCACAATGTCCTATTTACAGAACTGCCACGCGGATCCCCGCGCTGATGAATTATGTAAATATTACTCCAATAATCCTCCTTTGAAGTAGCCATTTTAGCAGTCAGTTGACTTCGAAGGTTTGGCTCCAATGTTTCTGTTTCACAATGCAGTCTATAAATCCAGATTCCGCATGATACAGGGTGAGTTGTTAAAAGAAATGTAATGGATAACCTCTCTGCAACCACTTTCTTCATATTTGGTAACTTTAGTGCTGCTCTATACTGTACAGTATAGGTGTTTACTACGAAGACTGAATGATTTTTGCTTCGCGTAAACATGTTTTTCCCGCACGCACGTGTGTGGTTTTGTTGTGTTAGCGCAATCCCATTCTAATAGAAAACAGGCAAAGAAGGAGGATGGGGTATGCAGCTCCCCCGCCCCCATCCCCCCCCTCCCCTACCCCCCTCCCCGGGTCTGTGTTTACTCCAGTGTTGGAGCACAGACTGTTCCCATGTGGGGTGGGGGGCTGGGGGGGGGGGGGTGAGTTCCAAGTCATGGCTTGTGAGAGGAAGCAGAGTGGCTGAGCGCTTGTGTTTCAGATGCCTGCAGGGCAGTCGACAGGGGGGGTGCGGTGGGGGGGCAGGGGGGAGTGGGGGGGGGGGTGCTATCCTAACTGTCTGCCTCCAGCTGGGAGGAAGGAGATAGGATCGGGAGGGCGGAGCTTAGGAAGGAAGGGAAAAGTACTGGGCAGTGTGCACTGGCCAAGTGGTGTTCCCCATCTGTCACTAGGGAGAGGTGAAGAGCCGCTATTTACAGGAGGTCTCTGGAATACGGCGAGAAGAAGAGGCTGCTCTTCACACTGATATTGTCTCCTAACTCACGCCCACCACTCCCATTATGTCATTATCATTATATCATTACATTACATTGCATTTATTAAGCAGACGCTTTTATCCAAAACGACGTACAATATGAATATCAGCGTATGATATCCATATTGTATATCTGTAGCATATGAGTATCGGCACACGGGTGCATCGTAGCAGCGCCCGTTCCAACAGCTACACAGAAATAAATGTGTTTGAAGCCTGGCTGCTCTCTGACACAGTTCTGTCCGTCTCGCCGCTAGGCATCGCGTTGAGTTATATTCGGTGTTCACCTCAGCTCCCGGGCAACGTGCCAAAATCGACATGCTTGTGATCGACGCAAACACCGCTTCGTGCAATAACAGATCTTTTTACAGTCGCCATAAAGTCCAGTGTTCTGATCACCCATATTTTATCCTCTATCTTTTTATTTTCTCTTTCTCTCTCTCTCTCTCTCTCTCTCCCATTTTTTCATTTTCTTTCTGGGGAGCATTTAATGTAAGGTCACATTTTTTTGTCTTCTGTCTTTGTAAAATTTATTTTTTCAATATGATTGTACAAAAGGAGTTTTTATTTATTTAATGAAGTACTTTTACAATCAATCTCTCTCTTTCTCTCACTCTCTCTCTCGCTCTCTTTCTCTCAGGTATGCTGATCTTTATTAATTGTGCCTATGTAAAGTGGGGCACATTGGTCCAAGATGTCTTCACTTACACCAAACTCCTGGCTCTCCTTTTGGTCATCGTAGTGGGCCTCATGAAAATAGCACAAGGTGAGAAGTGGATGCTGGGATTTGGAGTTCAGAAACAGTTGATAAGTCGAGCATATAGTGGGGAGGTTTGAAAGATGTAAAAGAAAATAATTAATTTGAACTTAATTTAATTAATACACTGCAACATGTTTTCAAGTCCTGTACCAATTTTGTATACAAAAGTTTTTGGGGGGTCATTTTGACCCCAGGCTCTGTGGCTGTGTACAAAATAAGAAATAGGAAGCATTTTTTGTTATCTCTGATTTTTTATGGATGATTCTGGTGACTCTTTCCCATAAGGTTTCAAACTTTCACTTACCTCAGCCTCTAAAATGAGAAGTTTTTCACAGATTTTTAATATTTAGGAATAAAAGGCTAGCCATTTTGGGAGACATTAAGAAGGCAAAACACAAAGTGGCAAAATTGTGTTAATAATTTTTGTGCCAGTTTAAAGTGTTGGGGTCAATTTTACCCTGAACATAAAAGGCCTCATAAAGTTTCAACATAATATGAGGGTTAAAAAAATCTCACAACTAAAACTAACGCTCAGATAGTAGCTCCTTACGTTGTCCCACTATGTACAAATTCAGGTCTTGGAATTCACTGAATAGGAATTGCCAAAAAAAAAATTGTTTTCTGTCAATTTTATGTTTAATATACTTTTATATCATACAAAAAAGTACCTGTTCAGCATTAATTTCTCTGTAGCATATGAATAGATGTCATTTCTGGTAGTGTAAATATGTGAAACTGTACTACTTATCTTGGCTAGGAGAGACTAAGAATTTTGACAGCCCGTTTGAGGGTTCCACCACGGACCCGGGGAACATCGCCCTGGCACTGTACTCCGCCCTCTTCTCCTACTCTGGCTGGGATACCCTCAACTTCGTCACCGAGGAGATACAGAACCCTGAACGGTAACCCTGCGGCCCAAAATGCAGGCACAACCTGACCTTGCCGTTTTGACAGGACAGCAGTGTAGTATAATGGGTTAATAGGAGCTGATCTTGTAACCCCAAGGTCACATGTTCGGTTCCCAGGTAGGACGCTGCCGTTGTGCCCTTGAGCAAGGTGCTTAACCAGCATTGCTTCAGTATACATCCAGCTGTATAACTGGATGCAGTGTAAATGTTATGTAAAGAGTTGTGTAAGTCGCTCTGGATAAGAGCGTCTGCTAAATGCCTGTAATGTAATGTAATGGCTGGGCCTGTGCCCAAGCATAACCTCACACTCACACCCAAACTGAAAATGATCCAGTTAGGTCCTTACATATGGGCATTTACGCTTGTGGATTTTCCATATGTACCATCTTCAAATGTGAGGGTGTGACATATGGAGCAAAACCCAATTTTCAGTCCAACATGAAGGTGGTCAGGCCCCATCACTACGATCTCTGTGAGCTCTTTGGCAGTGGATCAGAACCAAGGCCTGACGTCACCCTGTACTGTACTACGGTCTGGAATGGGTCATAATCAAAAGCTTTTTACAGCGATTTAGATGCTTTACTGAGAAACAGAAGGAACATTGAGCAGAGACCAGGCCTGAACCCCCAAAATGCAAGCGAGATTAAAAAAAAAAACTCCCCGGTGGGAAGAAAAACACTTTAGATGGTGCCGAGAAAAAACTCTCAGATGGGAAGAAATCTCGGGAGGAACCCGGCTGTAGAGGGGGGAGACCATCATCCACTGGCCGGTCCGGTGTACAGTTAGAATGGATGGAGATGGATGTAGAAAGGTAACGAGGGATCTATCACAGCAAATCCACAAATTTTTACACCTTTTTGTCCTAATATTACGAGCAGCACTGTCCATTGCCCTGCCTGCCTCACCCAAAGCCTCTTATCCTTCTCCCAGGAACCTGCCTCTGGCCATTGCAGTCTCCATGCCCATAGTGACCATCATCTACCTGCTCACCAACGTGGCTTACTATGTGGTGCTGGACATGCCATCCCTGCTGGCCAGCGATGCGGTTGCCGTGGTGAGGATGCCTTTGTCAGCTCTGCTGATGTCACACACTGTGTCTTTCTGTTTCACAGGAAACCTGCAAGTCTCACCTCCGGTCATTATAGTGCTAACTTGCACTGGCTATTGACATTCATGTTATTATTTTCTTAGAAAGTGTATTGCATAACGTGAGCCGTGTAGTTTGTCAGATGTATCAAATTATCAACAGCTGTTGTAATGGATTACCCCCCCCCCACCTCCCCTCCCCTCCCCCTTCGCCCCGCTCCCCTCCCCTCCCCCCAAGACTTTTGGGAACGTAGTCCTGGGGCCGATGAAGTGGATCATCCCCATCTCCGTGGCCATATCCTGCTACGGTGGGCTTAACGCATCTATCATTGCTGCCTCCAGGTACCTCAGACAGGGGGGCGGGGGGGAGGGGTTTATGTAAAACACTGACATCCATTTAACTTCAAGGTAAAAGGACAACACTACAGTGTATAATATAAGTATTATAAAGGTTAAGGAACCAGGCTGGTAACTCAAGAGGTTTCAGGATCGATTCCCAGGTGGGGACACAGCTGATAGTTCACCTGAGTTGCTTTCGTTAATTTCCAGCTGTTTGAAATTGACTTTTGCAAAGCAAGAACAAAAAAAAAGTTAAGCTGTGTAAGTCATTGTTGAAAGAGTGTCTGATCAATGGCTGAATGTAAGTTTCTGTACTGTAATGGTGACCAATAAAGTATTTGTTTGTCTCACTCAGTTATGAGCTTATTTTCATATTAAAATTTACAGTGTTAATTCAACTCCAACAGAGTGTATATGAGTCCAATAGGGACCATGTGTACACTGTTGGAATTAACTGAACACTCAACATTATACTGTGTGTTAGCAGGATAGTGAAATTGATGTCTCTCTGGTTGACAGGCTGTTTTTCGTGGGGGCGAGGGAGGGACACCTCCCAGACAGCCTCAGCCTGATCCATGCAGAACGCTACACCCCAATCCCAGCCCTCATCTTCAATGTAAGTTCCCCCACCCGCCCACCCCCCTTTAAGACTACTGTTGGGTCAGAGCAAAAAAAATCCGGAGCTGGTATCTCCTGCTGGCTGCTGTTTTCACGCTCCTTTTAGAACCGAGCTTGTAAGAAAACAGAAACCAGCGGCACCTTAATGCTGTCGAGCTCAACCAAAGATAGCACCTCTCCTTTTGTGTAAATCCTCCACAGTTGACTCAGCAGGGGAAACAGATAAAAAATAATTGGTTCTGGCTCTGTCGTTTCTGCGGCTATCTGTCGCTCCCTCCCGGTGTTAAGGATGGCCCCCTGTCTGAGGCGGCGGTGTTAGCGAACGGGGCGCAGGTCTCTGAGGTGACGGCTGGCCATGCGTTTGCCTCGGCAGGGCGTGATGGGGCTGATCTTCCTGTGCGTGGAGGACGTCTTCCGGCTCATCAGCTACTTCAGCTTCAGCTACTGGCTGTTCGTGGGCCTGTCCGTGGCGGGCCTGATCTACCTGCGGATCACCCAGCCCAACCGGCACCGGCCCGTCAAAGTGAGGACTCAATGCGTACAGTACTACACTCGCGGTTCAGCGCAAGCACTCCTAACAGCCAATGGTTACGAGTCAGGAGTCATAACATAATACCCATGGGTCACAGCAGGGGTCATAATACCCATGACTCAGAGCAGAGAGGCATCCGATATACCAGCCATAAGTCACTGCAGGCAGACATACCATATAATACTGCAGAAGTCCCTGCACACTACACAAACGAGTCACACCGAGGAGTGTTTACACACTGCATTAGTGAGTCACTGCAGGAGTGTTTACACACTGCATTAGTGAGTCACTGCAGGAGTGTTTACACACTGTATTAGTGAGTCACTGCAGGAGTGTTTACACACTGCATTAGTGAGTCACTGCAGGAGTGTTTACACACTGTATTAGTGAGTCACTGCAGGAGTGTTTACACACTGCATTAGTGAGTCACTGCAGGAGTGTTTACACACTGTATTAGTGAGTCACTGTAGGTGTCCTGATATGTCATACTCAGGTGTCACGACAGGCAGTCCTTGCGCATTGTAACTGTGTGCAGGAGTCCTCACACTCTACTCACTCACTCTTTCACTGAAGGAGTAGTTGCTTAGTACAGATGGAATGCTACAGGAGTCCTTACTCAGGGTGTGTAACCATGCGGTATAACAGCATCAGCGCAACTCCTCTCTTTCCCCCTCCTCTCCTCTCTCCTCTTTCTCCCTCCTCTCCTCTCTCCTCTTTCTCTCTCCTCTCCTCTCTCCCCTTTCTCTCTCCTCTCTCTCCCGCAGCTGTCCCTCGTCTTCCCCTTCGTGTACTGCCTGTGCAGCCTGTTCCTGGTCATCGTGCCGCTTTACGGGGACACCATTAACTCCCTGATCGGGGTGGCCATAGCGCTGTCTGGAGTGCCGGTGTACTACGTGGGGATCTACCTGCCCGAGGAGAGGAGGCCCAAGTTCATCAGCCGAATAAACGGTGAGCGCACTGATGAAACAGGCTTACAGGCCCGAGGCCTCAGTGAGGTGTTTCAAATGAAAGAAAGCTGTGCAGAGTCACTTTGGATGAGAGTGTCTGTTAATTGCCTAAATGCAGTGTCATGTTTAACACGCCATGGTGTAATTGTATCCCAGCAATTACACTTGAGAATGCTGGGAAAAAAAACATTCTCAAGCTCAAGATGAGCAATTTCTCAGGAAGAATACTACTATAGTACATAGCTATAATTGGCTTGGGGAAACAAATAATAATAATGAGGAAAGAAGTATAGCCACACAAGCAACTGTTTCCAAGGTTCTTGGTAAATAAATAATACAGCGCAAATAGAAACCACAAACTGCCTTTGGAATGGTGTGTGTGTGTGTGTGTGTGTGTGTGCGCGCCATAGAACAAGTTATTCAGTGAAGGAGTGACACCTCTAAAAGTAACATTTAAGCTATTAAACATTGCCACTGTGTCATAAAATGTTTTTTAAATAATCATAAAAACTTTGGGGCATTGGGCTTTAAGGGCTTTAAGGTGTTTCTAACATCGGCAGTTTTGTGAAAATGAAGCTTTGTGTTAGCGCGAGTGTTTGTGGAGTTTCCCTCCGGCTGAACTGTGATGTCCGGCCTTCCCCAGCTGCTGTCACCAGGTACACTCAGATGGTCTGCTTCTGCTGCCTGACGGAGCTCGACACCGAGCCCAGCCCGCCCCCCGGCGACAAGACACAGTGATGTCACGGCCCCGCCCGCATTATGCACCAGTCGCCGGAGGGTCCCTGAAGAGACCACGCCCACAGTTTGGCCCTTCGACACCAAGCGGGTCTGTTTTCCTGGGCGGTTGTGTTCAAGGAGGGTTGCCCTCAATTCTGGCATGCTCAGTGCATCGTGCTCTACAGATTTTTTTTTTTTTTCCTCATACTACTTTCTGTTTTGGGTTGTGGGATTTTTGGACAACAAGACTTTAAAAAGACTATTTAAAAAAAAAAAAAAATTTTTTTAAAGTGACAGGGAGGACACTGGACTTCGGTTCTGATGTGGTTCCGCGGTTGGTCCTGCGCGTACGTTGGCCTGAGCTTGAGCAGACTGCCTTAATGGCGTGGAACAGGGCCTCTGCCTTTCTGCCAGGCCTGCCTGTTCTTGAGAAAACACTCAGGGCTGAAGGACTGTGGGACACAGCCAAAGTGGACGTTCTTCTGCTGGAACATTCGCACAAACGTACCAACGATGCCTGCTGTAGGCCCGTGGAGACCGAAAGCTTCTCATCGCTTTGTGGCACTTTCCAACGGCGCAGCGAAGAATTTCCATATCAGTGTTCCGTTTGCTCGTGTTCCGTTCTGTTCCTGTCACAAACAACTTAATTCATTATTCAGTTTGGCGATCTCTTGTCCGCTCAATGTATTTACACACACCACTCACTTGCTAACCTTAAATGCTCTGAATAGATTTCTCTGTTTATTTGTGTGTCAGTTTATTTGTCAGGGTATGGACTTGAAAAACAGGGTGGACCAACATGTGCCAAAGCTGGCAAAAAAAAATGTCTGGTATCCAATACATCAGGGATGTCCAGCCCTGTTCCTGGAGATCTACCATCCTGCAGGTTTTCATTTCAACCCTAATTTGGCACACCCGATTCTGCTAATTTACTGCTCAAGGTGATCTCTAGCTGTCGATTGAAGGTATGCTTTGTTAGGTTTGGAGCAAAAACATACCGGATGGTAGATCTCTAGGAAGAGGGTTGGGCAGCCCTGCAATGCATCCATGTAGAGATGGAAAAGACTGTACATCACAAATCAGAGGAACGACAGAATGGCCTCAGACACTTCAAATGCAAAGCAAAAATTTGCTGCGATTTGCACAAAAAACCGACAGACTCAAAATTGAAATGAATGATGTATTACATTTTTTTCAATGTAGCAATTGTATATTTTGATGATTAAAGTCACGGTTTTTGTGACAGTTTTTGATGGTGAATCTGTTTTGTAATTTTTTGTTGGCCAGGGACAAATATTGAAATATACGATCACTTTATACTAAAGTGAATTCTTGTTAAATCTTTAAATTATTTCTTCATATGATTATATTTTGGTTAGTTATATCTTTAATCATAGGGATCTGCACAAAGGTTTTTTAAATATATGCATCAAGAGAGTTTAAAGTACCTCAAATATGTGCTTGAAACAAGCTGTTGATTCCTCCTGATGTCACCACTGACAAATTTAAAATGCAGTAGTACCTTTGGTTGTCACTAGAGGGCTGAAATAGAGGGCTTTTTCTTTTTCTCTAACTTTTGTGGTTTTTTCACGAGGTTTTCCTTTCCTTTCCTGAAAACCTAAACATTTTTCAATATTTTCCATAATTTTAAAATCTTCCATTTGAAGATCTCTGGTTCCTCTGTGACTTGAATTGTTTTTGTATGAAGTGCAACCAGTGAAATGTTTGCTCTTTTATTAAGAGCACCTCATCAGATAAAACATGACTGAACTTGAGATGGGAGAGGGATTATAAAAACAGCTGGACCAGGATGTCCTGGCATAATGATTTATGGGAGAAAGATTTATTGAGGGGCGTCTGTTTGTTGAGGTCAGCTTTTTGAGTTTGCAGGATGGGGGGATGGGGGGGGGGGAGAGACCTTCAAATATAGTTGGGGGAGGGGAGTTTTTAAGGCGTCTCGGGTGTACCTAGAGTAGCCATTAGGACCGTGGTCCATGTCTAACCCCGCCGCCCACTTACCCTCATGTTTATGCACGAGTCAGCGTTTTTTAAATGATCCGCTGCATGCACAGACTGGAGGGCCCAGTAAATCGGCCGCCAACGACTGACAAATAGGAATTTGAAATGAATTGAATTACAAGGGTTACTCATAGCCATCACTTACAAGACATTTTTAAAAAAATGATTCTCAACCGTTTCAAAGCACAAACGGTGACCCCGTGCATTTGCCGGTAGTTTTTACAGTTGAGACTGGTAAGAAAATCCTGTATTCTTCTGCTGGACTTGCATTATCATTTTTTCTGGGTTTGATTATATTTCATAAATATATATTTATGTACACTTTATTTTAAGGTCGACTTTATATATATTTATATTCTTTATGACCCTGGCCTTTCCATTTTGGCAAAACATTTTCCTAGCACTGTGATCTGGATTTTAAATCAAGTATTGTGTTTCATTATATTTATAAACGGTTCTTTCTCTAAATAGATAAGATGGCAGAGAGGAGCGAACTGGTACAGAGGTAGACGCGAACTGTCAAGCCTTCTCCTTCTTTTCAAAATGGTTTGCGGGGTGTAAAGCCATTTTTGATACAAAGGCCATTTCTGGTTTGAGCACCTGTGAATAGCAGCATTCCTTAGGTTTCCCAGTTTAAAGTGCGTGTCTGTCCTGTTTTTCTGACAAAATGAACAGGAATAATAATTTTAAATAAGTCTGAGTAAGCTTTGGGTTTCTGGTACTCTGTCTCATTGAGGGGGCAGAACAGTGGTGCGGTGAATAGCACTGTCGCCTCACTGCAAGACGGTACTGTGTTCAAATCCTGACTGAGGGCCTTTCGGTTTGGAGTTTGCATGTTCTTGTGTCTACGTGGGTTTCCTCTGGGTACTCCAGTTTCCTCACACAGTCCAAAGACATGCAGCAGGTTAATTACATATTCTAAATTACTTGTAGGTATGAATGTGTGAGTGAATAGTGTGTGTGCCATACAATGAATTGCCAATCTGTCCAGGGTGTATTCCTGCTTCTTGCATACTGCATTCTGGGATAACCCCCCCCCCCCTCCCCCCTCCCTTTTGGCTGAATGGATGGTTGGATGAATTGAAGGATGTCTCAT
This sequence comes from Anguilla pacifica, assembly GCA_039654925.1. Classification (NCBI taxonomy): domain Eukaryota; kingdom Metazoa; phylum Chordata; class Actinopteri; order Anguilliformes; family Anguillidae; genus Anguilla; species Anguilla pacifica. Next base: position 10,742,051 of record CM077291.1, on the reverse strand, counting down.
TGAAGGCCGATAACACAACTGTCACAACTTTGTGTGCTTCACGTAGAGCAGTTGCTCAAGAGGATGCTTGACCTTTTATGGTTAAAGTGATGGGATTAAATGTGTACGTGGCTCTCTTTTGCAAGCTAATACTAAAGCTCATTTAACATATGCAAATGTATCCAGCGCAGTTTTGTGCATCTTAAGAGTAGCTGTGGCAGGCTTTCTCGTGTAATAAGCAGTGACATCACCAAGTTTCATGTGTATTGCTCGATTTCAATACTCCATTCACAGTCTGACCGACTCAGGCCAAAGCACTTTCTGTAATCTTTGCTCCACCTACTGGCGACACAGAGAATAACTAATGCTGGCTTGTGAAAAACACTGTTCTAAACGCTTACTTAAACTGTTAACCATGATCACAGCAGTAGTGTATGGGACATGTCCTCAGCAAGAGGACATTTATGTGTACAGTACAGTAGAAGGGAACACAGCAACAAATGGAATGAATGCACTTGTAATCATGACGAATTATTGCCACATTGATGCTGGGGAGTGGCGCCTTCTCCAGAACTTGACCACTGCATGTGCTGGTTACTTGTATAGGGTATCTGTGCTGGTGTGTGCGTGTGTGTGTGTTCGCGTCCTCGCCCGTGCTCGCGTGTGTGTGTGTGCATGTGTGCGCACGTGTGTGTGTGTGTGTGTGTGTGGGTGTGTGTGTGTGCTTAAGGGGAGGCGTTATGCTCGAGAGGATTCTTGACCTTTACGGTTAAAGTGTGTGAAAAAACAATCATCAGGATGAGAGCTGTCTTTATGCATTTGTAAAAAAAATAAATAAATAATAAAAAACCTTCATGGAGCCCTCAATGGATCGGGACAATGTGATGTCACAGTCTGGCCGGATCGTATACTGACAGCATTCGCATGGTTCCGACCGCATGACTGACCTGCACGGATGCTCTGCAGTTCGACGCGGTTCGCGTGTGGCTTGTGTGTCATGGCCGTCCTCCCAATGCAACAGCATACGATGCAACCAGATGTGAAACATATGAAATGGAGTTGGCTTTGTCAATTTTTAAAATTCTCATTAAGAATTCAGTTTACCAGGTAGAATGCATAGGATGTGATGTGGCACATTTTGATAAAGTCTTATGTACTTAATGCTGTGCTCTGTGTGGACCCCAGGAGGAATAGCTGCTGCTTCTGCTGCATCTAAAGGGGGACCTAATAAATTAAATAAAATACATCACTCTGTTGGCTGGTGGGGGGTTGGGGGGGTCAGTGTATTGCTGTATTGTAGTGCATTGTGGGTAACACTGCAGCCAATGTGAGGTTGTAACCAGTGGTGAACAATTTGTTGTTCTGCATTTTGTTTTATTTTTATTTCTTTGGTGGCAGGTCAGTTTCCTCATATCCTGATCTTAATTGCAATTACAGTAATAATTAGGGGGTTTCAAATATACCTCAGACAACTAAACCCCCCACAAAATATTCCCAATAAAATCAATATTTAGTTTTAAATAAACTTTTAATATTTACGTACGTAGGTGTTGTTGTTGTTGTTCTTCTTCTTATTATTATTATTATTATTGATAATCTGGAAAGAATACAGTTGATAATCTTCTGAATACTACGCTGCACATATGTTTATTGGATTCTTTAAACGAATTTTGAAAGAAATCGAAGGGCATGAGCTATGGAGTTGCATGCAGCGCGAGCATACAGTAGCCTATTTCAAGCTACCTGATCGGATGGGGAATTAAACTATCAGCACTTATGAGAGCATTCCGTGAAGTGGAACGCTCAATGTCCAGAGCACATATAAAGCAAATCTGCTTCAAACCAGCGCGAGAGATTAGTGCCGCTGTACGGGTGTTTAGAGAGGTCATAGGCGATGCTTATCAACTGTCCGTTTTTCGGAATAGTCTTCGCAATTGATTTCACGGAACTTGCTTTCACACTTGTGACTGGCCTGTGGTGTCGCGCGTGTTTGCAAAGGGACGATTAAAATAGCCGGTTTTGTTCAAGCGTCTCTCAGACTTCAGGTTGCTATTACCATCGCGTGGACGAGTGCAGAACCGTTTTCAGGATGCAAGTGAAATTTTGGTTTCTGTCGGCCTTGGTTTTGGGAGCCTGCGTAATCATCGCCGCCCAACCCCTCCGCGCGCAGTGCAAAGTGATATGGTAGGTTATTATCGCCAACGACTTGTTTGATTCTGCATATTACTTATTGTTGATTTGCACTGGGCATGAACATGGTCTGTTGTAATTTGTTGTAATTGCTCTGTTGTAATTCCAGACCCTGTGTAGATTTTATTTTGGGATACACAGTGGGGACCAAAAGTCTGTGGACACTACCAAGTCCCAGTTGTTTGCATTATTTATCAAGGAATAATGCAATTATGATACTCCAATTACCCTTCTTATTGAACAATACACTATATAGAACATGGGGAGCTTATTAGGATGGCATTCCCACCATACTCTTTGGACCTGAACCCAGTCGAACATCTGTGGGAGCAGCTGAAGAGGGAAAAACAGCCAAACATCAAGTAGCATCAACAGATCTTTTCTGGGAAGTGTTGAGAAAGTGCCAGGATGAAATGGAAGATGAGATGTTGCATAAGCCGGTGGAATCAGTGCAATCAGGGTGATGAAAGGCAGGCACACAAAATTCTAACAATTTTTGACCTTCGATAAATTGACTTGCATTATTACAAAAATAATGTATTCTTGAATAGTGAGAAGTGTAAGATTTGTTTTAGCCTTCGATAAATAATGAAAACAGTCTTGTTAGTGTCCTCATGCTTTTGGTCCCCACTTTTATATGGGTTCATTGCAAATATTAGAAGCCATAGCTAAAATACATTAGATGGGGCGAAACTGTGCTAACGCACTGTCTGTGTTAAAGTAGTGTAGGCTATTGCTCGCATGAACATCATTAAAATTGAGTACCGGAAGACTTGCTGAAAGGACTACTAAGTTCTGACATCATCTTTTCGTTCACAAATGCAAAAAAAAACAAGACATGCAATAGGAACTAATACAATAGGAACAGATTGTTTAAAAGTTCAAAATTAAGGAAAGAAAAAATAACAATCAGAAATGTTACTGCCTATAACTACAATATTTATGTCCAGCTCCAGCCTGATACTGTGTAAGCATAATCAGCCAACATAAACGTATTGTAAAGGTCGCTGTCAGGCATTGTTTTCAGGGTCCGTTATAACTTTTGAAATGACATTACCTTTTTGATATTTGAATATGAATATATTACATCCACCATTACATTTTACAAACTGATAACATTTAACAGCTTTGTGTTCAAAATGCAAGACCCACACTTTAACCCCATTTAACAATTTAGTCCTCTACCATCAGGACAGCTCTCAGCACCTGCCTTCTGCAATGAAACCATTCAAAGCGCCTAGCTATGAGTGAATAATCGAAGAAGCCAGGAAAATGTCCAGGATATGAATGGGAATCTGAAAGCACGTGTCTCTCTTTAACTCTCTCTCTCTCTATCTCTCTCTCTCTCTCTGGCTTGCCACAGGATACTGAGCATGCCGTGCATCAATGTTGAATTGGCTCTGTCAAGTCAGATCGAGGCGTGGGCAATGACAGACTGTACCATGGACAGTGAGAAGTGCCAGTATGAGGTAAGGGCTAAAAAAGGTGAAGCATCCTTTTCTTCAATCACACACACCCACATGCACACACACATGCACGCACACACACATACAAATGCACTCACACACACGCATGCACAAACACGCACACGTGCACACACACACACACACACACACACACACACACACTTATCAGTCTGGTGGCACTATGGGAAGGGGGAACAATCTATTCCAGAGTGCTGAATAAGCATATTTGCATATAAGCTGGCATACAGTCCGTGTGCTGGATTTGTGCTTGGTCCACATGGGTATGCCTGTAACTCCCATTCCAAAGAACACCTTTTAAATCATATTACAGAATTTTCCTTTGAGTGCTCTTAATATCTGTTCGTTTTCTCACTGAAGCGACAGAACCAAAGTGGATTACAAGTTTTACTTGTTACCTGATAGCATAAATAGGATCTTAAATTAAAGTCCTGCTCTGCCCTCTCTGCTTCCACACCAGCTGATTTCAGCCAACCAGACCCAAATCATCGCCAAGCACACCTCGGCTGTGTGCAAGTACGTGGACAACATCAGGTTCTTCCTGAAGTCGGACGCCGAAAACCTGAACTGCCGCCTTGTGGTAAGATGAGGCCACGCCCTTTTTTCCCGCACCTCAGAAGAGGTTGAAGGTCATGAAAGTGATCACCTCGTTCTGTTTAGGGGAATCAGTGATTCATTAGGGGAATAGTTCTCTTCCTGAGGTTTTTTGATATTATTTGTTTTTGTGTATGTTATTGATTGAGCCAAATAGTTTTTGTTTGTCTGTGTAACAACTGTATGTTTCCTGAAGCTGCACATATGAACAGATGAATTTACAGCACTTAGCACTTTACAAAGTGCTAGTGATTGACATTCACACGTATTCCACTGTCTCTTTGAAAATAGAGAATCCACCACACTTGCACCATATTCCTTTTTCCCGAACACAATTCTGTGTGATATTTGATCAGAGGTTTGATTGCATTGGTCGCCCATACAGGTGAACTACATTGACGTTGCTGCCATTGCAAAACTATTATTGTTAATGCTGTTGTGTAAAGACTTTCTCTCGTTTAAGTGCTTACTTTGGTTTCGCTAGGGCTTGTCCATATCTGATGATGTTACTCGAGTATACGATAATGGCACCAACTACTGCAACCTCTACAACCTAGTGGAAGGTAAGAGAGTTATCTTGATTTTTACATGACATTACAGTCACTATGCAGATGCTCTTATCCAGAGCAACTTACAAAAGTGGAAAACTTGTGTTAGTGTTAGTCGCAAGAACACAAATATTGTACAGGGCCCATTCGCAAGGAATGTGTGTAAGTTTAACTGAACAACACAACAATTACTGTTGTGAACAAAAATAAATACCACAATAGAGGTAACTATATCGCTGCACAGCTATACCAGTGACATCATCCCAAAAGCAAATCTATAAAGAAAGAATGAGGATAGCTAAAGACAGTCAGGAAAACCATGGTGCACTCTGATGAGGTAATTTACTCTGACAAGTCACTAATAAAGGTTCAGGTATGTATCTCATGAATGTAGATGATGTTAATATTTCTGTCTAATGTAGATATTGTTAGGATTCTAAGGTAATACTGGTCATGCCTGTCACTAGTGTCAACTCAAGTGGTGTTTTTGAATGTCACTCGCTTATGTAGAGACTGGACTGGACTCTAACATGGTCACTTCTCTTTCGTCAACAGGAAGTGGACTCACCAATCTCCCAGAATACCATGAGATATCCAATGACAGGATGTGCACTCAGCGTTCCACAGCCAACTGCACAATCTACTAAACTTAACTCCCTGCAGAGACTATGGACGTGGAGAAATTTTTGTTTAGTTTAGACAACTGCATATAGTTTGTGTAGACTGGTCAGTCATCTTTGATCTTAGACAACTGCACAGTCTGCTGACTGATGAATCTGTATTGAGCTTGAATCTGTATTGAACAACTGACTGGAAAACTGACAGTCCACTGAAAAAGCTACAGAGACTGGCCAATCAGTGCGGAGTTTATAATGCCGCACAATACCCTGTTTTCGTTTTTTAGTTTTGGCTTTCACCATGCTGGATTCACCTTCATGTGATTAATTACGTTTATTATCACTGTGCACATTTGAAATGTGAACTGTATCAATAAAAATGATATCACATTTATGTTTCCGGAATGCATGCCTGTTCTTGCAAACATGAAACAATATACTTGTTAATCTTTGCAAAATAATCACACCTTCAATATGTTCCTCTCAGATCTGTAGCACTCCTACCATGTTGAGCCCAAGGCAGAGGAAGTGGTGCCTCTTCACAGACAATAGAATAAAATAAGATATCTCACCCTGAATTAAGAAAAAAAAATAAAAAATGAAATCCAAGATTTCTGTTCACGGAGAGAAGAATTCCTTGTATGCAGTGCGGGGGGGGGGGGGGGGGGGGTGAACAGAATTCCAGTTGTATGGGATTTCTGGAGAGCTGAATCGTGCTGTGGCTGTGTTCAGCCTTTAAACACGGACTTGACAAAGGCAATGAGCAACAGCAGATTTTTAAAAATCATCCTCAGCTGTGCAGCCGTGTGATGCTTCTGCTGTCCGTGGTCCTGAAGGCCTACCCCACTGGCTTTGGTAGACAGCTGTAATCTCTTACCCACGGGCGTCAAACTCAAGCCCTTTGGCGGCTACTGTGCCTGCAGGTTTCTGTGGTTAGCATTCAATTTGGTGGTCGATTCAGGTCCTGGAAATTAAGTTTTGTGACTCTTATTAGCCAATTTGGTGCTTAAATGAAGCACCCAAGAGCTAAGACACACCAAAAATGGCAGACGCTGCTGACACCCCCATTCGTAACTTAGCTTCTCCTCCCCCATTCCTTCTGGTGTCACAAGACCCAAAGGCCATTTTGCCTTTGCAGTTCATTATAGATGCTTGAACTTTTGAGACCCATGGAAGAATTTTTTTTTTTTTAATTACCTTTTCTTTTGTGTCAGATTGCTATTTGTAATTTAACACAAACCCAACGTGTTTTATCATTTTCACTAGTTATATCAGAAGTCTCTCATCTACCTCAGCTGCCATGCATTCTGCACATAACTGCCATATAGTATAATCACACACAGTTATTTGCAGTCTAAAATTATAAGAAAAAATCAGTTTACAATAAACAGTTTCAATATTAGGACATTGACTGAAATTAATCTGAGATTAAAGGGATTGTCATATTATTTTCTTACATAACACCAATGGGGTGAAAATGGACAGTTTTACTTATGCCTGAATGAAGAAAATCATCATCAATTTTTGTGTTAGCAAATCTAAATATCTCTTTAACAAGATACAAACTTTAACAAATGCTTTTCATTGAAGAGATTGAAGTGTGGTTTCATTTTAGTTCATTTGTATTAGTGATTCCAGAGAGCTGGGTGGTTTTTTCCATTGATGTACATTCTTCAATTCTCTAATCAAACACCTCCTATTGGCGTTAGACATAAAGTGCCAGTTATTTTCTTTACCAGTCAGTTGGGAAGAAAACTGGAGAAACTTTATTTTAACATGAATAAAATTAGATTGTCACTGTCTGCAGCCAATCAGGTAACAGCATCAAAAAAATGAATGATTGTCTCATTATATACTTTCCATTAAATCAACTTTTAAAAGGATGACAAGATTCACAGCCAGGGGACATGTCTCAACAAATTGCAAGTCATGCCCATTCACTTTAGCAGGCAATCAATTTCAAAGTCATGAATCTATGTGTCCAGTTAGATAACCAGTAGGCCTATATATGCATGAATCATTAATCTCATTAAATGTATACAAGGCAAAAGAGTGACTGATATTCATATGACTGTATTTATTTGCAGAGAATGAGATCATGCATCATTACAGTACTGGTCAGACCAGAGCAGAGGCCTTCTCTTGGGAGAGATAAAAGTGGCACAAGCAATGAGAGCAAGTATAAGGATAGGTATATAAAATAAAAGGCACAAAATAGTTTGTGAACATGAAATAGACTATCTCGCACGCAACATTCAAAGCTTATAAAAGAGAGAGAAGATGCTCTTAGTATGGGACAGCGCATATAGCAGAAATACACACCCGAGCTCTTTAGAGAGACTACCCAAAGTAGACACTGGAGAACTCTTACAAAATAAAGCTTGTTTATTCAAATAACACCAATGTTTCGACATAGCATCTTCTTCAGAGTCAACAGGTAAACTGGACAAAGGGGGAGGTACCTAGTTTGTGAACATGGTGTATTTAATAGGAATTGGTCTATAGACTTTATGTTAGAGCAGTATTTATACAGGGCACAGTGCATGCACGGTAAGATTTGTACATGCATTTGACTCCAATATCACTAATTGCATTACATAACGACAAACTCCAGTACATTTAACAGCATGCCAATTAATAGAATTCAGTGCAGCTTACAGACTTTCAGACCACAGGCCCCCAAGAGCAAGCCAAGGATGACAGCAGCAAGAAGAGAAACTTGCACATAAAGACACTAAAAATGTCTTAAGAGTAAAAAAAAAAAAAAAAAAGTTGTTAAAAAGAAGAACATAAGTGTCTGTAATGTAATTGAAATATCACTCTTTGTTTTCTCAAGAGATTTTTTTGGAATGGTACAGGGATTAATTTGGGCATCTATGGAGGCAGTGTCTGTGTGTGTGTGTGTGTGTGTGTGTGTGTGTGTACAAGCGTGTTCAAACATCAGTCGTCCCCCTTCCCGGTTGCCCAGCATGCATTATACAGGTTTCAGTATGAATGCTGACCAGTTTCCTTCCAGCGTCCTGTCTAAAGCATATAACAGCGCGTCCTCTGTCACGACGCCATGAGGTCAGAACACAGCACGTGAGCGAGGCGAAGCGGATTTTACTGCGGGGTATGACCCCACAACAGCATACGTGACCGTTAAGATCGTGTTTGGCGCGTCGCGGCTGAACGCACATTCTGCAGTAAACCTGGACCAGGGGGAAACGGCCTCATTCGAAGACTGGGACGAAACCTAAATATTTTCAGATTAATGCGACAACACTCCAAAATGATTTAATTCGGAGTGAGGCGCGACTGTTCGAACAACTTTCTTCAAAATTCATACAAGCAGTGCATGCCGTGCTCAGTTCTAAAGGGAAATTGAATGCGAATGTCTTATAGGACAAAACATTTTACTTGTTAACGACATTCCAATAACAAATACTTTGTAATTCATACTCATGAGGTTTTTTTAATATAGAAAAGAGGATGCGATCTTTTTTCTCAGTTAGAAAAATAGACATTTCTTAAATCTGCAGATTACCTAGCCTAACATAGATTTACTTAATATAGATGTGGGATACACTGATATGAAAAAAAGAAATGTATGTACATATTGCATAAATATCTTGTGGACAATTCATTATCTGCACTGGAGCGGGCAGTTGAGCAGCACTGTAATGAGCAACACGTTATATAACAAAATAAATAGACCTACATAAATCTTACTACAAACATTGGCAGGCATAACCAATTGTAAGATCATGTTGTTGTTTTTTTATCCCCGGGGTAAAGACACGTTAATTCAAAATAAATTATGAATGAATAACCATTCAATGAGCCAAATACAAACATTAATTGTACAATTTAGCGGATGAGTCAATCTGCTTTTTTGAATTTGGCCCTCAAAAACCAAACCGGACCAGCCAAATGTGAACTGAGCAGTACATTATAGTCCAGCTTTAACGGACCGCTGAGTGAAACGCATTTAACTTAAGAGGCGCAAGCAGGCGTGTCCGATACGGTATTACCGCCGTCAACATGAATTTAAACGTCTGTTTTTCAATTTATTCACAGGATATAAAAAAAGTTAATCTACCATTACAGCACATTAGGCTAGTATGTGTTTACAAGATATGTTATTTAACGTGGTAAAAATGTAATAACAAAAATTGCTCATGACCTTGCTGGATCATTCATTTTCCTCATAAGCATATGCTGTCATAGGTACGTACGTCTGGGTAAATATGAATGAGTGCGTGTGTGTGTGTGTGTGTGAACTTGTGAGAACCAAATGTCCTCACAAGGATAGAAAGATGAGGAAAATTACACAACATGGGGACGTTTTGCTGGTCTTCACAAGTTCAAGAGGCTGTTCTAGGATTAGGATTTAGGGTTAGGGTTAGAGAGAGAGAGAGAGAGAGACTGTAGTTAGGAAGTAAGGACTTGCGTCATGTTTCATTTACATAACTAGAGGTACCTGATCTGATGGGGAATGTTGGCATTCAGGCATTCACCAGGAAAAAAACCTTGAAGTGGAACATCTGATCTGAAGCAAGCAGTTCTTTCAATAAAGTGGACGATGACTAGAGTGTGTCTCGTAAAACGGAACGCGTACGCTTGTTATAAGTGCGCAACAGTAAATATGTGCCTGTGTTCCACACTGCTCACACGCACTTGTCCGTGCGGAAAGCGTTCGTGCCGGTTCCTTCAAGCCACACAAATTCAGATCCTGTGATTTCGCGCCTGTGAAGCAGGGTTTAAAGAGTGCTGCCTGCGCGAGGAGGAAGCCATTTTACAGAAACCGGTGAAGGCCCGCGAGCGGAGAGCAACTTGGAAGAAGGACCCGTGAAATAACATCATGCACGTGAAAACCTGGCTCGCCGCCGCCGTGATCTTGGGGTCCTGTGGCACCTTCACCACAGCGATGACAATGCCTTTGATGTGCAAAGCGATATGGTATTGTTGTTCATTGATTTCATTTTTTACTATGTGTGTGGGAGCATATTGCCACGTCGATCTCGTGTAGTTTATTAATCTCGTATACTCTCATGATAAACGTATTAAGATGGAGGGGGTGTAAAAAAGCAACAAAAAAAAAACGAATTTCATATTTAAAAAAATGTTAAAAACATAGGCCTTTGACTATTCAGAATTGTAAATGCAAATCTCAGTGGTGTTTACAGAGAAGCGTCTTGCTGCAAGGTTGATTAAAGCTCTTATGGGTCATTCTCAGGCCTCAGTTTGCTGTGTGCAGCCCATGTTTTGTCAACCTGTGGCTCCAAAATGGCGGGCCTGGGAACACTGGTGGGTCATCCGGTCATTCCGAATGGACCCCAGACAAATGAAGCAGGAAACCTTTTCTAATTCAGTGCACAAGATTTCACAGTAAAACATGTAGTATTTATTCAACTTTTACTTGAAACCAAGAGCGATAAAATGAATTTTATCAGAGTTAATTCAACAAAGTTTTACTGTGTACACGCCCAGTTGTTTTACCATTTCAATTCCTTGTGTAAGAATACATTATGCTACGGTTTATAAAGAGGTGGGGCACAACAGCTAGTTGCATAATAAGTAGATCATGGATTCCTGAGACACGAGCTGTAAATGGTTTATTTTCCCCTCTTTGAAATATTGTTTGGATTTTGCCATTTAAATGGTAAATGGACTGCATTTATATAGCGCTTTTATCCAAAGCGCTTTACAATTGATGCCTCTCATTTGCCAGAGCAGTTAGGGGTTAGGTGTCTTGCTCAAGGACACTTCGACATGCCCAGGGCGGGGTTTGAACCAGCAACCCTCCGACTGCCAGACAATCAGTCTTACCTCCTGAGCTATTTAGCCATTGGAATGCCAGTTAGCTGATGAATAGGACTAATGTTTGCTTTCTTGAGTTACTATGACAAAAAAATGCTAAGAAATAATGCAGTGTAATTTTACATATTCTCAGATAACCAGAGTATTACCTCCCCTGCATGGATACTGATAAAATGGAGGGGGGGGGGGGGGAAATTATATATTTCTTAGAATGTATTAGATCATACATACTTCTTTCAAGAAAAAAAAACTTAGCCAAAATTCAAGTATAGGTGCTCCGTTATTGCAAAGCAACACATCACCCTGTAGGTGGCAGCATTACACTGTGTAAGACTTCAGTTGCTCTGTTCCGGTTGTATTTCGTATGGAGTTGAATTGTAGTTTTAAATGTGTGGCCTGGCCCGTGACTAAGATGTCCCCTCCTGTCTCGCTGCAGGGTAATTGGACTCCCGTGTGACGACGTCTCCACAGCTCTGGTCAGTCAGATAAAGAAGTGGTCGGATGCGGATAACTGTTTGACAGGAGGTGAAAAATGTCTGTATCAGGTAAGAGCACTGCATTCTGGGAATGCACCCCACAGAGAAGTGTGAGCTATGCTACCAGATAACTATTTGCTTGCCATTAGAATCTTTAAGACCCTATGCAATAAAAATGACGCTTTTTCCCCTTTTATTACATGCATAAAGTGTCAAAGAAAACACATGCAGTCATTTTAAGCTTATTTTATTTTACTTTTTTTTTTGACTGAATGCAAAAAGTTCTTATACAGCCCAGTGAAAGATCATTTGCCATTGGTATATTTCTGATGACGAGTGCATTGGTATTCCTATCGTGACAACACTAAATTATAACAGGCAGTGACACAGCTGTCTATGGGCTGTCAATCAGAAGTAAACATGAAGCGGGTATCTGTTACAGAACGCACATGCCACGTCAGTCTTTCAGCTCTCATGTTGATAATTACATAATTCAAACCAAAAGGCTATTATATCTCTGCTTATAATTTTGAAAAAAAAGAGTAAGTGTGCATATTCATTTTGTGGCTTAATGGACATTTTAAATGCAAGAAAAAAAAAGTAAGTGACTGGGGTCTTTAAATAATCTGCATGCTCTTCCCCCAGCTGCTTTCAGCCAACCAGACCTACATCTTTGCCAAGCACACTAGCCCCACAGGCAAGAGCGTGGACAGCCTCAGCTTCATCCTCAAACGCTACCGCGAAGCCCCAATGTGCCGCACCGTGGTGAGTTGGGGACCGGCCCCTTCCTCCAAGAGCCTCATGAAAAGGGGTTAAAGGTCACAGAGGTTCTGGCATATGAAATATATCCATCACCAAGAACTGTATTTCAAGAGCTTGAATCTACTAGATATACATTACACACAGAGGCACACACACACACACACACACACACACACAAGTTTCATGACTTCATGTTATGCTTGATAATTTTTCAGTGCAATCATTCTCCGTAAGTACTCAGATGTGAATGATAATGCTGTATTTTAATTATCGAATAAAGTCAGTCAATCAAACCAGAGAAACTCACTGACCTTGTGATCCTTCTACAGGGCATATCTGTCTCTCCAGCTGATGGGCGGAAATTTGACAATGGCACCAACTACTGCAACCTCTTCAACCTTGTGACAGGTAAGGGAGGAGCCTGACTGGACATACATCAATCAATCAATCAATCAATCAATCAATCAAATTTTATTTATATAGCGTATTTCACTGCAATACGCTGTATTTCACATAGTGCCTTCTTCACTCTCTGGTTTGTTCACTTCTGTAGACACTAGTAATTTCCCCTTAAGAACTCCAGACACAGTGTGCACTTAACTGCTGTATCCAGTAGTAGTGTCTTTTTGGCTAGTATAGTCACTTGTCAAGGTTACACTACTGACATTTGTAATGAACTAGGTATCCTTTGTTAATGCTGACATTAATGGTATCATTTGCACTACTGTAGACATTATTTGCTTTTGTATTTTTGCACACCAGTAGACACTAATATACTGTAAGATTTACCATTGTAAAGACTTGCAGTGTCACTTTCTCAACTGTAGATGCTTGTACTGTCCTCTGCAGCATTGCATTATCTGTGATTCTCTTCTCATTTTAACTGAAACATGCTTGTGTCTGTTTTCTCAACAGGAAGTGGTCTGGTCAACGTCCCTCTATTCAAGGAGGTTACGAATGACTTCATGTGCAACCAGCGCTCCACAGCCAACTGTGAGGTCGTCTGAGTTTGAGGAGGCAGCATTCAGTTTGGACAACCGTGCGGTGGATGAACGCTGACCAATCAGTGTCGAGCTTTGAAAACAGCCTGGTCTGGTGAGACTGGCCAATCGATGTACCGGCTCACTCCAAAGCTAGGATGACTATGTCCCGCAAAGCAACAATTAAAAAATAAACATGAAAAAAATGACTCAATGTTTGTCTGTTTTCAACATAATACCATATTGTACTTTATATCAACATGGAGGTAAAATCCAGATCTGAGATTTTTCAGCCAGATTTTTCTCCCCTAAACTGTCCCCTAAATACGCCGCTGCTTTGTTTATTCAGATTACTGCCACATAATGATGGCATGTTTAGCATCCTTGACTTTCCATTGCCATATTCAGTAGTAGCCAGGATGTGGCACTGTTAGCTTTAGTTGCCACTAGTTGCTTTAGTTTCTGGATTATTTTATAGTAATACAGATTTAGATTTTAAAGCAAGCGGTTTAGGTTGCACTATGGCATCAGTGTCTCACTGCTGGGATTTATACCCACAGCCTAATTAAAAGCCTGCTTCTTGAGACAGTAATGTTGTCAATTATAGTAAAACTCTTTGGATAAGTAGTAAGTTGTAAAGGTAATATATAGGGTTTACACTTTGACATGTGAATGAAACATTTATGAACATTTTGTTTTTATTTATATTTTTTGCACTCCTGTAATCAGTATATCCTTATAACAAATCTAGCATATATAAATGTTAAATGTGTTGCTTTTTTGGTACAAGTTTCCATATCATGTTTCATCCAGTGCCATTTCATTAATAAACTCTTGACTAGTAAACCGATCATTGATTTTTAAGGTGTGGTGTCATGTTTGGCTGGTTGCCGTGGCATGTACTCTTTCAAGCACACACAGGTGCAATGCATTCACCTGTAAATACAATCAGCATACACCAGCACTATGAATGTTCACAAATAAAATGATTGTCCGATAAGGAACCTTTCAAAAACCAGGACATAAATTGTTTCAACAGTTGGACATTTGGATGAAAATTCTAAATGTGAATTTCCAGTTCATCTTAATGTTTTTCTCCCGACTTTCCCTAGTCTGAATAAAGTGGGAAAACACGTGAGGGTGGACTGGAAATTCACTTTTTACAACTTCCATTCATTCACTGAAAATGAACCTTTCTTTAAGTTCAATAACAACACTGATGGTGCCTGTAAGTTATAGTAGCTAGGAGGCTGGCTACTTAACCACCGAAAACACTATTCGCTGTCTTTCCAAAAAACTGAATGCATGTCAGTTTCAAACGTCTGCCTTTTAACTTTGCATGAGCAACCACCGTTTTTTTGCTGCCATCTACTGCAACATAATAAAAAGTGAACACAGAATAACAGAAAACGTTAATGTTAGGGAGAGGTGGCTCTTTGACAGTGGACACCATCATTTCAGTACTATGACAAAGCCGTTCGCTGGAAAACCACCTTTACGTTTTTGTCTTTTGAAAGAACGCCTTTAATGATTTAAAAAAACGACCGCTTTGAAAATCTGTGGACTTTACTCAAGTGCGCAACGACAGTGCCTCACTTGGGATTCTAACTCTCAGCCTTGTAGTTACAAGGCCGGATCGCTATCCGCTACACAGCCGCACATTTATTTGGAGAATATAGATAGATTCTTTCCACTTTCCACTTCTTTCCTCGGCCAATTACGCGCTTCCCATATTGAAGGTGGAATCACCGCGCCTGCGTTAAAGCGGAAACCTACAGGAAGTGATGTCATGAAGGCCAAGGGCATGGGGTGGCTGAAAATAATGGCCTGCTGATGGTCATTCTTCGTGTTCCTACCTTTTTTTTCTTGAAACTAATTCAGCAACTGTAACAAATCCTTGCTTCGTGTATTTCTCAATATTGAACCCTCAGCTACAACAGGAGCACATGCAGAGCCCCACAAACTGGCACGTGATGGTAAGGTATTTACCTTCGGCCGATGTTCTAACATTTCATCCTACCTGTTTTTTCGTGTTGACCGGCACGCCCAGACATTCATGCTACTTTCGCCTGTATTTTTTGACCGACGATCAACAGTTATTAAATTACCTTGATTTCCCAAAAAGTTAGTAATATAATTCTAATCATTTCAGAACAGAATGATGAAAGATGTTTGCTGTCACGCTGTGCATTTTAACATATTCTACCACGACTTAAGTTGCCTGCTCAATGAACCTCTATGAATCTGAATATGAATCTAGTTGCATCCTCATATTTAAAGACTTATTAGGAACTAATATGTTTCTGGGGAATGCAGACGATTACTCTGGTTTTCTCCATGTTGGATGATGCTGAGTACGATTTGCATGCCAGTAAATATGCTCTACTTCATATTGTTCATTGATAGATAGACTTCATAGATACTTTTATAATCCTTACTTTTCTCCCAAGTGCTTAATTTTAGGTTTTTCACCGACCGTCAAATAATTAACGTTGGCTCACGGTAGGCCTACTGGCAAGTTTGCTAACTTGATCTGTTGGACGATTATAACACAAACGATCAAATAGTATCCCACTAAATCTGCTTCCTTTCTTGTCCATGGTTTTTATTAGTTTTAGCGGATTCGTGAGCCCCAAGTAAATTCCCCCAAATTTAAAGTTTATTCCTACCTGACTGAAGTACAAGGCAGAGAACTCAAAAATCACCAGATATGGACTAACAGGTAGGTCTACCTTCGGCGGATGTTAGATAATTGTCAGAGGTTATCTTTTGCTGTCATCTTCTGCAAGACAGATAACATGTAACGTTTTCTGTTATTCAAGACATTTTATTTAGAGCTAGCTCTTTGATAGTGTCGAGGGCTGGAAATGTTACACGGTAGTGCTTTGACAGTCTCTGCTTGGAAATTCACGTGTATTTATATTTTAGACTTTTTAAAAAGTGACTTTTACGATTCCTTGACATTCTTCATCTATGACATCAACCGTTCTGTTGCCTACATTGCTTACTTGGTTTGACCATGAATCATCCTTGCACCTGTTTGGAACCTATCTGCTCTTAAGCCTTCTATCTCCAGATTATAGGGCTCAAATTATGGATGATTATACCGAGTGGACATGTAAATTTCATTGTACATTGCGTGAAATGAATGGCCTTCTACCACTGTATGGACCATCTGTAGCCTTGACATTCATTATAAAAGCAGTGACCTATTTGAAATGTTATTGTACATGTGACAGTGCTAACTATTATTTTATTTTTCATTGAAATGTTTTTTCTCTCATTTTACAACTTTTGGATCACATTGCAAAGGATTTTATTTCCCTTTTCATTACATTAAATTACTGACTCTACAGCATATGATTTAAATAAACGGCCTCTGTGGTCTGAATAAGTCCGTTTATCTCGTTACCTTCTTTTTCGTAAAGTCTGTCGGCGCGTCTTTTATAAACTATATCTGACAAAAGAGTGGCAGAGGGAAATTGGGTTCATGTAGTAGGCTGCATTAGTTATATATCAAGTATATCATGTCAGGCCATTATGGATGGGAACGTTGCAGCAGCCTACATGATTCTTGTGGAAAGACATGCCAGACAGACAGGTCGTTAATCATTGACATATTTTCCTCTTACATGACGTGAAGGTTTTAGCGTTATTCTGGAGGGCCAAATGAAACCATGCGCGGCTTATAGTTTGAATCTACTGAGAATTTCAGCTGTCATAAAGGCTTTTTGAAATTACATATGGGACCGGTTATTTATGATGGATCCCACCTACGTATATTTTGCTAAGTGACAAATGTATTTACATTAGGTATATTTTATAGCCTTGTTATTAGGAATCACAGATTGTTGAAGTAGTCCCAGGAAAAATGTACCTATTTGTATTGTCCTTGGTTGGCAGTGAATTTGTTTGGCAGATGGACATTGTACCATGACTTGATGGCAACAAGGTCTTGCTTGTGCACCTTGGTTAAACATGCCTTGGCTCCTGGTTCATGAAAACTGAAATAACATGTCAGCTGTAATTATGTCACTAATGGCTGGACATTTAAGTGTTTTCGCCACTGTCTCGTTGAAGTTTGGGGCTCTAGCTGAAGTGAAATTCTCATTTTGTCTGTGAACTTCACTACAGACTCTGAGTTCTGCTCTTGGGCTCAGGCTAACTGAGCAGTTCATAAGAAACACAGGGGCACACAGGGCTTTTGGGTTCACAAATGAGAAGTTTTGTTGTAACAGCCTCCATTAATATCCTGACAGAAACTTGGAAGGACACATGTCTGTAAAGTCATCAATTCCACACCAAAGGAAGGAAAACGTTTTTGTACATCTTAAAAAGAGTGGAAAAGGAATTGGCAGTTCAAAATATTGTTCCTACTTTCCTAGGCTTTTAAGTAGCCTATCTGTAGAGGGTTAACATCTTGTTTTGTATGCAGGTCTTCTTCATCTCGATCTGCACTGTGAACTTGATTTGACCAAAGGTGTGGTTGCTACAGTGGATTTTAAAGACTCAAGTGGAGAGTGTCAGTGGTTAAAAAAATAAAATAAAATAAAAGATACACATGACTCTTTCCCCTCTCAGTAATGACGGGCCATGGTGTAGACTATCCTAAACAGACCGCTCCATTTGCAGAGGAACCGATGCGTACTGGTCTCAGGTCCGAGCCAAACCATCTGCTCCAGCATGTATGATGGTCTATGTATATATACCCACGAAGAGAGCTGAGCTTTTTATAACTTTTGATTGAAGACAGAAGAGCAGAACTGCAAGCACTGGAACCGCGAGGTGCGTGCCAGTGACCACACGGCCCCGTACCTGTGTGTGTGTGTGTGTGTGTGTGTGTGTGAGTGTGTGAGTGAGTGTGTGAGTGAGAGAGAGAGAAACTGACCTAATGAAAAAAACCAGTGTTGGTGAGCCAGTACTGGCGGGGTCTCTCAGAACCAAGCAGGAAAACTTATGTTCCCCTGTAATCACATTGATACTGTGCTGTAGGAGGTGCTGTCCTTCTGATGTTGTCTTTGTATGATTGTGGTTAGGCTCAGAGTCTGCTGTGACCACATCCCAGTTAGCACTGCCTAATCTGAACTTCTGTTACCATCAAAGTTTTATGGAGAGGGTGTTGTCAATTTCATGCCTGTCATTTTAATTATCTATGCATTGCACTTATGATGTGGAAAGGGTCTCTTTTTGAACATCACATGTCAGATTTACTAATGGATGTGGAAAGTCACCAGCCAGTTTTGGCTTAGTAGGAGCCAAAATGGCTCGCTGTGAGATTGTCTAGGACTGCGCTGTTAGGGTCCAGATTAATGGCAGCATTGACTGAACTGCTTCCAGGCTGATTTGTTTTCTGTATGACAGGGGAGAGGGTTGTGTGTGTTTGTACTCACAGGAGCGACTCTCACTCTCTCTCTCACACTCACTCTCTCACTCTTACTCTCAACTCTCTCTTGAGGGACAGCTCCCATATCTGCTGTCTCAGTGACATCATGGGCATAGGTCTGCATATGTGCAAGTGCTTCTGTGTGTGTGTACATGGGTGTGCATGCTTGTATATATGAATGTGTGTGTGTGTGTTTGTGAGTGAGAGTGTACTGTATGTATGGGTGTGTGTACTCATGGGTGTGTGTGTCTGCATATGCATGTGCACATATATGTGTGTTTGTGGATGTGTCTTTGTTTAAAAAAAAAAAAAAAACATTTTTACAGTTCATATATTGTAAATGACATTGTGTATCCCTTGTAACTGTATTTCCTGCCAATTCTTGCATAACCATAGCAAATTGTACATAGAGACTTGACTTATACATCTTTGGATTTCAAAACATCTTCAGCAATCATGAGGGACATTCAATCTTCTCGTTTTTACTCCTGCCAAGACACATTCGCATGACATATGGTGCATCTTCTACATTTGTTCTGACATGGTTTCGTCAGGCTGGATTGAGTTATTATTTGACTCCATAGTAGCCTACTACGCAGACAAAATGAAATCATTTTTCTTTCCTTTTAGTGTTGTTTCCAAGCATTTGATAATGGGCAGTCACTGATTCGATCAGTGGTTTTTCACCCGCTTTTTCTCACTTAATGAAATTACAAAATCTCACACAGCATTCCAGTTTTCTCAGAAACCGAAAACAAATTCCAGAGAAAAATAGTATGGTATAATTTATGGAAACATTGACATTTTTGATGTCAGCAGACCTTAATGCGTCTGTGGTTTTTTTTAAAAATCATTTGACAAGGGAGCCGTTGTGATTTATTTTTCTTCCTGTTATTAAGTTTAGCCTCTGAAACTTCAGCATGATCAAAAATGCAACCATTACATTACATTACAGGCATTTAGCAGACGCTGTTATCCAGAGCGACTTACACAACTTTTACATAGCATTTTACATTGTATCCATTTATACAGCTGGATATATACTGAAGCAATTTCTGTTAAGTACCTTGCTCAAGCGTACAATGGCAGTGTCGTACCCGGGAATCGAACCTGCGACCTTTCGGTTACAAGCCCAGTTCCTTACCCACTGTGCTACGCTCCGTCCAATGCTTGCAAGTGGATGCTGTCAAGAAAAGCCAACATTCTAAACGCATTTTTGGCACTTTAATTAATCAATCTAGATTTCAATGACTTTTTAATTTTCTGATTTTGGGAATGATTTTACAGTGATTTCAGAGGTTGTGTGTTTTTTTTTTTTTTTTTTAATAGTGCTCACCCGACCTGGCCTGTCGACACGGCAGTTCGGTAACGCCGGCTTTGATTAATAAGAGCCTGTTTATGTGGCTCTTACGAGGACAGAGACAATGACCTTAGGTGATATTTGCTTTGGACTTCGCTGAAATGCCGATGCCATATTGTTCTGAAACCGGAGCACCCGAGTAGCCCTGCAGGCCCCTTCCCGCCGCGAGGGAAAGGTTACCCGCTTCACATGTATCCCTCTGCTCAACAACGGACACTGAAACCCTGTAACCCTTTAAGGTGTGACATCACAATCATGTGATTAGAATGTTCTTAACTGAACGTTCTAATGCTGATGCAACAATCGCTACTGGTGACTGAACGCAATGGAGTTCTAGAACACTGAAAACACTCCCAACAAAAAACCCCAACTCTTTAAAGGGTTAAGTAGTGCTGCTAAATTGTTCATCCATGAAAACCGGCCGGGCTTGTGGTTCTCAGCAGTTTTGGCATGGCCACAAAGGTTATGCCAAGTGGCACTGCAGCATAGGCGAAAGGGAGTTATCTTTTTTTTAAAGAGAAGGAGATGGGCTTTAAATGAGAGTGGAGTAGAGATTAATTGAACTTGGATCGCTTCAGTATTGATGTTTCGACTGTGAGCTGATTACTCGGTGGGAGTTGATTGTAAGTTGATTGTGAGATGTGAAATCACTTGTGTGAAATGGAAGTAAAGCTTAACCAGCTGAATGGCACAACAAAGAATGCAGTTTGATCACAGTTAAGGGAACAGACTGCACCGTGGTTGTGGCTCTGGGGGAAGTGTCATTTAATAGCATTATATATTCAAAAACATTTGAAAATTCTCTGGTGGTGCAAAAAAAATCGTTGAGTTCTGAAGACATTTACAATCCATAGAGCTGCACATACAAATGGACATACAAGGTTTTTGCATTTGACACTGAAGACGCTCAAGGATATGTGCAGTAAAACAGATGAATGAAATTCATTAAACTTTTAATGCCACTCAGTCAACTTTTAATGCAATCCACTCAACATTCTTCGGTTTAAAAATAAAGAACAAAAAAAAAAACCAGCCCACACATCATCCGTGTAGCCACAGGTACATTATACATTAATCTGCTCCACATTGAGCCACATTGCTGTTGTTATGGAGAGTTTGGATGATGCGTTCGTCTATTTCCACGCGCAAGCCAGGCATATGACATGAATTACCAGAGAATTTTTTAGTTTTCATTTATCTATTTTTTTTATTTTTTTTATTTTAAAAAACGATTTTATCCAAAGAGGCTGAACTTGGCGGTGTCAAGCAAGCGGCCGATGATAAACGCTTAGAAACGCCTCGTACGCGAGCGAGCCGTAAAACGGACGCCTTTTCCCCCGGTTTTGAGCCGTAAACTTTAACGTCTTTGTTAGTAACGCTTCTCGTCCTGCCGCCGGGCCTGAAGGCTTAGTGGCTGTGTTTGAAATGTAAGAGAGTCGTTTTGACAGCACTAGCGGGCAGAAGCTGAGGTGGGGGGGGGGGGTTATTGTATTATTAGAATGTGTGTCTGTGGCGCAGCTGTCGTCTGTGTTTCTGGCATCGAGTGGAGTGAAGAAAAAATAAATTAAAAAAATTAACTAGCGGCCTTATGATTAAGACCCTTAAAATAAAATAATCGTAATTTCGCAAAAGCCCTTCGGATTTCCCCCTTTCCCATTTGTTTGTTTTACCCATTCTGCGCTGGTGAACTTCAGTTGTTTGAGCAGTAAACTGAGGCCAGGGAACTGTATTTGTAGTAGGAACAAATCCCCACTCAGGATATTTTTGTAGTGTTTGTGTCAGATATTACAGTATATCCTTCCAGTTTCTCAGTTTCTTCGTAGGTATGTCATCGCTCTGGGTACTGTGCGTGCGTGCGTGCGTGGGTGAGCATGTGTTTTTTTTTGCAGGACAAAGAGTATAAGTTTTAATGCATAAATTATAAGTTATGTTTGCAACTCAACTTATAATCACTGTGAAGATACCTGAACAATCCTATGGAAATTAGCACAACACCTGATTTTCAGTCTGATTGAAAATGCAATGTCTGATTTTACAACTAGATAACTTCCTTGGTGGTTGAGTAGATGGTGTTCTGGCCTTTAAGTGGCCATGTTATGTAAAAAAGAAAAGAAAAAAACTAGCAAAGAAAAAACCTAAACCGGATTTTAACTGTATAATTATGAACTGTGGTTATATGAACTACAGGTGATCATTGCCGTTTCCTTATCTGGGCCAGATTTTTAACTGGGAGTGACCATTACAGTTTACTCTATTGGGCTTTGAAGTCAGATTATATATTGAGCCTTAGCCTCAACAGTCTAAATGACACGCTGGTATTATTTGCAGAAGGGACAAATATGTGTATTCAAAAGTAAATGAACCACAGTTTTGTCACAGAAGACCGACTGCAGAGTGTCCCCAGAACACTGGGATATTCCAGCTCATTTTTCAGAATCCTTCAGATCCCCGGACAATCTTTCCATAACTTCTAGAGTGGAAACAGAAGTGTTCTGGTGTGCGTCAGGCGATTAAGTTCACTCACACATCCCCCCAACTTACTCATCTCGGGCCAGAGAGCGCTGCACATTTCCCAATGCATTCCAGATCTGTCATCAAAAGGAAGACGTTTTTTTGAGGGGGGAGGGGAAGGGGGGGGGGGTCATACTGGAAATCTAATAGAATCGATGGAAAACATTGCTCACCTCTTCCAGTTTAAGGAGTGTAAATAGAAACAGGCCAAAATATAGGATTAAAAAAAATAATAATAAAAATGACTGGCTCTGATAGCATACATGCTTTTTAATTAAAGCTAAGGAAAAAGAGGGGATGTCACTTTTCTGTACAATTTTACTCTAAATTCAAAATAAATAAACGTGAGAAATGCACGAGTCATAACACTAATTAAATTCTTTGGTCTCCCGTGATTTATTTGAGAACTTGTGTGTACAGCTCTTAAATGAGCCTGATCCCTAGTTCACATGCTGAGCAGTAGTGGTATTCTCTCTGTCCCTTGGAGAGAAGCACGACGTGCTGGTTTCCGTTTTCACCTTGAAATCTGCCACCAATTCAGACCCACGAAATCAGGTGAGGTGAGTTACAGTTACTGCACAGTCAGGAAATTTCATTGATCACTTAAGTGCTAAGTATCAGCAAAAACCTGCAGACATTGTCTCCAATGAATTAGTTGAATTAACATGTAGTGTTTTGGTATGGATTAAATGAACTGTTTGAAATTATTTTTTAAATTTAAATAATAATAGCAGGTGTTTATAATTGTTTGCAAAATAAATAAATAAATAAATGAGACACAAGTGCCAGCTTTTTTTGTAAAAACATTTATTCACTGCTCTGGAAAAAAGAAACCATTGTTCTCTTGAAAGGGTTTACAAAGCAATTCCCACATTATAATGTGATGGTAAGCTTTTGGTCATAGGACAAATATCCAGTCTCTGACAACATTTAAATTCATATAACTTAACAAAAATAAAATTGAAGAATCGCCAGTTTTAAACTCCTTAATAATTTATGAATTTAAAAAGTATGAACAAAGTAGTTCTATTCCATTCTTGAGAAGAAAAAAAAATCTGTGGAACACAGTACCCAAACCCTTTTCTCTGTAACAGATTGCTGTCTGCTCTGCTTGTGTAGAGTTTGTTTCTCTCTCTCTCTCTCTCTCTCTCTCTCTCTCTCTCTCTCTCTCTCTCTCTCTCTCTCTCTCTCTCTCTCTCTCTCTCTCTCTCTCTCTCTCTCTCTCTCTCTCTCTCTCTCTCTCTCTCTCTCTCTAATACCTGTCATAATCAAATTGTGTAAGAAGGGCAAGGCACTTTAAAAGAAAGCTATTGGAACCATATGCTCTCATGTACTCACTGGATTCCAAAGCTGATAAGGTGTGTTATCATCATATAGAACAGTACGTGTATAAGCAAACAGTACAGGCTGAGGACAGTCAGTGAAGAGTACACAAGAG
The DNA here is from genome assembly GCA_039654925.1 of Anguilla pacifica. NCBI lineage: Eukaryota > Metazoa > Chordata > Actinopteri > Anguilliformes > Anguillidae > Anguilla > Anguilla pacifica. The sequence goes on along the minus strand of CM077291.1, from coordinate 10,717,927 downwards.
TTCCGATTCAATGTTCTAAAATGGAGCATTGTGAGTGCTTTTAATACATGTCCACATATTCCCATTAAGGCAAACATGAGACTAAATATAAAAGTGTGCAGAATCTTAAATTTTAAAATATGTACATGAGCTACTTCACAATTCAAGCATTGTGTACCTTGTCTGCCAAGGACAGAACAGAAGTGGTAACTTCTGACAAACAAATTGTATCATTGAGAGATTAAAAGAGAGAAAAAAAAAAAAAAACTAGTGATCCAACTTGTTCATACAGTCATATTTGATTTTCTCTTGCCATTTATTAGAACTGTAGTGATGCAATATTTACACAACCTTTTAATAACATGGACAGGTTCTTGAGTAAAAAAAAAAAAAAAAAACAACCACAAAGAACAGTGATTAATGTGACATGGCAAAACACTTGACATAATGATGACGCACTGACATACACAAAAAGCCTTGAAAACGTGCTGGCTGACAGGTAATACTGGTACGTATGACAAATCAAATCAAATGTGTAAACGTCTCTCTGGTCTGTTGTAGACACCAACAGAAAAACTCCAGGCAGCTGAATTTCAGTATGTCAAACAGATTAGGACTTGTCCCTTTATCCTGTGTGGTGAGCACCTTGCTCTGAACAGAAGCCACACTGCAATAGCCGCATTCATTAGCATAAACTGTTGCTCTTTATAAAAAAAAAAACAATCAAAAAACTTTCTGTCCACAACTTCTCTTTGTCTTATCCAATCGATGTGACGTTTTTAAGTATCAGAGCTAATTACCAGAGCCTTTATAGCTAAAAAGAAGGAACAGAAACAGAAATTTCAATTCTGGAAACAATGTCTAAGATGGAGAGGCAGGGCTGAAAGTATTAACAAGTATAATAAAGCTGCCAATCAATTTTAATTATTAATTTATTCTTGTGTGTGTGTGTGTGTGCGTGCATGCATGCGTGCGTGTGTGTGTGTGTGTGCATGCACTGCTGTGCTAACCTATCTCTGTTTCCAGTTATTTCTCATATTTATGAGTGTCGATATCCCGCAGGCTAAGACACAACAGTGTACAATTTAACGTCACCGTGGTGAGCTCAGACAAAACAGGCCCACCCCCCCCCCCCCATCATATCAGGGGACCCTGCTGTGTACGGGCATGTGCTGGCCGGGGTTCACTGTGAGGAGTCATCTCAGGCGACTCTTCCCTCACAGGTGCGTATTTACTAGCTACCCGTTTCACATTTCAATGCACTGGAAAAAGAACTAACAGTCACCAGAGCGCTGAAATTCAACGGGGACTAAAAGGAAAGTCTGTGTGGATTTATTTAAGCAAATGGCGAACACTGATCGTGAAAACGGCTGAAAAACGCAAATTGCAAGATCAAAACAAGGCCGCAAAACATTAAACACATATTTACAGTTTGCAAAACATAACATTAAAAAAAGCTAATTCTTTACCCTTAATATTATTCTCAGAGGGCTACTGATCAGTCAAATAAATTGAAAAATACCAATATTTTCTTTAAAAAACAAAACAAAAAAAAAACATTTCTCTTCACCTTCGTTAAATATGTGGCCAGTATTCATTCATTGTACACTGTATTGTTCCTGATATTTGTAATAGTGAATTTTACTTTATCTTTGCTTACAAAGCATGGATTGGGTGTTATCTGGATTTCATGAAAAATGCTGTTTACTAGACAAAACGTAAACACTTGCCGAATTTTTGCCGTTCAAAGTATTGCATAAACTTGCCAGCCGCGCTTTATTACAGCAGTCTTTATTGGTGGCAGTGGGCCCTTCCAGGGAAAAGGCAACGGACCAGCATTCCTCAGCCAAATACAAGACTTCGGTTTGGGATGGTATTCTGCTGGCTGCAGCCATTTTGCAGTGCTGTTGGGTGGTATACTGCCAAATCAATACTTATAGCACTAGTGTGTTCTGTGACTGTAATGTGGACTGCTAAAAGGGGGAACATTGCATTTTCATATGGAGCAGGACACAATATTGTGCTCCCAAATGCAAAGATACCCACTCACAAATGCCAGATACCCACTCCCAAATGCAAAGAAGTCTCACTCACAAATGCCAAGGTCTCTCACAAATGCAAATAAATACCCTCTCACAAATGCAAAGAATACCTACGCACAAATGCCAGATACCCACTCCCAAATGCAAAGATACCAACTCACAAATGCAAAGATACCCACTCACAAATGCAAAGAATACCTACGCACAAATGCAAAGATACCCACTCACCAATGCCAGACACCCACTCCCAAATGCAAAGAAGTCTCACTCACAAATGCCAAGGTCTCACTCACAAATGCAAATAAATACCCTCTCACAAATGTAAAGAATACCTACGCACAAATGCAAAGATACCCACTCCCAAATGCCAAAGATACCCACTCACAAATGCAAAGATACCCACTCACAAATGCCAAAGTACCCGCTCACAAATGCCAAAGTCCCACAAATGCCAAAGTTCCACTCACACATGTCAAAGTCCCCCCCCTCCAAAGCTCATAATCCTTTAAACCCGCATACAATCTGGCCACTTTCTTCTCTATCCAAAAACCTGGATGCATACTACAATCACCACCTTTTTTTTTCCGATGCAGTCCAACTCTGCCTCCAAGCAAGTTGTGATGGGTGCGTGTAACAGCGTTTAGTCCAGGGCGGTGAAAGAGGTGGCACTCGAGCAGCTCTTTTCCACACCTCGTGGCCAATGAAAATACAGAATGAAAAAAACCGTTGAAGAAAACAACAGGGCTGTAAATGAATGAAGGAAACTATTCAGATAACTTTGTTTAGAGGTAACCGCCATTCGGTTCTCCAGCAATGCGGTTTTGCCTCGTCTTTAAATGTTTCGCCAAAAAGGACATGCTTTTACAAAAAAAAAAAAAAAAAACCCATATAATAAGGAGGAATAATAAGGCACAAACCCATGTGCCGAATAACAAGCTTGGGCAATGCCTCATTCGAAAATGAGTAACACTCCAGCGGACAAAATTACAGTGGTTCCGAGGTCCTCACCTGTTCTGAAAGAGGTCCTTCCTTTCAATAACAAATTTACGGCAGTGTTGTTCTTTTTCTTCTATCTGAGATGATTTTTTAAAATATTTTACTTCAAAGATGAATTGATGTTGGAGATAATGTTGGATATTCAGTGAAAATAAGAAAACAGCCACACACCTCACAGATTCTGTGCAAAAAGACACGAACCGGGGTGACATTTGAGGCTTCAGTACTGCTTCGGTGAATTGCTTGGGTCTTTGCATTAGGAATTGCAGCTCCAAGAGTCTTTCAAAAAATAGTGTCAGAAAATTGAAAAAAGTAATACTGTAAAGTAATATCATTTTTTTAGAAATATAACTTCAAACAACAATTATGTCTCAGTCATGGACTGTACTTCTCAGGTGAAAAGGCACGTCGGTAAAGAAAAATACAATTTTCAGATTAGAAAAAAATGTCTGATTTATCAAATAAGTTAACATTATAAAAAAAGTGTCTTCATTCAGCATAATGCAATTATAACATTAATAGTTATTACAAAAACCAATAGTTTCTCAATGCGTGGGTAAAAAAAAAAGAGAGAGCTTGAGAAAAAGACATGTTTTGCCAAACAATCCAGAAAAAAAAAAAAAAAATGTTAAGATGCTAAAAGCTCCAAAAGGAATGTTGTGACTGTGGCAGAGATACGAGCTAGTATTTCTGCGCCAGGGGCACTTTGACGGTCTTTATTTCTGATATATGGGAGGACTTCTGGATGATGCAGCTGGTGGTCCCCGACTCGCCGTCCTTTCCCTGGGCGAGGTTGGTCAAGGCCATGGCCGCGTTGATCTCCTTCCAGTATGTCTCGTCCTTGCCCCGCCCCTTTTCCTTCTGCGAGCTGCGATTAAATTAAACGCAGTTTATGAAATTCTAACTACGGCCAGGGCTCTTTTTTTTTATTATTATCATTATTGGTGTTGTTGGTAGCCTGGTATGACCTCTAGAGTCAACCAGACAAGGCCTCTTTTGGTTGTTGTGCACCCTGAGAGTGGAGCTCTCTTCCAGCTCAGATCAGAAAGGCTGAAATTATGACTGAAAATATTTAGACCTGACCTGGGTCAAATACGTATTTGTTTTGGAATCAAATACTTTTCTACGCTTTACTGATCTTGTCTGGTGTATTGGTACCAATGAAATGAAATACTCACAAGAAGTGCAGACCCCGCCTTCTGGTCATATTGGCAGGCTCAATTACACCAAGGCAAGATCAATACACGACAGAAAAGAATTTGAATACATAACAAATACGTATTTGACCCAGGTCTGATTTAGACTGTAACTGTGGATAGTTTTTGGATTGGATTTCTATCTTGATTTTAACTGTTTGGCCCACTGGAGCACCTGGTTGTGTAGTGTGAAATGAAACGGTTACAAAAATCGGAGTTGATTTACTTATTTTTACGTACAAAATCGGGAAAATCGCTGGAAGGCCCTGGTAAGCAAGCATGGCGGATGCCAGCTGTTGGTCTGCCAGTATTTTGTAAACTGCCACTACAGTGAGCCGATTTGCAACCATTACATCCTTTAAACAGCTGATCCTCGTCTCGACAGCCTCTCCTCAAACGTCCGTTAGAAAGCTCCCGTGGCACCGATTCGCAAAACGCCGGAGGACCGGCGGCTGTGCCAAAAGTGGGCTGACGGTGTGCAGTCAGTGGGCACTACATGTTCCCCGACCGGGGAGAAGCAGAGTGACTACCAGAGGAAGAGGAAGGCGAGGAGCAGTACTCACATGTCACATTTTCTTGATCCGTGGTCCACAGTCTCTGAAAACACAACAGCGGAAGGTTATTTCAAAAGCGAGTTCGTCCGCGGTGACATCATCTCAGAGGATCCTGCCTGAGGAGCCCGTGAAAGTAAGAATGGAAACGAGGATGACAGCGTGCAATTATTCAGTTCATGTTTGCATTCTATAATCAAATGAGGAAACGGCAATACAAAGGGCTCAAACGAGGCGCTCAACCTCCTAATGGAGTACAAATGTCTGGAGTAATTATTGATAAATTGCACTGTTGACGCATCGGAGTCAATACCAGTAACAGGAGACAAGGGTAAGAGAACGGACTTCAAGGGAAGGTCTACTCCGCCGCTGTTTGAGATGGTTGAGTCAGCGTAGCATGTGTTCCATATGGAAATCATAAGGAGGGTATTGTGGGATCGCTAATGAAAGTGTCCAGATGTAAGAATGAGCCTTGTGTTTGTCCCCTCACACAAATTTAACCACCTCTGACTGTAACCTGCCCAACCCCATTTTATTATTTGCTCTGCTAAATCCCTCATTACATTTATAACCATTCATTCTAGTTAAGGTAGAATGAATGGGTATGAATGTAATGACTGGGTCGGCCAGTGGAGGATGAGCCCTCTTCTATAGCCACCAATTGCAGACATTTTGGAGGTTCAGGCCTGGTGCCAGGCCCAATTTTCCTTAGTATTTCCACTATAAACTGTATTTATGGCTGTGTCTCTGTAAAAGTGCTATACAAATTAAACTGAATTGAACTGAATGTGAATGAGAGGTGGAGATGAGCAGAGCCTGGTCACAAGGTCAATGATTTCTAAGTCACTTCTTTGTTGACAGGTGTCAAAGTGGGTGGGTCATCCTGAAGGAAGTTTAGGTCATTACCAGGGGGCCATTCCTTAATATTATTCCTCTAATATGATACTGTAGATTCATACCAGGGAGCAAAAGCCGGAATCTAGACATCTAAAGGGGTGGAAATCTAGGTTGAAAAGACCTTTTGACATACACGGACTAGGTTACTCAGATTTTACCCAGATATAGTTTGGTTACATCTTGGTCAGCTAGAAAGCTTTCACTTTTCAAACGAATGTAGCTGGGTTTTCACCTGAATGCCTAGACGCCATTGTTATTGAATTTTCACCACAAAAATGTTCACTGGGACGACATGTCGATGTTATCATTTATTTCATTTTTCTAAAGGAAATAAAAACAAAGAACATAAAAATAAAAAAAATCACAACCACAATAAAGAACTTGAACCTTGAAATTAATTCCTCGATTTTAGCCCCCAGTGTTCTAGATCATGCTAACTTTCATTATCAGTTGAAAGTATCAGGTATTTGAAACTCTGAGGAGTTGCTTTTGACTGGAAGAAATGTCCAAAAAGAATTTGTGATTGGACTCTTGTGAACAAGAGAGCTTGCCAAGACTGAAATTATTATAACATGGTACAAGTCAGTCTCATTTTTAATTTCTTAGATTGAAAGAAGCAAAATTAAATTCTGAGCACTGTGTGTGTGTGTACGAGTGTGTAACATCACAAGGCCTGTAAAAATGTATTTATTTTTTTGCGTTACAGAGACTAGGTGCATTCCAGCAGTTTTGAGTTTGTGTGGGATAACAGCGGTATGGGGCCACAGGCCCATGCAGTGGGGTAGCACTGGGGGCCACAGGCCCCAGCAGAGATGGGGGGGGGGGGGGGACATTGCTGGAGGGGCCACAGGCCCTTGAAGAGGGGGAACAGTGCTGTGGGTGCCACTAGCCCCTGGGGAAACAGTGCTGGGGGGCTCAGCGAAGCACAAGGACAGGAGACTGGGGAGGACAGGGGACAGGGGTATTCTAACTTGGCTCCGACTACAATCAGAAGAGGACAGTGAGAGCATCCAATTTTCTAGCACTGGAAAAATGCAGGCACGCCCGTGTGTGCACAGAATCAAACACAAAGCCCAGTCCTGCCAGTTTTAAAAGGCAGGGTTCTGTGCTCTGTGTGTGTGTCTCTCTCTCTCTCTCTCTCTCTCTCTCTCTCTCTCTCTCTCTCTCTCTCTCTCTCTCTCTCTCTCTCTCTCTCTCTCTCTCTCTCTCTCTCTCTCTCTCTCTCTCTCTCTCTCTCTCTCTCTCTCTCTCTCTCTATCTGTGTGTGTGTGTGTGAATGGTTTCACAGGCTCAATCAGTCTGTGTGTGTGCGTGTACTGTATGTGGGATCAGGTTGTTGCATTCTGTTTATCAAAGCAACATACATTTGCTCTGTGCACTTTAATGGTAATTCGTTGCTCTTCTCGCTGTTTTCCGTTCATTAATTGCACACAGGTCGGTTAAGCTCGGTTTGCTGTGTGGCACGTTCTTTCGTTTGGATGTTTATTAGAGTTGTGGAAGTGACTCCTCTCCAGGCAGATGTTTTGGTTTGAGGACTTCGCAGCGCACTGAATGGAAGTGGTGGTGTCTCACCGACCGCGCCCCTCTCGCAGAGAGAAAAAGACGTTTGATTGCTTTCACAAGCGCTTTTACGAGAGCATGTTATTCAATCAGCGGCGTCCCGCTTCGAAGCGTAGCCCTTCATTCTGCAGCTATGGGAATATACACGCCACATCATTCCTTAATGCAGAAAAGGTAGACATCGTAAAAAATTTTAAAGAATTCTCCAGAAGAGTCCTCTCTCTGGGGCTTGCACTGTGAACTCAAAACGTTGAAATTTCATCACCAGATTCTCGAGACTTTCAGGGTCCTGGCGAGGTCACCGTACACATTGTTGAATCATATCTTCTGCTTTTGCTACGAATTAAAAGCGATTGTTTATATTTCAAAAATAATATTAAAAACGAGCATAATTTATACCTTACATGGTTATCTTCCATTCATAATTTTCGTTTGGACTAAAAAAAGTTCCGCCAGTATCATTAACAGTTCACAAAACCTTTCAGACATTTTTTTTTCCCCCCCAGGCGAGAGGATCACCTGGTAGTTTCAAATAGCCAACGATTTCAGCTGCTTGCGAAAGATGTTCCGATGTTGTAGAGCAGGTGTGTGTGTGTGTGTGTGTGTGCGGCAGGGGGTGAGTCTGAGGAATTTTCTGCTGATTCTCATTTTTCTTTCCCCCCGTGGTTTTTAAACGCTCTCTGGTGCCGTGTCTCCCCCCCCCCGACTCTCTTTTTTACGAGCACGCGCACGCATCGCTGGTTCGCGAGAAAAAAAGCCCCGCGCGCCACAGCCAAAGCCGGTGGATTTCGCTTTTAAACACGCGCGTAGCCTAAGCATCGGTTTAGCGGAAAAGGACACAGAGCCCAGGTGGCTGCCCGCTGTCGGCATCGTTCCCGCCAGGACCCGTTTTTCGACGAGTACCGCGGACCGCCGCGCCGCCGTCGCCGTCTGCTCCTCCGCGGCCCGGCCAAAACAAACGCCGCCGTGTCGCTCGGTTTAGAGAGAAAGAAAAACGATACCTGTACTTCATGTAGTCTGCGAAACATTTCTTCCGCCACTTCACAAGCCATTAATATCTGCCGTGAGGATGACAGAGGCTCCCCTCAGCACCCGCTTAAACCAAAAGCCTCACTCTTTCCCCCGGTGAGGAGTTTGTTCCATTAATCTCAGTGGCGCACTCGCGCCGCTAGGCTAACGTTTTTGCAGCAGCACGTGCGTTTGCTTTCACTTGACATTCGCCGCACAAAATTGAAGTTTGCGCAAAATGCACGGTGACCGATCTTCACAACGGTGGTCAAACTGGTGTAGTACAACTATGTCATTTTCGCAACTGATTTTCTGCACGTGTTCAAGAACAGATGTGTTGGAATTGATCCACTCCTGTACCACGATGTACCGACTCAATGGAAAGACCTTTCACCAGAAGTTTTAAAAGCGAAGTCCTGGAGGGCTACAGCGTCTGCACGTTTGCGTGGTTTCGTTTTAATCAGCAGCCGATTTAGGCTTTGGAAAGACGGTGTGACTCAATAAGCACGTAAGTGCTGAAACCCACTGAAGACCAGTAGATGCTGCTGCTCTCCAAGATGAAGGTCTGACACCTTCGCCTTTCTTCATTCAAGTCCCACATCTTAGAGCAGTGGTGGCAAACTTGAGTCCTGCAGGACTGAGTTACCTGCAGGCATAAGGCCTTGGGGTCAAAGTATGTGGGGTCTTTAGCCAATCAACAACGCCAATGAATCTCTGGTGGTGATAAACACAAAAAATCTGCAGACATTGTGGCCTGCCAGGACTGTATTCCGAAACAGTGCTGTAAAACAAGCATAATTCAAAAACATAGCATGTTCTCTAACGTATCTCAGTGAAACTTCAGTGTTGTTGTTATTATTATTATTATTATTATTATTTTCAGTGGGGGGTTAGTCATCCCTTGAGTGTGCGATCTCTAGTGCCAGTTTTGTACCTTCCTAGGGTTTATTGAACACTTTTATTCATTCATCAGCCAACCAAAGAAGCCCCACTCTGGCTGTCCATCAGCTCCGAAATTCAGACCTCTCACTATTCAAGTGTAAGCAGGCTGTGACCAGTTTCAGATTTTATATGGTACGAACACTTACGAACGTAATGATGCTGTTTTACAACTAGTCAAACAACTGCTGGAAAGTCTAAATGAAAGTCTAAATCTGAGTCTGAATTTAGTATTTCTTCGAATGAAAATAAGCATTCAGAAGCTGCTGTTTTCCTTCCATGTGTACAGAGGTACATCTGCCTTACATGTGTGAATGTGGAGACTTTTTTTTGGGTTTTTTGCTGAGCTCACTAACAACAGTTTCATTAACATTCGCCTGGATTCAATCAACATTTGTCCACAATTTTGACTCTCCCCAATTATCATAAAAACTGCCTTTGTATTTTGCAACAGTCACATTCATTTTTAAGGACAAAGCAAGGTCTGGATTCAATCAAGACGTGTCCTTAACTTTAACTTGCACAAGTTCAAGTATGAAATTTGTCCTTCACGAGCACAGCTTTAATTTTGATTATTTCTGAGTTTGCCAAACTGTAATGTTGAAGTTGGAAACTAAAATCTGTCCCCAAAAGAAAAATGTTGACTGAATCCAAGCCATTTATTCGACACAGTCTTTCTCAACAGCAATAACAGCAGTTATCTGTGATTCCCCTCCTTGTAAGGACCATTTATGCTAATTACCTCTTCAGTACACATTGCGGCTCTTTTCCTGTCACTATTCTCTCTAGTGCTGTTTTCTTAAGTATTCTATTTTACTTTTTTGAAACGTTGGACTTTGATGGCATGCTTTATTGTGTGATGTGGATGTTAAGCTGCGTGAATCTGATTTGTATTGACGTCCTAGGCTGGCATCACGTAGCTCGTTGCCAACCAGGCCTGGCACTATTGCTTATAACTCCTATCCAGTATGTTCTCTTGCACTGTAAGTCGCTCAGGATAAGAATGTCTGCCGCTTCAGTGTAACGTAATGTAATGTGACTAGTGCAGTTCTCGAGTTACGGTACTCAGCTTAGCCACGGGATCAGTCAGCAGCACCCTGGATGGACACTAGTCTACGAACCAGAGCTCACGAAACAATAGCCTTGATTCAATCAACGTTCCTTTTTAACTCTGACTTTCAAGTAAGCGCCAGAGCGACTTCCTTTATTCTCAGACGGTCCTGCGAGTTGATTCTGGCGGCTCGTGAACTTGCCAGGCCATCTTGAAGTAAAAGAGTAACTCTTGCGTTTAACTGCGAGCGAAAGGGAAGTGTCCACTGCCGTCGCGGCGGTGAAGAGCGAGTGAGTGTCCCGATGCATCGGGGAGGCGCATGGGGAGGTGCAGCGAGGAGGCGCAGCGAGGAGGCGCAGTGGGAGGCCCGGCTCCATTAAAACACTGTTTATTTGAGGTCTGGTCTGGTGCTTCTCGTTCATCTCCAGGGTGTGGCCGCATGCGAGCCGGTCATCCCAAACCAGGGTGGAGGGGGAGGAGGGGGGGGGGACCACGGACAGAAAATTGGAAAGTGGACCTCCAACAGGGAACAGAATGTTATTTCCAAACGCCTTTGCCTAAAACATCTACAATGCAGATTTTTTTTTCTTTCAAACAATCCCTGACGCCAAGGAAAACCTATAAAATTTTATAGTTTCAGAATTTTTTTTTTGTCCTGAGTGTGTTTTTTTTTTTTTTTTGTTACCGACTGTCAGTTGGCCTTGCTGCGCTGGTGCGGTGCTACCGAAGGTTTTTCTACGGTTGTGAAAGGCATTAGTGGCAGATCACTGTACATTCCTACGACGGACGAGAGTGCCAGGTCAAAGACAGCTACAGTGAGGGCTGAAAAAACAGGCGAACAATCGCACACTAAAAAACGTAATTTAACACGCAGGCCTGGTTGAGGAGAGAGCTCTGTGTACCGTCGGGTCTTCTGCTTGCAATGTACTGTACCGCGATGAATTTGCAAATCACCGAAGGCCTGCGTTGAATTTAAAATACAGACACTCACAAACAAAAAAACATCACCCCCCACCCCCCCCCCAAAAAAAAGAAATGTGTTCCTGAAAATAGACGTGGCTGACAATCACTGTACCCTTAGACTGTGCCAGATACATAATGGGAACAATGGGCTGCAGACGGCCTCCCTTTTCATCTGGTTATCTACCCAGAGTGGGGGGGAGAGATGTTACAGAACGCTTAACTGCGGGGACATGACTCATCCAGCCAAGCGAGGACCCATCGGACCGCCGGCAGGAACAGCTGTCATTCCCGCCAGCGTTTGGCAGGTCGGCGCTACGACATTCCGCTAGCGGCAGGACCGTTTACAAACTATTTTGCATTCTTTTAACCCTTTGAAGAGTACGATTTGTGGAATGTTTTTTTTTTTTTAATTCCAAGTCAGTGTTCTAGAACTCCATTGCTTTCAATTATCAGTTAGGGATTGTGACATCAGCGTTAGAATGTTCAGTTAAGAACATTCTAATCACATTAATCTTAAAGGGCTAGCAACTGATCTTGATCTCATGTGCCCTGCTACAGTGCTGAGTTTGCCAAACACTGGCAGACAGATGGCTCTGCTGACAGGGTCCTTCCATCGGGTCACCGTATTCTTGTTGTCTGGACTGCTACTGATTCTTAGCATTGCCCCGTGGCCTCTTCTGAGAAGGCGATCCTATTCGGTCACGCTGGGCGGTGTTACAGGTTCATATCAACTGGACGGCACTTGAGCAAGCACCTGACCTGGATTAACTCGGTACACAAGCAGCTATTTAAAATGGACAATAGCAGTTTTTAAAAAAGGACACCCTGAGAGACATTCATAGTTAATTACAAATTAGCTGTGTTTATGCGGGTCCACATGGAACATACAAATACACTGTCTAATGGGTAAAATATACACTTTGAGAGTTAATTTAACACTAAAGGTTACATTACAAACAAATTAATCCAAAGGATTGGCATCATCCATAGATACAAAAACAAAACGTTCAGTGTAAAATGAACTGTAATACAGCGCACATGGCTCCTATTAGAGTCAAATGAAACTAGTTTAGAATTCATTTAAAAATTAACATGTTTCTTTCTACTTTCTACTCATAAGAACCTAAAGTAAAATCAAACCAGTGGAAAAACCATATTTTAGTGTTTATAGCAATGGTTCCCAAACTCTCAGTTGACATTCACACCAGTTGAATCAAACGCACAATGCACCAACTCCATGCTCAGTGCAGGAAATGGAATTAAACTTTAGCCCCATGTTATGACACTTCTTAAGCCTCATGTTTATACCGGACCACCGTGGTGCCGATTTTCAAAACCCTGGCGGGTGTTTGATTGCTGGGAAGCTGCAAGACATTCGCTTCTGTGTTTTCGTGATCTTGCCTCTCCAGAAAACCCCAGCTTATGCAACATGGCTGTAAACAAGTGACCTAACACAATTTAACAATGGACCGTAAGACAGTTTTGGTACCAGGGTGAGGGATCTGTTCAGGTCTGGCCTGTGCAAGTAGAATATGGTGGTGATTGTGTTCTTTGCTGTCAACTTTTGTGGCATTTTGGTGGTTCACCCACCCCCCTGACCTCAGCTGGAACCATCTAGGTTCTAGACTCCTGGAATGCGATAAGCATAGCATAAGCATGCCCTGAATGAGATGTTGCCCTCACCGTGTACTCTTATGTTTTAATTTTTATGGATAAATTCCCCACAAGCAGTTGATTCTCAGCTGACAAATTTCCAGGTAAGGGTTGGAGGTGGACAATAGCCGTAGATGTGGTCCAGCGTAAAGTTCCAAATGTTGATTGAATCCAAACTAATTTCTTTTTCTTTTTTGCACCAAGAGTAAGTGAAACAGCAACATTTAAAAAATATTCTGGATTCAATCAACATTTGTCATTAAACAGATTGTCATTTCCTGTCAATCAGCAGCGAATCTATACCTTGAAAATCAGGTGGGTGGACTCCTGATTGGTAGCCAATCAGTGCCTTCCATTTACCACTCAGGTACTGGCAAGCACTGAAGAACGGGCAGCCACTGCACCACTGCAAGCCCTGAGAGTCTGAGAGCTCTGTTTAGCACACACAGTCTCCTTGCACACGTCCTCTGCTAACCACACACACACACACCATCTCCCAGAAAACGGTGTGTGTCCTCCTGGTCACCTTATCGCCGCGATACGTTCCAGAACACAGGCTAAACGCACTCCGCAGGGCGAAGCTTCCTTTCCTGTCCTGCAAGCCTCTGACATCAGAAACGCGGACATACTCGAGAGAGAGCTAAATACAGGGCACTGATAGACTTCACAGCAGTAAAAATAAACGCCACCGCCTTTGCCTCGGCCAGAACGGCAATTCCATTTTCCGTTATGGAGTGGACGAGAAAAAAGACACCGTAAAGTCCTGTGATTTCTGAGATGAGTTTCCTCGGTAACAGTCCACATCTGTCATCTCGCTACACCTGAATTATCGATTTTTCCTACTCAGTTACCTGCACCTGAGTTGATTTTAAAACGAAATATTCCACAGTGTGCATTTCAAATTCTCTTATGAGCACTTTTCAGTAATCATGTGTGGTAATTGTTTAGTTTAGTTATACATGCTTTGATTAAATATTACCAGGCTGATTTATAAATAAATGTAAAAAAAAAAACCTTTTCAGGCATCCATCAGTAATCTTCTGAAGAAAGATGGCCAAGTTATAATTTTAGCAATACATGACAGTCAAATACAAAAATACTAAAAGTAAGAAAAGAGAGAATGGTGCATCTGTCTCAGTTCTTATGAAACCTTTTTAAGCTCGGAGCTGACTTACAGTACATTTTAAACAGAGTACAGTCCTCCAAGCCTCAATAATATCTGCTGCTCTCTGTGGCCTAATTTGGTCTAATTTAAAAGGCTCTTTGCGAGTCTCAGTGGCCCCATTCGAACCCTGCTTTTTTATTCACTTGACACGTCCCTGACTAAACTGTGCGTCAACTGTTGTCTTCCATTCAAAATGAGTCACCCCCTTGCCGTGAATTACACACGGTTTAGATATTATGCGTTTCCAGACTGCGGTTAAACAGGCAACGGTCTGCCCGAGAACATGGCCTACAGGTGGTTCAGTGACTCAAAATGCTGTGCCCCCCTCTCCCGAAAACGGGGAAGCCAAAAAGACAATCACTTTAGAATGTTCAACCGCTGCCTGAAGTCCACTTCTGACTCAAGCCGATGCGAATATAAACCTTGGAAACAAAACATTTTTGTTTCCTAACGCTTGATCATACTAGTGATGTCAGAGAGGGACACTGAAAACATTCAAAAACATTTTTTTTTTTTTTTTTTTTTTTTTTAAAACAACATTTTTTTTTTACATAACCGTACTGTTAGCATAACTGTGAAAGCAAAGCTGCTTCTCAGTACAGTATTTCCCTGATTCTACTTTAATTATTTCTGCTTCTGGGTCCTATTTCGTTTCAGCTGAATAAACGATCAACTTCAGGAAGCTTCCCGCACAGAAACATCTGCCCATAATCCACGGTTCACTAGTGAAAACCCATCATATTCTCCGGGCTAATTGATATTTATTTCCCAAATTATCCTTATCGGATCGGACGGGGGTAGAAATATGGCTTTTGAGCAGGAAGAAAAATGCAGAGGGATTCCAGGCGTTTAATATCCCATTAAAGCAAAATGTGCCATGGAACTCCTGGCACATTTGATGGAATTATCCAGCCCTGTGTCTTCAACAGATTTCCCAACAGGCCCCTGGTTCTCCAAACAAAAGACTTTTTTTTCTAAGTTTTCCACCAAAGAGACGACAGAAGAAGGTCTGCACCTACCACCTCCTGTCTAATGTCAGATTTGTTAGCCGGTGGTTGGCTGAAGTCCTCCATTTACTGTGTGTGCTTCAGAGTCAGGTGCTAGGCTCCAGGCTAACCTGCTGTGGGATTAATGTCTTCACCATCACACTCTCTTTGGTTGTAATGCTACACTTACTCAAGTTTATCGCACGCTAGAGAAATAAAGAAACACACACTTCCCGATAATATTCACACCAGAATGAAAAATTCTCTTCACAAGAGTGACTGTAGTTTCAGGGTAATGCTCTTCTGCGCGGACCTATGTCTACCACAGACCAAGCCCTGCCTGGGTGGCCTAGCTCTCTCTCTCTCTCTTTCTCTCTCTCACGCATTCATGGTGGTTGCAAGGACGATATACAACAGCCAGGAATATATATTTTATATGTTTCCTTGCATGAAGAATTTCCTTGAATTTTCTAAAAACAATATATTTCCCTTTTTTACTGCGAAGTATCTTTTTAGTATCTTTTCTGATCCTCTATATATGTTTCGGTCTATTTTAGTGCATTCCATTGCCGTGAGGTATCTACGAAAAGTCTGCTTGTCTATCATACGAGATGACACAATATGAGTTGTTTGTTAGTGCCTTTGCCGGCAGAACAGCGGGTTCTGCCCAGCAGGCCCAAGAGCCCCAGACAGACCCGAGGTGACGATGGAAAACGGAACGCGAAGGGACGCCCCCCCCCCCCCTCCCCCGGCGAGCAGTTAGCGAAACCGCGCAAGAAAAACAAACAAACAAACAAACAAACAAACAAACAAACGCTGCATCTTACCGGCGCGGTAGACGAAGTTGGCCTCCGTCTCCGAAGACGAGGGCGAGAGGAGCTCCTCGTCGTACTCGTTGGAGCTGAAGGACCCGGAGTGGTTGCGCTTGCGCGAGTCCGTGACGCCGTTGGCGGCCATGACGTGGCGCAGCGAGTCGTTGAGGTACCGGTGCAGCAGGTTGCTCTTGTACTTGGGCGGCGGAGAGGCGTAGTCCTCGCCCAGGGAGGCGTCGGCCCGCAGCCCCGCCCCGATGACCACGCCCTCCTTTCGGATGACGCTCTGGTACATGGGCTTGCTGAATTCGGCGGGTCCCGCCTCGGCGCGCAGGGGGTTCTCCACCTCTGTGACCGGAGGGGGACAGAGAGAGCAGAGAGTCGCGAAAACGGGCCCGGGACCAGGGACGGGGGCTCGGGTTGGGCCGCCGTAGGGTTCGTCTTACTCACGAAAATCAAAACAAGGACTGAAACGGCCCCGATGTTGAGTGACATGCTTCCTTCAATTACATCCCAGCGAGCGCGGACCCACTGGACCGCCGTCAGGGACAACTGCAGGCACGCCAGCATTTAGCACTGCAGTCAAAACACTGACAGCGCGCCCATTTACCCACCACTCTGGCTTTTCTGCATAGCTTACCCTTGTCTTGGCTGGCAGTGAGCCGCTATTGTGCCTAGTTGCAAGACGCTAAGTGACTGACAGCTGTTAGCGGGCCACGGTCTGCTTGCTAGCTGGAACCCTGGATCCAGCATGCAATGTATACCACTGGCCTTGATCTAACCAACAGCTGTCTGTAACTGTCTCTGATGTTTGTCTTGTTTATTCAGATTCTCACAGCTTGGCACATGCATTTTAAATATTTCTCAATATTGCCTAGAAACCTGTTTTTTTTTTTAAAATAAAATAACCCGATACTTGCATTGAGTTGTGAGTCAAAGCAAGGAACAAAAGCTAATGGGATGTTCTATCTGTGGTGTATGATGTCCATACCACAAATCCACATTGTGTGGTTGCCAGAGGAGAATCATTGGTTGATCCGTGCAATGGCGGTACCCTAGCCAAAGTCAAGTCCTTGCAATCTGCGGACGAGCTCGGCTTCCTATCCACTGCCCCGCACTCTTAAACCCCATTATCCACACACTGTCATATCTGATAGCTGAGAATGGGTCATTTGTACCATTACCACGATTGTAGCTTTTATTTATGACAATAAAACCCAGGGAGCACTATAGTCAAGACTGAGTCAAAACTCTGGCTCTGCCTCACTTGAAATTAAATGTTTGTGGCTTGGTACTACGTTCTGATCGTGTCTTGCCCGGAGCATAACCAGAGCTCCTGTATACAGGTTTCAGAAGCGCAGGAGCTAATTTACTTAGCGCAAATGACTCTCCAGTGATCACCGTATGCAGCTTCACTCTCACTGTAATAGAGAAGCTGATCCCTCCAAATACTCTTTTCTCTCTTCTTTACACTTTCTCTCTACCCTTTCTCTCCTGTCAGCCCTAGTGCTTTGTGTTCTGTCTTCTGTAACCGATGCTGAGCTGGTCCCCTGCCCTCTAATGACTGTTATTCCAGTGTGGCCCGGTCGCCGTGCATTAGAATGACATGCTGACAGGAAGCTCAATGATTTAAATGTGAAATTGGAGCCTGCTGTATAGCTGTAGCCTACTGTATAAGCCACAGCCTTCACATGAGTTGCTTGCAAATTTGTGTCAAATATGTATATGAAGTACTTTAGTGGTAAAATTTTAAACACTTGTAAGAGCCCTGTGACTTTGTAGTCGATCATTTTTAACAAGAATTTTGTTTTGAATATTGGTGAAAATAGATTCTTCCATTTAATTTGTCAGTAATAATAATCTGCAATGATTTTAGTGGTATCAAAAGGGTTAAAGAAGACCTATTTCTTAAAACTTTCTAAATGTTTCTTAAGCTGTATTTAAAAAATTAAAAAATAAAAATTCTGATGCAGGAATCCACTGGTGTCTAAAGCATTCTTCTCATACTCCAGTCCAGGAGAGCCACAGTATCTGCAGGTTTTTGTGTCTTCATTTTAATTAGCAGCCAGTTTAAGCCTTGGTAATAAGGTCAGTGGACTTTTTAGCCAATGCAATGACTTCATGTAAGCATTTAGGCGAAACACACCACAAACCAGCAGATACTGCAGCCCTCAAATGCTGAGGCTTAAGCTCCATAGTGTATTCATCTTAAACTTTAATCCCAAGTGTTTGACCCAGGTCTGCTTATGACCAAATTGACCCAGGTCTGCTTATGACCCGATGTCGGTCCTCTGCGTAAGTAAGTCTCGTGGTTTTCCAGGTGAGGCGTACCTTCTGAACAGGAGTCGTCGCTGCTGACGCTGAGCCTCTCCGCGTTCCCCTGGACGTACTTGTTGTAGAGCTTGATCCTCAGCGCCCAGCTCAGGTCCGGCTGGCGCACCGTGTTCTTCAGTCTCCGCCTGGCGTTGGCGAACCAGTTGGATACCTGCGCCAAAAAACACCGCAAAACAGAAAATGGGGGAATGAGCGTCCCGCAACGGTCAGAACGCCCTCTGCCCACACCGACTCGAGACCCACCTCTTCAAAGTGCACCTCCGTTCCTCCATTCAAACTCTTTTCAAACTTTTACCTAGCCCTAGCACCAGATTAGTTTTTTTTTTTTTTTTTTCTATTTTCAGAGCCTGGTTCTTTGCTCTTGCTCACATATAGTTTAATACTCCTTAGGGTAGATTTGTCCTTGCTTGTATGACTCAATTTCATCTTCAATAGGATCTTTGACCAGCCGCCAAACACGTCTACTCTTCCTGCACTTGCTGTTCTTTCTGACTGTACTTTGCCCTTCAAGGGAAGTACTGTGCTTAGATCCCCCAATCTTTCCACTTGTGCTCGCATCACAGAGTGTCTGCCAAATACCACTAAAGAGAAAAATCATTTGAATAAATGCTATAAATAGTAACATTGTTGATATCAAAACTGTTTTTGCTACTCATAATTGGTACTAATTGGTACTTATGTACTAATATATAATAGGTATTATTATATTGATTATTTATAATTCCGTTTCAATTCATAATCATACATATTATCCAGTACAAGATCTTATTGATCAGAGATGGAGAAAGTGTGGTGGTTTTCCCTGCAGATACAAAGTACAAAGGTTTCATTTTATGTAGGCCATGAACAGTTCTACCGGGTTGTTTAAGGACAACCAGGTTGGACAGACAGACGTACAGACAGACAGGCTGCGGACACCGTGGCTCTCCAGGAACGCAGCTGAACAGCCCTGAATCTACATCATATGCTTCAAATGACCTAACCTGGCAATCCGACTCTGAAGCACGATAATCGCTCTAGGGTAATACATTTTGCCTGGCAGTACACTTTCGAGTGACATTCAGCTCATCCATGACCACAGACCATTCCACATGAACTTCAAACTGCTGGAAGTGAAGCGAAAGTACATTTTTTCCACGGCTGATAGAATTAAAAGACCTGGACCGCTCGTTTTTGGAAACTTCCTTTGGATTTTGCGCTGTTTCTTTCATTAGTCCCTTATCCTTTTTGGAATTCCTCGTCCCGTGTCCGTTTCTACAGATCTTAGTCGAACTCTTCAGCTGTAACCGCAGTGTGCTAATTGCAAGCAAACACAGAAGCCCGAATTCTGTCGACGTTTCTCCGTGTCCGTGACTCACAATTAAATACGAGCCTTACTTTATTATTATTATTTTTTTTTTGTGCTTCTGCAAACATAGATTTAGCGAATCGGTTGCGTCTGCTGAACTCGGCAAACCCGAGAACCCTTTCGTTTATTTGCGCGTCAGTGTGTTGGACAAACGTTGACTGGATCCAGGCCGCGGTCTTAAAAAGTCCCGTTATTTGGCGCGGTCGTCCCAAACGAGTTACCCGGTGATTTAATTGTGGCGAGCGCGCCGACCTGCCAAACTGTGTTTTTGTGAAGGCAAAAAAAAAAAAAAAAACCCGAGAGGCCCTTTTATTTATTTCCGAATCGGCATTGAGGACAAAATGTTGACTGAATCCAGACCGGCCTCTAAGTCACACGGATTTGGTGCTGTGGTTCCCAGCGGTGAAGTTTATGGCTATATATAAAACGGGGAAGCGTGGCTATGTGCAGCGTTTGTACACACGATGCCTCCGGGGGGGGGGGGGGGTCAGAGCCTCCTGTGAAATGCTGCTCTTGCGCTGATCTCTGCAGTTCTGGCGGGCGCGGGCGCGCGTATGTTTAGGAGGCTGGCAGCTCAGAATGCCCGGGGGCCTGCAGGGCTGAGCACATGACCCATTAGGTTACACAAAGCAACTCTGACTGCCTCTGTAGCACTAGCAGAATTGGGTCAAATAATTATTTGACATAGACACCAGTTCAAGATCCAGCAGGTTACGGCTGATGATTAAAAAGTTGAGCTGACTGACCATAACATTTTCTGTTCAGCTGACCGGGGGGAGTGTGCTTCCAAATTTTGCTGCCACCTAAAGAGTTAATGCATTTCAAGTGTGTATCTGACCGCGCTGTGCTGACAGGAAGCCAAGTGCACTGGAGTCACCCTAAACTTAGCCTTGACGAGCCTTTCCCCCCACCCCCCCCCCCCTTCCCCCCCATACCCTGCTTGTGCCAATGGATACACTGTCAGCAGATGGAATTCAGTGCAGCGCTGAGAGGGATGGCATTACCGCCATTGTTCTCCCCCTCGCGAAAAAGGCCAGGAAACTCCACGGTGCTTCGGTTATTGGGTTTAAAGGGCTCTCAAGTAATCCTCATGTTTAAGCTATTTTATGATAGTCCATTTTGAACGATAACAAATCGTGACTGACAAATATGACTGTTATTAACATCAAGTGCTCAGTGATTCAGCAGATGTTCCTCTCCGCAGCCACTTGCGTAGCGCATACGAAAAAGTTTTATGGAGTGCTTTTTCTCAGCCAACTGGGCCCTGTCGTTTGGCTTTCTTGAAAAACACCCTTTGATGTGTTGTTAAGATCATGCTCTGTGTGTGTGTGTGTGTGTGTGTGTGTTTTGTTCCGGATTATTTTACCTGCAATTTCCTGTTCAGGCACATTTCCTTTTTTTCGAGGTTATTATAATTTAAGTGTAAATATGTGAACCGTCCATTTCCTTTTACCTGAAAAGTCACTCTAGATTCATTTTGAAATTGAAATGTATATGCATCCATGCCCATTGGCTGGTAGAAATTACTATGCCACCTATTTTCAATAAAACAACAGCTGAATAGACTTCTTGTAAACGGTTAACATTCTTGAATTGCAGTTAATATATCTTCCTGCAAATTTAAGCCAATGCCAAACAGGAAATTTGATTTGATATTTTAAAAAATGTCATGGAAACTTTTTCTCTCAAATACAAAGATGCAGTCACAGGATAGCAAACCAACATTGGGGTCAAATCCACTTCAGGTTAGTCAATTCAGGAAGTTTATTAAATTGATAAATTCCCATAATCTATGGTGATTTCATTAATAAATTGCATTTCGTTTCATTTCCTGAATTGACGGAATTGTATTGGACGGAACCCAGCCTTCCTGGTGTTGCCCATGGATACGGGACTGAACAGCTGGGGCTGCTTACCTGAACCAGGGTCATCTGTGAGCCGAGGGCCAGCAGGATCTTCTCGGTTTTGGTGGGGTAGGGGTTGTCCCTGTGCTTGTACAGCCACTGCTTCAGAGGCCTGGCCATGTCCTGGAGCGCCTGCCGCTTGTGCCGAACCTTACCACCGCTCTGCCGAGACCTGGGGGGGGGGGGGGGGGAGCGGGGCGCTTAACTGAGCACCATCTCGCACCTGAGCACTGGTTAAATCCAGTGCCCTCAGCTGAACACCATCTCAGACCTGAGCACTGCCTAAATCCACTGCCCTCAGCTGAACACCATCTCAGACCTGAGCACTGCTTAAATCCAGTGCCCTCAGCTGAACACCATATCACACCTGAGCACTGCTTAAATCCAGTGCCCTCAGCTGAACACCATCTCAGACCTGAGCACTGCTTAAATCCAGTGCCCTCAGCTGAACACCATCTCAGACCTGAGCACTGCCTAAATCCACTGCCCTCAGCTGAACACCATCTCACACCTGAGCACTGCTTAAATCCAGTGCCCATTCCTGAGCAACATCTCAGACCTGAGCACTGCCTAAATCCACTGACCTCAGCTGAACACCATCTCACACCTGAGCACTGCTTAAATCCAGTGCCCATTCCTGAGCAACATCTCATACCTGAGCACTGCCTAAATCCACTGTCCTCAGCTGAACACCATCTCAGACCTGAGCACTGCTTAAATCCACTGCCCTCAGCTGAACACCATCTCACACCTGAGCACTGCTTAAATCCAGTGCCCATTCCTGAGCAACATCTCATACCTGAGCACTGCCTAAATCCACAAACCTCAACTGAGCACCATCTTAAACCTGATTACTGCCTAAATCCACTGCCCATTCCTGAGCACTGTCCAACACCCGAGTACTGCCTAAATCCACAGCCCTCAACTGAACACTGTCTCACACCTGAGCACTGCCTTAATCCACAGCCCTCAACTGAACACTGTCTCACTCCTGAGCACTGCCTGAATCAACTTCCCATTCATGAGCACTGCCTCATACCTGAGCACTGCCTAAATCCACTGCCCTCAACTGAACACCACCTGAGTACCTAACCACTCTCACCTGAACAACTCCTAGAGCCACAGCCCACAGCTGAACACCGCCGAAACACCCAGCACATTCCTAACCACTCACACCTGAGCATCACCTAAATCCCACAGGCCAAAGCTGAACCCCATCTGAATACCCAGGCTCATTTCTGAGCACACATCTGAGTGCCACCTAAATCCACAGCCCACAGCTGAAAACCACCTCAATAAACATCCAAATCCTGAACACCACCTAGAGCCACAGCCCACAGCTGAACATTCACACCTGAATACCTTGATCCACAGCCCACATCTTTAACACTAAGTGAAATAACATTTTATGAACCATTAATAAATAGCCAGTCACAAATATTACTGCTCTTATCACAGTGCCCAACTGGACCCTCACACCTGAATGCCACTTTAATCCCAGTCTCACACAGAACACAATGGGCCAGTTTCACAGACACAGATTAAGACCAGATTAAATTCAATTTTTAGTGGAGATTCAGCATGCAAAACTATTTAGTCCAGGATTAATCTTAATCTCTGTCTGTGAAACCGGCCCTATGTGTTTTTTCTACATTATTAAGCTCCTTGACTCCCGAAAGCAGACAATAAAGGGTGGGTTGGACAGACTGCTTCATCAGACTACATGCTGATTCTGTACAAAAGGACCAGTGGATTGGGTAGTGGAATGGGCAGTGGATCCAGGCAGTGCTCAGGTGTCTCTCTGTATACTGGAGTAAAACCCTGAAGGGATGACTCCTCTCCTGAGCCTTACAGTGTCTGCTGAGCCGAGCTGAGCTGACTTCCCAGCTCAGCCCCAACCTGAACACTGCCGCGATGCACAGCCCACCTGAACACCATCCCCTGCCCCCCCCCCCCCATTTTTAATAATCTGGCAAAGCTGTTGCCACATGCTGAGCCAGTACAACCATAAAGCAACACACAGACTTTGGAATGTTTGGATTTTTATATAAAATTTCGTTTATTTGTCGTAACACAGCGGTCACATGACTTGAACATCCGTGAACATATGTACATTTAAAAAGAAGTGCCTGGAAAGACACAGATGACATGCCATGTACTTTATTACCCTCCATCATAATGCAATCTCAGCTGCAAATGAAAATATTCAGCAGGAAAATATTATTGCATTACAGCAATAATACAAATACTAGTTCTACAACGAGGCTATTATTATTGTTACTGCTGCTGCTGCTGCTGCTGCTGCTGCTGCTGCTACTACTACTACTACTAATAATACTACTACTACTACTACTACTACTACTACTACTACTACTACTACTACTACTACTACTACTACTACTACTACTACTAATAATAATAATAATAATAATAATAATAATCGATCTAATTGTAAATACAACACCGCCATAATAATAATCGATCTGAAGAAACATGGCAATTTTAGAAATCAGTTTTCGGTGTTTCATTCACACCTCAAACAAGGTTCGTGTAATGTTTCACTTTTTACGTCACGCACAGTTCATTCACGTTTTAAAAAGTCAAATCAGTCTGTTACCATCAAACAGTTTTGCTCAGTATGCGTGCACGTCTATGCACGGGTATGTACTTGCTCAACCTGTAGATGTCACCGTAGAGCTAGGAAAACGGATTTGAACCCATCTGAACGTACCGCAAATATAACGCGTAACCTCAAGATTGCCTGAAGTTGGTATTCTATAAATATTTTCCTTGTAATCTCGATCTGTATGAACAACTCGAAGAACTCTTTGCTCTCAGTACAATTTTAGCGATGCAATGTATGTATTAATATTTTCATTAGCAATTTTACTGCAAGTGTGGCACGACCTGTTAAATCAGCCGGTTGTTACACAATATCAGTAGACGTCCAAATCAGCTTGCATGAGAGTAATATATCACTGAGCAAAAAACCTGTATATTAACGTGATACAATGTAGGTTTAAATCGTGGATTACGGAGGAACACTGCGCAAATTGTGGAAAAAACTACTGTAGTTGCTGTACTTTTGGGGGAAACGATTCAAATAACTTTTTTATTCCGAGATTATAAAGCATATACGTCGACCAAAATGCCCACAAATAGCCTACAATTACAGGTCATAGCCTAGTGATAACACGATGTACAAATAGTTCAAAGAATACATATTTTGTTATTTTTATGTGATTTAAATATGTTAGGCTTTTTAATATATTTTAAAATATATATTTTAAAAGGTTTGCCCGTTTGATATTGCGCTCCACATAGTTGTTGACTGAACACATTTATCAAGGGTTTTCGTACTAGAATCCATCTGTTGTATTTAAAAACAAAGACTATATGCGTGTGTTTGCTGCTTGAAAGACGGGGGGGGGGGGGGAACTACATACCCGGGCTTCCTATGCCTGATTGGAGAGCTCTCTTTGATTGGCTGGTTGCTTGACAGAATATCTGGATGCTGCCGATCAAGCACTTCTAAATAGTTTATACTGCTCCTTTCCACCTCTTTCGCATTTTCTTCGATAAGGACTTGGCTGCTTAATTTGCTGAAAACTATCGTGTTCATCTTTGGTAAGGTTTCCTCCTATATCGCTCCTGCGCGAACGTCTTCAGGAATCGGCGTGTTACTGAAAGCCGCCCAAGGTAGTCCTGGTTACTTCCCTGTAAAATAAATAAATAAATAAATAAATAAATAAATAAATAAATAAATAAGCACGTATTCCACGTTTGAATGTTTGTCTTCTATCGACTTTATATGGTTACCTCACAACTGGAAATCAATTGCCTTCAAAAGCCAGCAGTTGCATATTTAATTGACTATCGCAGATCAAATCAAACATCACACCTCTACCATCATATAGCCTATTAAATATTGAATATACTGATTCGCGCGCGCACGCACGCACGCACACACACGCACACCATACGACCTGAAACTCGCATACACTATTACACTTCGACTATGTTAAACGTTGCTTAACTAAACTTGCTATTTTACGATTATACTGCAGGTTCTTATTCGTGTTGAAATAAGATATAGGCTACTGTATAAGTTTACTGTACATTACGTCAGTAATACTGAACTGTTTCTGGCGCATGCATTCAAGCAAACCATGCCATCACGCGCTGAAATATCCTTGCAGACACCGTGCTAGCTAGTTAATACCAACTGTGTCTCATTACTGGTCTATGCTTATGTTCTCGGGAGATCAAAATAACACCCGCTAGTGCATTTTGTAAATACATTATCATACATAGGCTCATTTAAGCGCAACCCAAAACACAAGGCACTTGTATCATAGTTGTTTCATTAAAATAATAATATCAATAAAACTTTGCAAGGGTAGTAATTTGTAAACTGGGGTTTAAAATAGTTTATATATTCAACAATTCATGTATATATTTGTCAGTCGAGACTGTAAACTAAATGCGCACGGTAGCCAGCAACTTTTCAAACTGAAGCCTATGCACTCCAATTCATAACGGCGGAAAGAAAACATTCGGTTCGTTTGAATGTATTAAACGTGCACAGAGCCACGCGTAACCTTGCATAGTAATGATGATGAATAAAATCCATTAACCTACCTGTATAGCGCCCCTCCTGCGTCTCTCTCTACTGATATATATCTCTCTCCGATTTCCATTCCCTGCTCACATGTTCCCCTTTAAAGGTTCCTGGGCTCATATCACAGAATCCACAGAAGCCTGGTTGCTTTATTCGTCCGGCCTCGGGATAATTTTATACTGCGCCCGGGAACATGAATACTCTATCCTTCTCATGTTTCCTAGCATATCAGAGCAGCGTGTGAACATAGAGATAATGTTTTATGCCTGTTCCGCCGCTCAGGTGAGAGAGGCTATTGGTGAGATGGCGCAGCGTTGCCCGCTAGGTAAACTCTTTGGACCACTTCCAGAAGCCGACAGCACAGAGGCGCACATTGTTCATAGCAGTAGCCGGTTATAATTCTTGATTGGAATTCATAAACGCGCACTAGCTGCAACCCTGCTTGTGCAGTAGTCTATTACAAATTGACATAACGCGCTTTGTTCTGGGAGAGCGGTTGCGCAGGTGTAAAAATGTATTGGCCTGAAAAAGGCGAAGAATAAGAGTTTCTGAATGCACAAACGTGAGTTTTATGGGAATGTATTTTAATATTCACGCGGACAATCTGATTTGAGCTATTTTTGATGCAAGTGGTTTCAATAATTTTATTCATTATTAACTATCGAGGAACTCCGGGAATTTTAGAACATGGCTATACTTAGGTCAGTAGTATATGTGTCCTCACTTAATGCTTTCGGAATTTCCTAAATCGGACGTTTTCTGGTGATGTGCTCGGGGGGAATTGAGTGCAGTGGTGATAAGGAACCGGTTGTACCCAGCTCTAACATAATGTACCTATAATGTCATGTCAATGATTGTGTTTCCCGTTATTCCATCCAACTGACACATAAATTTACAGAAGATTGACCATGATTGTTACTTTAACACTAATACCACATTAATTAAGAATGTATAGCGTAATACATTAGTAAGTTCTCATCAATTTCATTTTCATGTAATTAAATTCAGTCACTATTTTGAAATATGTACTTTTGTGGTAGGCCTACGGTATTAGCACAATGATAATTTATCATAAAGCACTCAGCCAAGTGTATTATTAATATTGTGTGCAAAATGTATCGAGATCCGTCTTTCGGATGAGACGTTAATCCGAGGTCCTGACTCACTGTGGTCATTAAAGATCCCATGACACTATTCGCAAAGAGTAGGGGGTTCCCCGGTGTCCTGTCTAAAATCCCAGATCTGGCTCTCGTAAAAAGAAATTTAAAAAAAACTTGTCACCTAATCATCCCCTGATTTAATTGGCTAAAAAATGTTCTCTCCCTCCAGTGGAGCTGCTCAGTGGCCAACAATAGAGGATTGTGGTTGTACTGGGCAGCTCCCAGGTGTGAATGTGTATGAGTGTGAAGCAGGGCGTTCCTGCAAAAGAGCATCCGTGCTCAGCGAACCTACCCTGGGTAAATAAAGGTTAAATAAAAAAAATAAAAAATCAAACAGAATGGATCATTTCAGGGGTGAAGCTAAACAGTCTTGGACATAAAATGCACAGAAAAAACATGGCATCGTCAATGACGAGGCCAACTGGTGAAATTTTTCTAAAGTTGTGTGAAGTCCGCAGAGTCGTCTTGATTATTGATAATTGCCTGCACGGATCTCAGGTGAGAAATGCACACATATATCAAAGTCATTAATTAAATCACTAATCCCCTAGTACAGTAATTCTAGGCAGTCTAGCTGAATTACTGTTGCACAGACCCATTATGTAGCCTCCTTTAAAACAAGTCGTCTGTGAGGCAAACCGACCGGTCAGCACTGTGGGGTGGGTGGGGGGAGGAGGGAGGAGGAGGGCGGGGTGGTAAATGTGGTATAAATCATAAATCATGTAAATCGCTGTTTCCTGGCTCAGATCTGCATTGCAATAAGGCTTCAGCTGAAGGAAAGGAAATATGGTTGTTATGGAGTGATGCTGACAGCTGCTATAATAATGACTTCAGAAGTACTATAATCAGAGGCTGGCTTACTGTGTCCAAGGCCCCCGCTCTCCCCCCTCCCTGCACCCCCCTCCCCCCCCCCCCTCTTAAAACCCGGCCCGGAGACTCCACTGGGGATTACACGGGGTGGTTACAGAGGCCGCCTCGCACGCCGCCGAAATGTTTCTCGCACTTGCCAGCGCCCCCTTATCTGATACGGCCTTGGTTCCGGGTTCGGCAGTCAAAACTTCACTCCCATGGGAGTTTGACGATTTGGTCCAGCGCCACGCCTTTTTGGCATTGTGTATTTAAAAATGTATTTTTTCTTCTTTTCGAGAAGGAGAGCAGACAGTCTGCCCTCTTTACACCAGGCTGGCCTGCGGAGGAAGGGCTCCCCCTCTATAGCCGGGTTCCTCTCGAGATTTCTTCCCATTGGGGAGTTTTTTTCTCGCTGCCGTTTGAGGGTTTTCTCCCCACTGGGAGTTTTTTATACCTTATGTACTTGCCATTTAGGTGTTCAGGCCTGGTGTTTGCTCTGTTTTCTCTTTTTGCTCTGTCTCTGACCTTGCAACTCTGTAAAGTGTCTTTGTGACAGTTCTGTGTAAAAAGCGCCATACAAATAAAATTGAGTTGAATAGAACTGAATGTTTTTTTCTGTACTGAGACAGAGGAAGCAGAGAAGGGTAGCTGACAGCTAGAAGGGATTAAGGAAGGCACCATGGCGCGTGAATCAAATCCCCAAATCTCGTAGCGGGACGCGTACGGCTTGAATGGGCCACGCTACGCACTCTCACTATCTTTTATAGTTATTCGCTTGGCAAGTGCTTTTGCTTCCAAAGCAATCCTCAAGGTCATTGTGGAAAATGTAAGTGTGCAACTAAAGAGTGATTATTATAAGTCCCAAAGCAGAGCTGAAGGTATAGATATACAGCTATATAGATTTACAGATAAAACTGCCAAAATAAGGAAACGCCACTATGGTATCCCATTTCGCAAAGATGACCACGTGTTGTGTGACCTGTTCTGTGGGCTTGTTAGCAGAGATGGCTTTCTCTCAATCTCTCTCTGTCTCTCTCTCTCTTCCTCACTCTCTCTCTCTCTCTCTCTCTCTCTCTCTCTCTCTCTCTCTCTCTCTCTCTCTCTCTCTCTCTCTCCCTGTCTCTCTCTCCTCTCTGTCTCTCTCTCTCTTCCCCTCTTCTCTCTCTCCCCCCTCTCTCTCTCTCTCTCTCTCAATCCCCTCTCTCTCTCTCTCTCTCTCGCACACACACACACACACACACACACACACACACACACACACACACACACACGCGCGTGTGCTGATCAAACACCCCCTGGCATGACAAATTAATGTGAAATCAAACAAAAGCCAGGCTACAGGCTCTGGTTCCTGCCGGATTAGCTCCAGTAGCCTCTAGCCTCCTCGCGAAAAAGCACCTTTGATCCCGTTTCGCAGGCGGAGGGGCTACAGAACCCAGGCCGCCTCAACCCGCCCCGGCCGGCGAGGTCACCGTAATTAATCACGTTTTGAAATGAAACTTCTCCGCCAAACCCCCTCATTAAAACGAGCGTCCGCGGCGAACACTTCTTGTCCCGTTCGGGAGAAATGTGAAGTCGGCGTGTAAAATGCCTCACCGGGAACCCAAGCAGCTTTACAAAGAGCGCACACAGCCCCGCTATACGCGCAGCTCGCTTTGAGGCAGGTTCACAGAGGATGTTGCACTCCGCAGGTGAGCTCGACCCTGCAGGCTTCTCCTGTGTCTCGTGCAAGGGAACGCTGAGACAGGTGGACAAGCGTCTTGCTTTAACTTAAATAATACTATTACTATTAACTTAAATAATTATTTTTTTCACCAATATTCAGGGAATGATTTTTATTTAATTTTTATACGATTTAATGGGTTTTTTTGGTGGTCAGTGACTTTTTGCTAATTATCAGGGATTTTCATGAGGGTCCTTGTATGTTTAGCTGGCATCTAAAGAGTTAAGAAAAGAAAAAAAAAAAAAGATTTTGAATTAAAAAGGTATTTCAAATATGTATTTGACCCAGGTCTGGAGGGTAGAGAGATGATTGAGATGGCCTTGGTGCTCCAGGGTTTGCGTGGAGAGAGCAGGGAGAGAGAGTGGGGGGGGGGGGGGGGGGGGTTGTTACTTTTAGCTTTGCTTACAGAGCCAACAGACAGAGCTAAGTGCTTGCTATCAAACCATGTAGTCCAGAGGTCATAATCTCCAAGAGGCAAACAATAAACATCAACATTTATTTGGTACGACATTTATAAGTGAGTGGAGCTCATCTGGAACTCAAAAGCCTGGTTTCATTGTCTTGGTTTCAGAAGCAATATCAACTCAAATTGACTGTGTTGACATACATAAATAAATAAAATACAGACTTGGAATTGCATATTGTTGACCTCAGCTACATTACAAAATAAAGACAGTATGCATAAAACACTTTTTAGCATTGATATACACTTTATAGCATATACGGATGTATGTCGAGGTATGTGGATAGACTTTTTTAAAATGTGGTTTCTTATCTAAAATCTAAAATAATAATAAATGCTTCTGTGTTTTTAATTACCTTAAAAGTATGATACACTCATTTCTGCTCATTGCACATTCTCTGCACAAAATATGACCCAGTTAACATTATTTATCATTTGGCTTGCTCTTAGGAATTTCCATTCTGAAGAACATTTTTTTGCTCTGGCAACAATTGTATATATTTTGTATTCTTTCTTTTCTCCTAGAAAAAGACCTCTTACGACACAGTGATTCATTTGCTGTTTGTATAATTTTTTTTTTTTCCCATTTTGATTTGCACTCTAGTGGATACTATAAACAGGTTAATGAAAGTAGTTTCCCAGTACACATTTTTGGTTCTCAGAACATGGCTGAGATGTTGCAAACGCTCAGCTAACCGTTCCCAGTGTGCACATTTTCACCGGTGGATTTCTCTTGAACTCTGTCACACAAGGAACATCGCATGGCCTGAGAATCGTATTCAGTTCAGTTATACAAGTTAAGAAGAAGGGGGAAAAAAAAGAAAAAAGATTTTGAATCAGATGTTGGCATTCATGTTCATTTCATCAGGAATGCTAGCAAGGTTGAGCAAATCTGCCTTTTTTGTACTTTCGTTTGAAAATGTATTTGACAAGTATGCTCTGCAGTGTTTTATGACGAAAAACCATAACTCATATGCGGTCAGTATGTTTGTTTGAGACATGCTGTATTTGTAGATGTGGGTAATAAAATATTAGTCAACACTATTCGTCAATCGACCAACACAATCTCACAATAAAACGGGCGTCTATCCAGAATCTTCCTGAACTTTTGGTGTTCATTGGAATGGTTCTCTGGACATTAGGGGCATCAATCTAACTGAGCATTCAAAAGCTATTTCCCAATGTGACTATCGAGGCCTCCAGGAAGCAGCATTAACCGATGGCAGGTTTATTACCTATTAAAACGAGAAAAATGGCACACAAAAAGCGACAGACCAGATGATGATGAAAACAAGCAAGGGTTGTCGTGCTTTCTGTTGCCAACAGACCCCGCACACTTTCTTCAAGGTTCGGGGAAGAGCACAACATTCTCCGGATTCCCGCGCTTGTTAACGCACTCAAATCCCAGGAAGCGGAGAAAGACCTGTCGGAATGCCAAGCGAACAGCGGCGGTCTCCCTGGCGACCCGGTCGAGTCCTTCCCTTGACATTTCTCTCCTATTCGGGGGCCGATGAAAACACGGACGACGAAAAAAGGATCGTATGATTTGTGGTTTGATGCCGTGGCAACTGCTGGCGTTGGTTGAGAGCTGAACAAGAAAAAGTAGAGGAGAGGGGGGAAAAAAAACTGTTGCTTTATGGCTCCCAGCTGTGCGCGCGCAGTGCGCTTGCCTCGAGGAGAGGCATCCGGCGTTCTGGCCACGGAGGGAGGTAGATCTGTTCATCAAGCCAAGAGGAAGAACAGGGCTGAGTCACGGCACCGCTCCGCAGGTCAGCAGGAAATGACAACAGCCCCGAAGATAGCTCCGTTGCCGTTGCCGTGGGCACACGGGGAGCGCTGCTCAACCGAGAGCATGGTACACTTGATTTTAATTCACCGCAAGACCCCGACGTTCCCGCCGACTGTAGGTCACGCGCCCTTGTTTCCCTTTTACCATTTCGTTTAGCGAAACTGTCATTCGTGAGTTTTAGTGGGAACGGAAGGCCAGTAACACGCAAAAGATTTAACTCTAGCGCATTTTTTAACTCCTACCTGACGGTAAATTATTTATCCCAAGCCCACGTTGTTGAAGGAGTTTTTGGGGTCTTCTCACATGTCACGTCCGGGGCAGTTTAGGTTCACAGCAGGTCGTGGTGTTTACTTACCTATTTATTTGTTTATCCACTGTCACTGCAGTGGGTAATTTGTTATATATATGGGAAATGTGGGCATTTATTAGGTCAGTGAAAATGTTTTAAAATGTCTTGAAACCACCCAACCCAGCACCACAAATTACTTTCATAATGTATTTAGCCTTTAAGGAGTAAATTTAGGGAGCCTATGACCAGGCACAGGAAACCAATGTCTCCATATGTGCTGTGTGAACACTGTGTCACAAATATGCAAAAAAAAGAGGGTAGAAAGCAAAGCGCATAAAGTTAAAATGAGTTTTTTTTGTTTTGCCACTGGAATTGAGCCGTGCAGGTCTCTGTACAGCAAACTCTACAGACTCAACAGTTTCTTGTTTTTTTGCAGTGCATTGTGGGAACCATGCAGCCATAGTCGTGTTTTTAATGGAAGCAGCAGTTACCAGCCGCTTGGTCAGAAGTTACATAGAAATAATACTTTTCACGGTCTGATGAAGAAAACCACTTCTGTTCCTGGACTGAGCTGTTACTGTTTCTCAGCAGCTTCATACTTAAGGGATCGCTCACTTTCTGTTTCTTAAATATTATTTCAGTTTTAGTGTATGTTTTTGATTGGCCCAGGCAGTTTTTATGTGCAATGAAGGATATTGTAGAAATAGAAGTTTCTGACGACTTTAAAATGACTGGAAGAATTTGGGGGTTTGTGGTCTAAAGCAAGAAAATTCAATACAAGTGACTCCAAAGCAGCTTGTGCAGTGTCACTATGTTTCCAGTGGTTCCAGACTCATTTTGTAGCATTCGTTAACAAAATATAAGCATAAATATCAGTTCTTGTATTATTTCTTCCAGCAGAAGTGTGTGCACGAAAGCAGCTGATTTTTGGAATAATCATGGACAAAGTTTTTGCCCGCCATTTACTAATGACCTCTAACAGTAGCCTGGCGGTTTGATTTGACATCACTCAACCGTCTTGAACTCCGTTCAGCCTCAGCTCCTCTGCATTGTTTATGCAGTAGTCATGCAGCTCAGACACTCAAGTCACCTCTGTGACAAAATGGCGGATGCAAAAAGTAGCAAAAATGGCAAACCACGTAGCATGGTGCCATAGTATGGCAACAGTATGGTATGAAGTGCACCTTAAAGGTAATGGTAAGTGTCTCTCTTCTATTATCTTCTGCTATCTCTCTCTCTTTCTTCCCCTTGTCTCTCTATCAGGCTCTATCACTACTCTCTCCTCTTTCTCAGTCTCCCCTCTGTCTTTGTGCTGTATCACTCCCTTTTTTCTCTCTCTCTTCATCATTACCTCCCTGTTAACCCAGCTGGGAACCAGAAGAGCTATAATACAGCGCTTGTCTGATATCCCGAAGCCAGAGCCATGCAATAAATTGACTCCTATTTGAGAAGCGAGTGTTCATAAATCTGGGACGTTACGGCCGAGTTCAGCGCTTCCAGTGGCGACCCCCCCCCCCGCCTCTGGGGAGGACACTGAATCACCGCCTTCCGCATTTTGGCGGTGGCGCAAGCGGCTAGCACGACGTTGCACGTTCATTCGGGGAGAGCCCCCCCCCCCCCGGGGTGTCACTGCATTAAAGAGGGGGGCAGCAGGTTCCTGACTCTTCCCAAATAACGGTCCTGACCCCGACCACCTTCAACTCCCCCCCCCCCCCACACCCTCAAAAAAAAAAACGAAAAACAGTCAAGCCTCTTCTCTGTCCTGCATCCGTTGCAGCGCTGTTCTGGGCTGCTCAGCTGATTCCACGTGTCAGGCTGCAGCTCTCTGTCAGCGAGCTGCGAAGGCCTGCCCCAGTTTTCTCAGTTCAAATACCTGCAGGGTGAGCGGGTCAGTGAATGGAGGCAATGTGAGCTCTGCTTCCTCGGGGAATCCAGTACTGCGTGCTGCAGTCTTCCAAACTCCTGCTTTCTGATCGGCATTGAGGAGTGGGCAGTCTGGGCTTATGTGAACATAATACACTGCAGTATATTGAAATGGGGTATGTATTCAGAAATCAGAAAAGATATTGAAACACTTCTTGATGTATGGGAAAATAGAAAATTAATGACTCTTTTGCAGTACTTAAAATGATTTTGCAGTACTTAAATACAATGTTGTCTGAAATGTATTATTCATTTCATTTAACATATTTTACAATATACTGCAGTATGCTCCTTTCCATAATAGTGGCCAGACTTTTGTTTTGATTTGCCGTGTATTGTGTGCTGTAGGAGATGGCTGATTCCTTCTCTAACACACAAATGGCACGTGCACGCATATGGACTTAATCTGCGTATGTACACTGTAGTGAACACTGAAAAATACTACATATACACATGGAAACATAAAGACTGCAAACACAATCAAACGCTGCTCTCTGGTTGTGTTTTGAAAACCCAAAGTTTGTACCAGGAGCTGGCTGCTTTAAAAAAAAAATTCCTTCAGTTGAAACTCACCAATAATTACTGCCTGCATTTTGTAATTTACATCAGTTTACTTCACAAAGCCCTCCTCATGAAAGAGGCTCTTTAATACAAAAAGCAGACTGAAGCTGTCTTCTAGGATTAATGGCTTCGGCAAACAGGACCTTGCCTTCTGGAAGTAACTAAACACCAGCTGAAGGGGTGTTGATTCTGTTCAGGGGATGATATCAAGCGGATAGAACTGTGGAATACCAAGCGTAGATGTCAAATCAAACTGGATGACGGTTCCTCGCGGTGTTGTTTTTTGCGTTCGTTCCATTACATACATTCGGTTTCGTGCGCTCGTGCGTGCGCAAGCCTGCTTCTTCAAGAAGGCATTGCATCGTCTGAGCGAAACCACAGAATACGGAGGAGTCTCTCCACTGTGTGACAACTGCCTGAAAAACGTTCGGTTTCAAGCAGCCGTACTTAATTAGTTAATCGTTTTGTCTTTGTGCTGTACGTTCAGTTGGTGAATTAATTAATTAATTAATTAAGCCTTTTTTTCAGAAGGGAATTTGTGTTGCACAACAGCCTGTGCATAAACATAAAATCAAGACTGAAGATTCAACATCAAACATTATATAAAATAAAATAGATAGTATATTTAAATGGATATAGCCTACACGGTAATAAATAAATAATTATTCAGTATTAATGTTTAGAATACATTCATACATCAAACTATGTAAATGGGTTGTTTACTCATAGCTTTCTTGGTATAAAAGGTTCTCCCTTTGTCCTCATTTTATTTTTGATTTAAAACCTATTTAGATAACATTTGAAACAACATACAAAATTTGAGTTCAGAAAGTTTGTGAGCATATATATTTTAATTTTTAAGTTCTCAGCCATGTCACATATCTCAAATAATACCAACCTATCAGAGGTGAATCTTATCTTCATAAATCTGTGTCTGTGCAGTAACATAATATTTTGACTGTGCTTTTTATTCTTTTTATCATATTTATCTGTTTTATGTACAGTGAATAAAGTGGAAAAATGACACCACATTTCTTCCCTCAAGCTTATTGAAAGGGGTTCTGGTGAGGCATATAGTGTAGTTCTGTAGATTGCAGCTGTGTGTGAGTGTCCATGCGTGCATGTGTCCCTGCGTGTGTATGAGCCTTATTAATACTCCTGTGGAAACAAGCGAGGGTAGCATTTACACACTTAAGCCCTATAAAAAAAAATAAAAGC
Source organism: Anguilla pacifica (assembly GCA_039654925.1). NCBI lineage: Eukaryota > Metazoa > Chordata > Actinopteri > Anguilliformes > Anguillidae > Anguilla > Anguilla pacifica. The sequence continues at coordinate 10,681,947 of CM077291.1, read as the reverse complement.
AACCATCAGTTATTGCACATCCAATGATCATTTAAACCCCGTGTAAGTAAATCTCTGTTGGCAGGATTCCCCACTGCACTAGCTCCAAGAATCTGAGTGCCTTAGCATCAGAGCATGCCCGGTTCCCCCCTCTGGAACAGCTCCAAAAGGACAGACACGAATGAATCAAAACTCAGACACCTGTGGGGGCCAAAAAACTGCAGCCCACTCTACTTGGTAATAAACTGCAGTTTAAACACCGTCTCCCAGATAAACAAACTAAACGCAAGAGCCTTCTCAGTGCAGCCCAAGCTGCCCCCCCCCTCCCCCTCAGAATTCCCAGAATGCACTCTGGGCCCTTGTAGAGTGCGCGATGGTACATTAATAAAGCAAAAACAGGATCAAGCACTTTGACACTTGAGTACAAAAGCAGCTGTCCGGCAATTCGGCTCGAAACATCCCTCCGAACGGCTCTCACAGATTTGACGTTGGACTTGCGGATCATCGACATTTCTGTTCAGCTCAGCCGCCAGTTATGGGCAACGTGGAACCACTTTCACTGCTGCTGCACATTTAGCTAAACTACATCGTTAAATGAACACAAGAAAATATGTGTTTGGCTTCAGCTGTGAAACCATTCCTAATTTATAATTCAGTGGGTATTATAAAGGTACTGTTCAAGCCCTTGGCAAAAGATTTCACACATGCAGTATTTATGTATTTCTCTAAAGATATGATTCCAAATGAGAAGATTTACTTAATAATTTATGAATGTTATGAACATATTCTATTCCTTGAACCTCTTTATAGCACAGTTCATACCAGGAACTGAATAAATAAAATGGCAATTTTGAAAAAAATAGAAAATCATAATTATTGTGAAGAATTAGCTTTGATGTGTTCTCAATTGTTCACAAACACTTAAGCAACAAAAAATATGTATCTTGTATTTTCATATTTTGTAACAATGGAAGGCTTTTCTGATAATATTTTCAAATTTTGCAATACATATACCAATAATATTATACTCTAAAATTACACTCTAATGTATGCTGTATGCCTCTATAGAGTGTATATGGCAGTATATTTTCATTGTGTAAGGTGAAGTTCATCCTGCCTGTTGTTTTTCCACATAGCTCTCTTTAGTGATGCTCATGAATGTGGCTGTCTGAACCATTATGCATTTTTAGCACAGGCATCCCTTGTTTTTCCATAGTCACGTTTGGCCTGTATGATGCCTGATTGTTTGTGATGAGCTGCAGAAGACAGTCCAGTGTTTGGTCGCCAGTCTCTTTTCGGTTGTTCGGCCGTCGCCAAAAAAAACGATCGTTCCGCTCGCTTGCCTTTTTCGTTCGACGTGTCATTATCGGCTGAACCCCGCTTTCGCCTTGTGCCGCGCCGAAGCACCATTTCTCGCGCTCCCATGCCCAGATGTAACCCATAGCAACAGTTGCCCAAGATACGGTATTTAGAATTCTTTTCTAATGGCATTTGAAGTCTTGGAGAGGAGAGCCACTGAACACACATTGAAATGTTTACTCTCTTCCAATTCCCAAGGCTGCAGGAAAATGTGCTTGTGTTTCCGCCTCAGACAAAATAACCCTTGTTCTGCCTCGGTTATCAAAGGCCCCGAATGAAGAATAATGATTTTTAAATGACTAACGTTTTCAGAGTATAAATAACAAAAAGCCAGTAAGATTTGTAGACATGTAATATGTATAATGCGTCTTAAAGGGCTGCCAAGTCTATTTTTGTAATTCTGCATTCAAATGATTGATCGCAGTTGCATGCGGGCTTGTGGGGGGACTTGAGTACAAACATGTCAGGATAACGAATCACCAAAGAAAATGAATCATGCAAATATATCAACTTATTTTATTGCACGTATGATATCAGTATATACCAGTATTTAGCTTCTCGCAATGGCATGGGGAACATGAATGGAAAAGCACTGGTGTTGCATGTTAAAATATACATCAGAGAAAAGCGATAGAGTATATTTTACACGTGATTTGAATGCATTTATTTTATATAAAAGGTGCAATTATGGGGAAATGTAGAACATTTTGTTACATGCTGTATTTTATGTAAACATATTCACATGAATACATTGAAATAAAATATAGGTACTCACAGTGACATGGAGAATGTTAATGGGAAAGCTGGGTATTGTGTGCTTAAAAATACTTTGAGAAAAGCTGAAAAAATCTATTTTAAACATGACATAAATATATAACTTTTATATATAAAGTGCAGTCATGAGAAAATGTTGTAGAACTCAGGGTTTACCCCAGTAAAATAGTTAGCTGAGGGAGAAGGCCTCAGAGGGTGAGCAGTGGCGGTGTGTAGTGGGCAGCCATGATGTTCATGGCATAGCCTGCACCTGACCTGCTGAAAACATGGCTGCACCATGCCGGTTTTGTTAAATAGCGCCACTGTGCCTTTTTTCCCCTTCCATGGAGATCTGAGTCTGAGGTTTGATTGGTTTTTCTGATGTTCTGATGTTTGCGGAGGTGCTCGTGACTTCAGCTGGCATGGCACGCAAAAAATGATTCATTGTATTTTGGTTATTTCTATAGCACGAGGAAAACTCTCATAGTCTCTTTTGATGGTCAGATTTCCCTTGTTCTTTGGCTGTTCTACCAAATGACACACAACATTGTGGCAAGTCCTCCTACGTTTGTTGATTTCAGCGAATGAACAGTCAGTTCCAATCCGAACTCTAACCCAGTCCTCATGACTGAAAACCTGACAGGTACAGCTTGCTGTTTGCGGTCCCTCCATGTTTTTAATCTGTGAAATCACGAGTAGAGCTTTGTTTTGGCATGCATGGGTGCTCACGTGTGTACGACTCCCAATAAAACAAAGAACATGCAAAGTAAACAAAGCAGCCGTTTATACAAATCAAACCAAAGTCAACGTTTAACAACAGGGATTCCACGAAGGAAACCATGCTACGCTGTGATGTTGCCTTTGCGGTGTAGCAAGTGTACGTTTTGTAGCATTCCTTTTTACCCAGCGCTCACGTCCCAGACTGTGTACAGTTACCGTCCCAAGAACATTAGGGAAGTACTGTTTGTGCGTCTGTGTGCGCGTGGGGGGGGGGGGGTGTGGGGGGGGGTGTGGGGGCGGATTATGTCCCAGATCTAGGCACAGTTCTGCATTGTTGTTGTGTTTGCACACCCCAGCATGTATCAGTCCCCATTTTACAAATACTCACTGCAGCGTTCTGTTAGCAGCAGGTAAATTCGCCAACTGTTTTTTTTAAATTCTTCTACACTGTAGAATGTTCTGTTAAATCAACTCTTACAGCGTACATATGGTCCCAATAGGACTCATATGTACTCTGTAAGAGATTAATTAACACTGGGCCTTTCACTGTCTAACTGCTCATTCTCATGTTGACTGCTGGGCCTGACTGTCCACCAGCCGTAGTGGCCATTTCCAAAATGCTGGAAGGCCGAGACTGAGCCGCTAGTGGGCCACTGTGAGCTTGCTAGCTGGGACTGACACCAGCAAACACAAGTAAAAGCGCACAAACAAGTTTTTAGCATCACTGCTTTATTACAACAATGCAACAAAAATGCAAAAACTTTGATTATTTTTTTATAAATCTCCCCACACCTTCCCCACCAAATCGATACTTTGTAAAATATTCCTCGATCACAGAAAAATGGCCTCTCTTTCTTGTTTCCTTTACTCAGTCCCCGTACTACACAAGATAGTCCTGACACTGCTTCCAGTGCCTGTGCCCAACCCACTGAAGAAGAAGAAGAAGAAAAGAACAGGAAGTGCTGGTTAAAATGGCAGCGCGGAGTGGAGGCGGGTGAATGGGGCGCTAAGCGGTTCAGCAGGCGGGGCCGGACGCAGAGGGCCTGGCGAGGTACGAACGTCCCTGTGCCCCCCCCCCCCCCCCCCCCCCGAGGGCTCCCGCTGTCAGTCACTGTGCCAGGGGGAGGAGCTCCTCCTTCGGAATACTTGTAACGCGAGACCGACAGAGCGCAGTTCTGTCGCGTCCACGGGCGCGTGGCGGAGTGCCAGCTCTGCACCGTGGCCCCGCTGCAGGCTCAATACGCAACGGTGGCACCCCCCACCGCCGACCCGTCAGAGCCAAATTTCCTGCCCCCCGCAGAGCGCCCATGAAACACCTCCTGAAGAAAAAATAGCAACACCTTCAGTTCAATAGGCTTTCTATTGAACAAGCCCCCATGCAGCAAGCTTGATGTACCTTTGGGATGGGAGAGTGGGGTTTTTCGAACGTATTTACTTGTTTGAACCAATCAGAAGAGTCTGAACCAATCCGATGTTTAGTGCACATTACTGAGTCATTGATAGTATATGAGATCCTGCTCATTTTTTTTCGTCTTTGAAAATAATAAATATAAACCCCAGCATTGCAGGCATGCATATGTGCCATGTCTCCACTGAAGAGGGCAGCGTTTATCACAGGAAGCTCAATCTTCTCTACAAAAAATAGGAGAAAAGCAGGCTTTTTGGCAGGAATTGCATGGACAGTATTTGTACCAGCCCTATTCACTAATCCAGTGTACGGCAGAGTATGGTCACATGATGAAGCAACATCACCATTAGAATTTTTGGAGATTTCAGTATGTTATTGAGATACATTGGTGCACACTCATGCAAATATAACAATAAGGTCTGTATTCATATTCATAGACATATTTCCTTTGACTTTGAGAAATTTTACAAGTCAACTTTAACTCAGTTTGTGAAGATCCAAAAATGTCACTTTTAAAGCAATTCTAAATTGCTTTTAATGCTTTGTTAGGGTCGTAATGAAAACCTACGGGGCGGTAGATTTGCAGGAAGAGGGTCGGTTAGCATTGCTGTAGAAGTATCTGTAACTTGAATCATGATATGAAAAAGGAAATTTTCATTTCCCAAACAACATTTGCTGCTTTGAGCATGAAATATTTTAAAATCTGTCACTTTACCGGCAATAAAAACATTGCGTACTGCAGTAAAGCCTGCGTGCCGTTATGTTGTCAAGATAACCGAATGACGATGATCAAGATTCAGGGCGGTAAAACAGCACTTGTAAATTATGACGCTTGACTTCATGCTATTGTGTTGCTCGGCATACATTAAATTCACTCAAGAAAGCGTCATTCTGTGAATGATAGAATGTTGAGGCTGTGTAGTGCTCTGGTGTGGAAACAGGGGATGTAACTCAAAGATTGCAGGTTCAAATCCAAGTTTTTGGTTCTGCCGTTGTGCTATCAGTCAAGGTCCTTAACCTGAAATTGCTTCAGTAAATATCCAGCTGGTGAACATCAGATATGGGGTTAGTTTATATTTTATCTTGCGATGGAGGGATCCTCCCCAGCGAGGTGCTAGTTTGGAACCATCGGCTAAACTCTGCCGCAGAGGCATCGTCAAATAATACGGGGATTATCAGAAAACTCTGCGGTCTCTCCAGATCAGCAGAGCGTGCAAAGAAACAGTTCGAAAGGTTAAGCCACTTCTGAGATGTCGGAGAAGTGCCGGGGGTTGTCTGAAACCAAATGAAAAAGCAATTTTTTAAACAAGAAAGGAGGGCATGCCACAGCAGGACGTTCCATTTAGTAAAGGAACCCTTTCTTCCAAATCAACTGTGTATTTCTCAAAGTACGATTTCGCCTGCGTGACATGTACGAATGAGCTATATCCCAGGGTATTCTGTGCGCAATTGCACGGCTGCATTCAAAGTCTGGAGACGCAGAGGAGCAGGGCTTACAATACACCGTTGTCTGGTATAAATACGGTACAGTATAACGCCTTTTCCATGTGTGCGCGACCAACAAACCCGACATTGAACGTCGCGCTGATTGCTTAAGCACTCTCTAATGAAAGCGTTCGAACCGGCCGGCTAAAAACATGAGCGCCAGTCCCAGACATCTGCCTCATATGCTTTCTGTTTATACATTGATCTGTCTGGGGGATCGGAGCGTATTAGCGTCCGTGGGGCACCTTAAATCGAGAGATGTGACACACTGAACTTGTGTTTTGTTCGCAAGGGAGGGGGGGGGGGGGGGGGGGGGCGACGGTATGGCAAAGTCCAGAACACAAATATAAAGAACAGAACGATAAATCAGGGACATTCTATAAGGATCATAGCGATGCTCATGTGATGCAGCAAATCTTATTTCTGGCTGGTGTTTCTGAGAGCAAAAAAAAAAAAAAAAGAAATTGAAATGGTTTTCAAATGTACTAGAGTTCAAACTTGAATCAAGTGGTAAAGACAAAGTGAAGATGCAGCGGAAAAATGGGCACTTAACCTCGACATTGTTTTAAGAAGTAAGCAGGAAGACATAAAACAATAGCAGATGATGTTAAAATATGAGCCAAGTAAATAAGTAACCCTTGAGTGCGGTCGGTCGAATGTACGCTCAGTCAATCCCCCTCAGATAGAACGCGCTCTTGAAGACTTGACATTGTGGAAAAACACGTTAAGTTACGCTTTCATTCACGTGGACTTCAAAATTAAGTCAAACGTTAAAGCGAGCGAAGGTCGCAAAATGTTGATATCAGAAGCTCGTACGGGCTTGGGCAAGCGATCTGGAAAGGGAGTTCATATGTGTCGAGGAAACGCGTAAATACTTCTTAGCTTGTGGTTCCCCATCCCGGCCCATATCATGCTGAGCCGGTGGTTCTGTAATGCCCCTTTTCCTTTGTAAACAAACCCATGTCCATTCTTGGGTGAAAAACAGAGAAACACCCTTGACGGCATGTTAAAAGTAGACGTGTTGAGGGCTGGTGCTAGATAGCTATAATTACACTGTAACTTTCCCAGTCGGGGAGAGTTCATCCAGACCACTGCAGACTCGATTCATTTCAAAAACAGCACTGGCCATGTCGGTTTCAGACAGGAAGCAGTGAAAAGTGAGCTATGCTAATTGCTCAGCCTACTGTAAACAATCACATATACATATATATGTATAGTGCAGTCCGTAAGTTTTTGGATAGTGAGCCATTTTTTGTTGTTTTGGTTCTGTATTCCAGCACTTTTTGTACTCCAGGACATTGGATTGGAAATTAAACAAAGAATATGAGGTTAATGTGCATACTTGTGCATGGGCTTTAATTTGAGGATATTTACTTCCATACCAGGTGATCTGTGTTGGTATACAGCCCTACCATTCTTTAAATCATTAAATTCAAATCAATTTTATTTGTATAGCGCATTTTACGGAGAACTTCCACAAAGACACTTTGCTGAGTAGCAGAAAAAGAGCAAGAAACAGTGAAAAAGAGCAAAAACCAGGCCTGAACACCCAAATAGCAAGCACATGAGGTAAAAAAAAAAAAAAACTCCCATCCTCCATTGGCTGGCCTGGTGTGAAGTGGTGGCAGAATGGAATGTAATTAAAATGGGTTGAAGTAGAAGTCCAAATTGTATAGTTCAGTATCGTGTAGTTTAGAGAGGCCGGGTGATGCGTCTGGCTCTCTAGGCTGCATCAAGGTACGGGCAGGGGAGGAACAGGGCCGCAGTGGTCCACGACCGTGGAGCGAGGAACAGTTCTGGAGAGATCCCATGAACTCAGGATGAGGAAAACAAGGCTGGAACGGTCTGTGTACTCCGTATTTATTTATTTATTATTTATTTATTATCCTTTATTTAACCAGGAAGGTCCCATTGAGATACAATATCTCTTCTGCCAGGGAGTCCTGGTAAAGATGGCAGCAGGAAAATAAAAGTTTCATATTAAAAACATACCAAAGAAAATAAAAAAATAAAAAATAAAAAATAAAAATAAATAAATTTTAAAAAATGACGTATGAGGGAGGGGCAAGAGCCGCAGGTATAAAGAAGCAGAGAAGATGAGGTTAGGCACTGTAAAGATTGTCAACACACAGAGTACAGGCACTGGAGCCCCAAACCAATTTTAATTTATACTCTAACCCTGCAGGGTTAACTCTGATCATACATTACTGCACCAGGCTAAACTACAAAGTGTGTCAGGTCCATTAAGGCCAGCTTGACACTTGACGCTAAGCTACTGAGTGTGTCAGCTGTGTAACAGCCCGCTTGACACTTCGTATGTGTGTAAACAACCCAATAACAAGTGCTCCTTTGTAGATTTGATAAGTGAGCATCTGGTCCTGCTGGCTTGAGTGGCAGTACTGCAAGTATGCCCAGGCCTTCTCAGCAGTCCAGACAACCGCATTTAACTTCATAAACTTCATGATTAAACTTGACCGTGTGAATTGCTAACTATAGGATTGGCTGCAGAGGTAGGTTTTAAGCCTACACTTAAAGAAAGACAGAGAGAGTGTGTCTGAAGCCTGCACATACATAATGGGATTGTTCCAAAAGGAGCTCTATAAGAGAAGGCTGTACCACCCATTGTAATTTCAGATATACATGAAAATTTCACACAACCAGAATCTTGAGAACGAAGTAATCTTGGAGGAGAGTAAGAAATAAGTAACTCACTATGATATTCTGGAGCCAAACCATTTACAGCTTTACAAGTTAATAGCAGAATCTTATAGTCAATTCTGAATTTTATGGGCAGCCAGTGAAGAGATTTAGATATTTTCTTCTAGTGGAAGAATGCCACTCTTATGATATTATTAATGTGGGCCTGAAAAGAGAGATCTGAGTAAGAAGTTATGCCAAGGTTTTTGGTTATGCCAACTGCTTTGGCGGAGACAGAGAAGCCATTTATATTTAAGGAAAACTGTAGCAATTTGTCTCTATGAGATTTTGGACCTACTACCGGCATCTTGTGTTTGTCAGAATTCAACTTGAGGACATTTTGGGTCATCCAAGCTTTTACATCTTGGAGACAGGCCTCTCATTTGTCTAGCGGATCAACTTCGCCTGGTTTAGAACATATTTAAAGTTGCGTATCATCTGCGTAGCAGTGATAATTAGCACCATGTCCTCTTATGATATCCCCAAGGAGAAGCATGTGCAGAAAAATGAGTGAAGGACCCAGCATAGATCCTTGAGGTACACCAAAGTTTACGTTTTAATATTCAGATGAGTTTTATTTTCCATGATACAACACTCCAACAGAAACACACATTAACACAAATGAATGTGAAAGCAAAACCGTGAAGGCCATCTGCTGTGGTCTTTATAACAGTACTGGCCCTCCTAATGTACTGGCCTGATGAAGCGAGATTAACATTGTCGGCAAAGGGACTGCATGGTGATCTATGATATCAATGAAATCAGTGTCCTGTTCCAGTGTGTAGATGGGCTCAGTTTATGAACTGTGGTGTTTTGAGAAGCAACAGCTTGATATCATACTGTATGTGCTGGAGTTTGTGTGCACGCTATCAAATTGCCAATAGAGGTTGCATTAATGAATGAGGTTGATGAGTATGACTGTGAATTGAAAATTTGGATAAAGGGGGACAGAAGCTTAGTAAAATGAAAAATTTGCAAGCAGGCGCATTGGTAGATAGCAGCTTTGGTAAAGTAAACCTCAACTATATATATATATATATATATATATATATATATATATATATATATATATATAATTTTTTTCTTTAAGACTTATTTTGAAAGAGTGCTACTCAGCTGGTACTATATGTGAAGCAAATCGTTTGTTCAACTGTGGTTTGTTTTGTTAGCTGTGAAGCCAGTTAGCCCAGACAGAACCATAAAGTATGAAATTAGATAAATTCATAATTCCTTTGCACATCCTCGTGAGTACATTTCACATTTTAATAGTTCCCTCACTGACCTGGCATTTCCTCCAGAAATTATCCTTGTACTCTCTACACAAAAATCTCCTTCTGCATGCTTTTCAATGAGTCACATTGTGTAGCCTTTAATATATTACTTCAGTTGAGTTATGAGTGATTTCCGAAGTACAATTTTACCATTTTTTAAATGTGTCCTCATGACTGTCCTAAAGTTTAACCGTGCGTGGTTTTGTACACTTATTTACATGGATGCACACACACGCACGTACACACACACATGCATATTTTATTTGAAACCTTGGTTCATTTTTTGAAAAGAGACTTCAATTATTGCTCTGTGAAAAAGGAAGAAAAATTTGAATGTTCGTAAGTAATCTTGTAAAAAGCCACGAGAATCAGGTGTTACATGCAGCACAGTGATCAGAAGAGTTGAAAGTGTCCCCAAAAATGCAGCAATGTATTCAACATATGTGGCATCCTTGTTAGAGTCACTTTGAAGCTGAAAAAAGCTGGATTTGGATTTTATGGTGTTAAGCCCACCTCAGTTATTGAGCAGATCAATTGTGGTAACACTCTCTTTGATTGACTCTTCATAAGGGCTATATAACTCCTTCATAAGCAGTCCATATACGTTCACAAATCATTGTCAATAACTGTAAATGGGCATATGATATGTGCCACTTGGTATGTCAGGGTAGTGTCACCGTCGGTATCAGTGATGACATAGCATGCTGTAGCCTACTTCTATTTCCCGTTATTGGCATAAGAAAGTATTCATGTATATGTAGTGCTTATAAAGGTTCTATGTACTGTTTATGAATGAGTTATATAGCTTTTATTGAGGCTCATTCATGTTATTCTTGTTGTTGGTGAGAATGGCACCATAGGAAGTTTGCCATGACCACATTAAAGATAACAGGTCGAAGGATCCTCACATCATACATTGTGTATGTAAGGAGGTATGTAACAATATTGTAATCTCATTTGAACAATTAAGTGTTTACACCTTGAATGTATTTTTTTTTTCCTAAGTTGTTCTATCTGTTCACTGTCATTCAACTCCCCATTATACCATCTACCCAAACTTTTCACTGGCTTGTCCCTTATAGATGGAATTTCTTCCTCATCTATGTAAAACTTTTGCTCTATTACCTTCCCTCATGAAATGCTTCTCGACTTACTAGGCTTAATCTTCATCCTAGCCCATTTAAGATTCTCATTTAACTTCTCTAGTAACCTTTTTGTGCAAGGCACTGTCATGGTCACCAGTGTCATGTCATCCATGTAAGCCCTAATTGGTGGGAGGCGCAGCCCGCCCTGCCGTGTCTCCCCACCCACTGCGTGCACTTTGATGCTCTAATAATGACTTCCATCACCATTGTGAATGCTAGTGGGGAAATAGTACACCCTGCCATAATACCTATCTCTAGTCTCTGCCATGCTGTTGTAAAATCTGTAGTGCTAAACATTTCTCATTCAGATGCTTCATGAACCTGGTGAATTGTTTCCACGTGTTTCCGAAGACTGCCCTATACATTGTTCAGCCTCTATATAAAGTGCATGAAATATACACACAGAACCCTGTGTTATCTGGAACATGCATCAGTACTGCTGCTGTTCGTGCGCTGCGTTTTTAAACCACTTCAAAATCGACGTTTTAAAAGCTTCCATTTTACAACCGCCCGCCGCTCCTGTTTTGACAGCGAGCAGCTCCGGGCGCTCCGGTGCTTCGTTCTTGTGTCCCGTCCGGGCCCCTGAGTTTTTTATGTGTTGTTCCGTCGACCCCGGGAGGGCCGAACGCCAGAACCCGCGCGACGCGCATTAAAACTTAAATTAAAACCGGCTTCCTCCTGTCCTAACGGCCCGTGTTGTTTTCTTTCACACCCAACCAGCTGTAGAGACAAAACTGTGCACTCAGGAATACCACCGCGGAGCCAGGTTGTTATTTCATTTTTATACAGGACACGCTGTACCTCCTTAGTAGTAAATGAAATTGTAAATTAAGTTTTCCTTTCTGTTCTTTCTATGAAAACCTGCCATACATTTGAATACTAAAAATTAATATTGAATATTAAAAATACATATTTTTTTTTCGTCCAACATTATTATTGTTCCTTTTTGTACGGTAGCGGTGTGGTGTGTAATCTCCCCTGAGGCCTGAGAACATGTTATGGGCCTAGTATTGCATTGCGTTTAGGCCAGTACAGTGGCGTTGGACAGTAGAACTGTGGTTATGATGTTGTACAGGTTCTGTGAAAACTAGGCCAGGCATTGAAGATCCGTATGGACATCACACACATACAATATGTATGGTGGAGGTACACAAACTCATAGTCCCATTGCTAAAAATACAATCGTACACACTTTTACAGCTGTCCCTGTACCTAAAGAGGAAAGAATCTCCCTCACCGAACATTCTACTGTGCATATACAACCAGGCATCTCCAGTATTATTTGGCAAGCCCACCCGTAAGCCTGTCAGTTATTATAACAGTATGCCACAGTTCTGGCAACCGTGTTGTAATTCTAGATTTACAACAGAGCGTAGATCACTTTCAGTGTTGTAGCCATATAGCGCTCAAATGGGTAGGCATCCAGACACCTGCTTTTATTTCCTGTAGGATCTGAATGATGGGAGTTTTAAAAAACATCCATTCAGATTTATTTCTACGGAGGAGCACATTATTCTCTGGGCTTGAGTGCGCACGAGGCATAGTGCTATTTATTCAGCTGTACGCTCGCGGAATAAACCCCAAATTTATTTCGGGACGCTTCAGTATAAATGAATGGCAACAATGTGCGCATCTCATCCTGGATGTCCCTGGTCTCGCGTTGCATAACAAAATAAACAGCAATAAATCACCTTTATGCGAGAACTGAACCTTTACCGAAAAATATATATATAAACAAAAACAATCAATCGATTTCTGTATGTGAACGGTCAGGTCAAACTGTCATCAAATGGTACTATTTAATCTGTGAGGCACATAAAAAGATAATAATAATTAGAATCATACAATATAGACTATGTCAGATGTTGGTAATGCCACTAGACAAGTGGCTGAAACCTGTGTGTTTGTACACAGTCAGGCGTCCATTTTGGGGCTAGCTCCCGTGGTTATTGCGCTTGTACATAACTAACAGAGAGCTAAGAGAGCTAAGCTAAGATATCACCGTGTTTTAAACCAGCAGCACCTTCGTCTTTCCCCGAATTGGAAAAAAAAAAAGCCATTCCCCCTCCCTCAAAATTCAGCTCGACTCAGGTTCACATTATCTTGATTTCATACAAGATCTGTCCAGCAAAATGTCTGTACAGTCCTGATATTTTCCCCAAGCTTCTTCATTACTTTCTTTATATTTTTGCTTTTTACTTGCTTTTTGGCACAGATATAGTTAGCTCAGAACCATCAGCAACATTTCACTATTACAGGTAATAATACAAGTGCTTGGTGCAGTCTTTGTTTTCCAGCAAAACCAAACATAAACTGTTTAATAAGCGTACACAAATTTTATTACCGTAAAAATAATTCTTTGACCCATTAATCTTAAGTGCTTTAAATGTTTTCTGTGAAGAAACCTCTTAATTCATAAATATGATGTCTCATGAGTGTATCAGACACAGCTTCTGTGCATCACTTTCCATGTAGAAGTGAGATGTAAAAATGGTGGAGGTGTAACTCACTTTGCAGGTGTCACAGAGGCATAAATCAGCTAAAGGGCTGAGCAGCCATCGTAGGTGAAGCCGGCTGAGGTGGAAAATCAACATTCCGCATGTGAAAGTCCTCCCCAGTATTTTATTTTTCCATTTACCTGGATTTTCTAATTTGCACAGTTCTTCTTCAGCCAGGAGATAGAACTAATGTGTGCAATCAGCTGGCCGAGTTCATGGATGGAAGAAACACATGAACTCGTGTGTGGGTCATGAACACGTGAAGGGGTCAGATGGACTTCTACTTTCTGACTGCTGGACTTTCCACCTCTGTGAACAAGTGGGTTGTCTTTTTGTTGTTAGGTGGTTTGAGGCATATAAGAAGCTACATAGTGGACAAAGTGGTGAAACCAGGGGTGTCAAATTCCAGTCCTGGAGGAATTTGCGGCCTTGAAAACAACGTGTTTGGGTTTTTTAGCCAATCAATGAGTAAAATAAGTCTCTGGTGCTGACACATACCAAAAAACCAGCAGACTATGCGGCCCTCCAGGGCTGGTGTTTGACATCCCATAGGTATTTAATTCTGACAAACCTTGCTCAAGTAGCTGCTACACTGATGGAACATGTTCAGCAAAGGCCACGGTCTGAATCATAATCCCATAAATCGGACATGTGTAAGCAAACACGTTCAAATCTCCACAGTAAAATAAATTGGGGTTAATTCACAGCGTGGTACAAAAATTAGGAATTACTTGCAGCTGCAGCGGTTCCAGTGGTTCTATAACTACAGCTCATAAAGTTTATGTTTTTACAATTGTGTTAAAATAAATTTTTTTTTAAACGAAAGTCTTTTGTGCTCATTGAAAATAAGGAAGTGATTTTAGCCCAGAGCTGCATTCCTGCTGCATACAGATGATGAGGCTGCTGGGATTTTTTAAAACTGCTGTTTAGGAGGCATGTGACCGAGGGAACGCTGTTCTGCTGATGGACGTCTCTTCTGTATCTGGCTCCCCTGTTCTTTCCCTGATCCCAGTGCTCCCCAACAAGGGCCGATCCGGTCCAGGATTTCCTTCCAACCTCCGTTTCTTAATTGTTTAATCGGCTCGGTCATTTACTCCGATCTGGATTTAGGCATGAGCCACAGCTGCGGACTACGTGTGTCCTCGGTGAAAATGCTTTTGATGAATGTGGTATGATATTGGAGTAAATGTGTGCACTGTTGTACACAGCTGTTTGGAAATCTAAGCCAGATTAACTGGTTGGACCGAAAACCAGAACACCCACCCTCCAGGACAGGAGTTATACAACTATAAGACATATGTGTACTAGTTTCATGGTGTAATTATAAATGTTTCATAACAGCATTTTCTAAACAATGCTGCAATATACTACTCCTAATTATATTTGTCATTGCATCTTCAAAATGGTTCACATATTTACTGTGAATTACAGCGCGTTCAGTTTCAGTGAAGGTATTCCTCCAAGGTTATGGCGTTTGGTACGCAGCCACAACGCCGAGAGATGAATTCTATCATGGTCATGGGCAGCTATCGCACAGGGATGACAGATAGCATGGCACAGAAACCTGGTCGTTATGGTGAAGGACACAGCTATACTGATACAAAGTACAGAAGTGCTGAGGGACAGCTGTAAGTGAGATTCTGCTCCTCCTTGGTTTGACTGCAACTGACTGTAACATTGAAGTAGAAGGCTGTGCAGGTGCTCTGGTCAAACACACAGGAGCGTCGTCTCACCCTGGGGCCCGAGCGCACGGCCCAGAGGTCAAACGGTCGGCATTCCAGGCTACGGGGGCCGGTGCCGTCACGGCGACTCCGTCGAAACGGGACGGCAGACGGGGCGTGGCCGCGCTGCTTTATCGCTCGTGCGGTTTTAACGTTCCAGCGCGAGGGGAACCGTCTGCGGGGCGAAACGGTGCTGCGACGCTGCAGAACGTAAACAAGGCAGGGCTTAAAAATAGACCGCGATTCTATCATTTGAGAAGTAAAATGGCAGACCGTGAACAGATTCCAGTGTACGTTAATCTAAAAAAAAAAGAAAACAAGGCCAGCAATTGCTTCCCTTTCATTATGAATTTTTTTTTATTTTTATGCCTGATTCTGCTTTGAACACGTAGTAGCGGACAGTGCTGTTCTGTCTGCTGGCACATAGGGTCTTTGGCAGGACGTTGCACTCGTTATTTTAATATTTAAGTCAATGAGAACAGAAACGCCATCTATGCCCTTGATGACTAATTATGATTAGCCTGTTTTGGTAATCCTTGTGTTACAAAAAAATTGTATGAAGATCCATTACCATTCTTTATTATTATTTTTTGTGACAATGGTTGTCTGTTCTGATGATATTTTTATCATTTAATGATAATAAGACATAACAGACATTTTTTGGAAATAAAAACCGCTGCTTGTAATGAACTATATCTTATAATTTTATATTGAGAATTGTATTGAATGATAAATTGGAATATATTGGAAAATGAACTTATTGTCACTCTGGTATATATTTGAATATATGCAACATCTCCATATATTCAAATATGTTATTCAGTATATTGCAAAATATTTTGTGATATATGGTGAGATATTTTCATGGCATTAGGGTCATGTAAGTAATGGGTCATGCCTGAACATACAACAAACATAATGACAGGCTGTTTTCTCCTCCTGAAGTATTCGTTCAAAGCATTAATTAATTATGAAGTTATATAAAATATAATTTATCTGCATTATGTATGTTTATTACAAAATATTTTTCTTTCCCTGAACATGGCACATCTTTAGTTTTTGTGGTCACAAACACAGACAACACCGGTCTTACATTTATATGATCTGCCTTCACAGGACCACTACTGTTCATCCTGAAACCGGAGAAAATGACCAAAGCAAGAAACTTTTAGATGCTAAATATAAAATATAATGAAGAGGGTAGTGTTATGACAGTTGCTATATACACAGGGCATGTTTTAAGTTTCTGCTATCCAGATTATCTATGAAGTAATTACGCTGTAAATAAATGCTTTATGCACTCGTATGTCTTTTATATATTATGTAACTACTGAAATAACAGAAAGGACGTTGGGAAATTGAGGCTTTTACTGTTAAACGGAATGGCTGCGTGTGGGGTGAAGGCATTATTTTTTAAAAACAAACGTCTCCGCGTTAACTGATGGAGTGCATTTTACTCTGATAGAAGAGTATATTTTCATTCCTTGTGGTCTAATTCAAACACTGGTAGAGTGTAATTAACACTGAACATTTTAAACAAGCATGGCTGTAACCTTATCTGTGTGTCCCCTCCCTATTATATTTTGTGCTAGGCTGTGCAATTTGACATAATAAAGACGAGCCGGAGTATATTCCAAAGGTACACTGCAAAGTATTACAAATGTCTGGTATGGGACATTTAGTACCTTTTAGTACATGCATTGTTCTGCTTATTTTGTACAATGTTTTTAAAAAAATATTCCTTATTATACAATTACCTGAAAAATATGTGTAAAAACTAAATGAATGGACGTGTGACAGTGACTAACATCTATTTTACCATTATATTTTAAAACTACATTTCCTAAACATGTGGTTGTAATAATTCAACATTTATTTCTACGAGATGAGAATTTTGTACAAAGCATAGCAGCTAGCCAGCTTTATTTATGCTCTTAACAATTCATGCCAGATTTCCATCCCCTTAGCATTGTAACCTGTGGAAAAAGACATTTCAACAATTATGTCTCATTTACTGAATGAGACAGCTGAGCTGCTAACCTGTCATATAGCATATGCTCACCTTATGCATTTTGTTTTGCTTGCTTGGTAGTAATGTTTGAAATATTTTGCTCCAATCAAGTATGTTGTTTGCTTCGAAATTTGATTACACGCAGTTAAAATACATTTCACAGCTCACAGGAAATGCGTGTAAATTCAGCAAGTAGAATGGCAACGTAGAACTACAAAACTACAAACAGAACTACAGAACTACAAAACCGCACACTACCAAGTTGATTAAATGTCTTTGAAATGTAACACATCCCACAGGCTTCGTAACGGTTGCATTTTGGGCTTTTGAAGCGAGCCACAGATTGAATGGGGTCCAGTAGGAGATTTAGGGTGAATTCAAGAGAACCCTTGAGTCTGCCATTCTGAGATACTGTTACATAAACACATCTGATTTAGGACTATGCAAAACACTCATTATTTGACTTATTGAGAAGTGTTCGCAGAAGGATTCGATTTCATCGGAAAATCTCGGGGTGCCGGCTCTGTGTGAAGTGGTTAGACATGCTGAAGCAGTGTGTGTGTGTGTGCACTTAAAAAAAAAAAAATCATTACATTACTAAACATGCTTTTTAGGACCAATTCTTTGCTTGCAGGATAAGCAAAAAATACAAACCAGCAACACAGGGAGAACTGGCAAAGCACTGGAAAAGAGCCAATGGGTGAAAAGTGTGTCAGTGTAACTGCAAGTAAGACAGATTGATAAAGAGGCGGTCAGAACAGGAAAATAACTGCTTTCTAGAACAACTTCCAAGACGAACAGAAACAAAATAACCGATAGACTTCGTGGCAACATCTTTTGGTAAAAATAAAAAGAAAACAATGAAACAGAAAAGAGAATAAATAGAGAGATGGATAGTGGCCTAATAGCACTGCTGGGTTTTCTGTTTGTGGCAGGTGCAGACCTGGGTCAAATAGGTATTTGTTTTGGATTCAAATACTTTTCTACGCTTTACTGACCTTGTCTGCTGTATTGGAACCAAGGAAATACTCTCGGAAAGTACAAACCCCGCCTTTTGGTCATATTGGCAGGCTTTGACCCAGATCAGGACAGGTGAGTAGGAGGCCTCTCATGCACTTTCTGCTCCTAAGCCTGGGTATGATAGATAAAGCCTTCAGGCCCCTCTGCTCACGATATCTGTTACCAGTAGGATTCTGGCAACGAAGACAGGTACGAGTGCATGTCCCTGTAAATTACTTAGGAAAAGGGAAGGAAAATGGTTGTTAAATATGAAATATCACAACATATCTGGGGAGATAGAAGGGGTTTGATTAATCTGTCTGTGACTCTGTGAAATACAGCCAGAGAACAGATAATCATCAGCTTTCCTGCTTAGCCTCGTCACTCACGTTTACCGTCTGTAGTGGCTGTGTGCTATGCCTTGGTTTCCCATCATGCACCGGGTGTCTTAATCGTTGTTTATTTTCGATCCGTCTTTCAAAAAAGTGCAGGAACCATAACAGGAACTGTTTTCATATAAATAGGACATTTGTAATGCTTAAGAAAGAATAAAACATGAAAAACCAGGAGTAAGAAAAGATTTTTGGTCTACAATCAATCCAATCAAAACATCAGTCTTTCTGACTCCAATGCTGGCCACAAATGTAGGGGGAAATAACTGAAAGAAACATAGGATCTGTGCTTGGTACAGGAGTGTATTTTCTCCCTGTGAGACAAAACAGTGAATTGTCTCTTGCCAGGTCCAGACCAGTTTTCACATTAAAAATGTGATTCTGCTACTGCTGCTATTGCTACTTCTTATATTAACAACGAGCATGATAATGTAATGAATAAGCATAATAATAACTAAATACAATTATACTGTATATAAACCTGTTTCTTCTAATGTGAAAATACGTTCTCAGTGCTAAATGACCAGTGAATGAGAAATAAAACCATGTGGTCTGCCTCTCTTGAGACTGAATGGGAGCTTGTAATTCTTCTACTTACCAGAAGAGGGCTGGAACTGTCTGCTCAGGGTCATTTCACATGCAACCTTGATCACCAAAACCAACGAAGACACACGTGGTTAATTTATGGGTTTGTTCTTAACTTTCATAAATAATTCTGAAAATGAAAACAACGACAAATTAACTAAATAATCCATCTGTCACAAAGCATGTGACACGGGCTGTAAATCCAGAGCTAAACGGATCTAATTTGTGGAGACGAGTTAGATTTCGCCATTAGAAAATGGCGAAGTTACTATCAACTGTCTTTGTTAAATACATACGTTTTCAGCCATAACTTTTTGCCATCGATTTTGATGTCAGAACATATATTACATTACTTCCCTATATTTAATACACATCTGCAAGCCATTTCAGTAGAGAAGTGCTGGCAGACCCTAAACCAGAATGCCTTAGGAGTCTGAGCCGCACTGATACCAGTTATCATAGCATATGGACTCCAATCTTATCATCCAATAATCTTTTTCTGTTCTCGTTCTCATTCTTTATGGAAATTGATTTTACAATATGTGTGGATAATTTTGGTAATATGTTCAATATATCTCACAGTAATATTTGAAAGAAATATGTGCAATGTCTGAAAATAATGTTTTATATGTAGCTTTATACATATTATTATATTATGGTCTCAACAACACATTTTATTTCAATCTATTCCTGAATATTCAGTTGTTTTTGTTAATTATGCAATCAGAAATTATTGGTAGACGTTATTTATTATTTAGGAGATACTATTTTCAAAGCTCTGGTCATGATTGCATGCATATAGTGATCTATCTGAAAATATTTGATTCATCGAAAGTAAGTTTTTTTTCATTTTAAAAACATAGTTTCAAGACGCAAAACATATGATTTGTGTTTTTAAAGGTCCGCTTTAAGGAAACCCTCTCAAAGTACAAATGTCTCTCCATACAGAGCATGCACAAAAAATAAAAAATTCTTGTTCCTAAAATAAAACAGATATTTAACTTGGCTGGTGGAATGTTTCAGCTTCTGATGGTAATGATATTATAAAATCACTGCCGGACAGACCCCATAAATAACTGGACAGTGCTGTTTCCAGACAGACGAAATATGGGGAAACGCCACATACAAATATGCGCTTTTCAGACACGAAGCCCCTTCTTTCGGAATGTGTTTTCAAAGTCTGAATAACGAAACGCGTACCGCAGAACAAGACACGTTGTACCAGTACATCCATGCACCGACACGGCGCTGATCTATCTATTTATTTACGTATTTATTTTTACTCCTAATCAGCTGTTTTCAATTTACTGGCATTTTAAAAACGTATTCCTCTGGAGAGGAATAAACCCTTTCTGAAGAGAATTTTACTGGCATGTCCGTCGTATTTCTCATTTAAATGTGAATCTGTTAACCTTCAGCGAAATTATACACTACTCCAATTGTTTATTTTATTTATTGATTAATTTTTTACTGATAACTAAGTTATCCTTGTTCATTATGGGACTTTTGACATGTCGTATGATATGTAAAACTGCAAGGTGGCATTATAACATTCAATTTTTAAAAATGTATATATATATATATATATATATATATAGAGTTTTTTTATTTATTTTTTTCTACCCGAGATACATAATCATTCATATATCTGACTGACCATAAAAATGTAAACTGTATTGGGATTCTGACATGCTGACCACAGCTGATTTTATGCAATAACAGTGAACTACTGACCACGCTGTGCGGCTGCGTTACTGTTCTAGTGAATGTCCAGTGCAACACACGCTTAAAACTGGAGTTCAAAGGTCAGGGTTGAATCAGAATTTGTCCTTAACTTCCGCTGTTGATTATGGATGCAGTCGTTAGTATTTTCCTGCGATTGTTTCCCCATTCGCTTGTATTTATTTTGCAGCCGAAAGTGTCTTATTTCAGGCCTCGTTTTGGTGCGGTATGTGTGTTGTGTAAATTCCCTGTAAATTCACGATTCCTTCTGGCTGCGCCTTTTGGCAGAAGATTATCGGCGAGATTTTCGGATCGTTTTCCTGGCGCTGTCGCCCGGGGAAACGGTCGGCGATGTGCTGCGTCTCAGTTTCGCTGCCGTGTCGGGTTTTTCGTCCATTCGGCCTGTTTTCCCTTTCAGATTTTCTCCTTTTTTAAGAGATTGCTTTTTCAGAGGGCTTCTTGACAGACATATCGCCGCTCCCCACAGTGTGCCTGTGAAATACGCTTAGCTTTACTATTGGAATGAAAGAGATGTTGCTCCGTGCTCTCTGAAGAACAGACCGTACACTATACGCACGTACATACATGCATGCATGCATACATACATACATACATGCGTACATGCATACACACATACATACATACATACACAGCACAGCTGTGCTAAAAGCAGTTTAGGCCTTTAGGTGTGGTCCTCAGGAGCATATTCATGACAGAATAACTGGGGTCATGCGCAGTAGAGCTTGTAAACAAAATGTGTCCGGATAAAAAAAGCTGACAATTTTTGAGAAGAGAGAAAACAAATGTAATATTCTTTGTTTTTAGTTTCCCTAAGATTCTCCTAAGATTCAGAAACCCTACATTTCAATATACCTGAGTACCTCTTGAACATGGTCATTCTGTTGAAAACAGTAGGTGATTAAAAATGCCTTTGCAACCATTAACTTGGTTTGATTATGAACATAACCTTTCACTGAAAAACGGTTAAAGGAATGATATTTTCCCTCATGTGCAACCAATAGGCTTCCTTCACAGTGGGTAGCTGCTGGCATTTGATCAGTGCTTCAACTTCGTATACAGATGTTTTATTCAGCTATACCGACTAATGAAAATTGCAGCATTGGTTCTGTACATGTACAACGTGGCAGCAATTTCATATTTCAATGAGGTCTACAGTATGTGTATGGAATTATTGGATAGCCCTGGGTTGACGCTATGTCAAGCTTCTGCCATTTTGGTGATGGTTCTATCTCCTGGCTTGTTCTTTGAGTGCCCCCAACGTATTGTTGTCATCCGTAAGTTCTTTTCTTGAGGCCCCTTAAGATCCATGTTGCCTGGCCTTTTTTCCTCTCGATCAATCGGTTCCAGTGCTTGAAACCTTTTGTAAATTGATATTTGCTTTGAACCTCAAGTCATGGGAGAGACCTCTCCATTTTTTCTGGAATGGAACTGTGCAATAGATTTTGATCGTTAAATTATATAGCCGATCATATACGTGCAGTAAAGCATTGCATATGTTATTGTTCTCCAACCGTGCTTTATTTAGGCTACCTAGATCCTAGATTCTGTAGGAAACCCCTCAGATATGCCAAAAGGCGTGCCGAGGTCACCAACTGTAAGAAAGCAAAACTTGTTGCGTCGAGGTCACCAACTGTAAGAAACCCCTCCACAAACCAAACAGCGCCACTATCTGAGTGGTGAAGGAACACGTGTAATCTTACTTGGTGCTGCTGGAATGGGATTAATTAACTGTTATCTCAAAATCCAAAATTCTGTTTTAACCTTTCCTCTGTTCTTAATACTGCCTTAATAGGACCTTAATAGGTGTGCAGTGGTAAGGGTCTAAGAGGAATGCCATCTTAAGGAGAATGCGATTTATTGTACAGTATGTTAATGTTGACAGGGAACTACTTCTTGTAGTGTTATGCGTCTGTTGTTCGTAGGATTTGTGTGTGAAATGCAATTCAACAAAAACTAAAAACTAGAAACTAAAAAAAAAAAAACTTAAGTTTGCCACGAGTGATTCCATTAGAAATGAGCCCAAAGAACAGGTCTTTGTCACCAGATAATGACAGAAAGCAAGAAATATATATATTTTTTCTGCACAAAGACCGAGCACATCTGTTCTTATTATGATCCAGTGGTGCTCGCTGAACAGCACATTTAAGAGTCTCTTGATAAACGTCCTCGTGGACCACTGTATGATTTGGCACTCTGATGCAGACAAACATTGGGTTGACAGAAAGAGGTCTATTTGGAGAAGATTTCATCTGCTAGGCCTCTTATGAAAAGTTCATTCAGTTCACATCACGTTGGACTGAATTCTTGATATCCCTTGCTCCAAAAACCTTAGTCTTAACTTTCCCCCCATGAACATTTACACTGAGTGGAATAAGAGACCTCTGTTCCTGGCCAAGCCTTGGTATAGCCTATATGGTTCACGGTCCACCTAGAGCTACTGACAGTGGTTGCTTGTTCATTCAAAGCAACCATGGGGTAAGGTATATTTTTGTTGAGATTCAAGACCACCTATCTGCAACATTAAGATGTTTGGTAAAAGAGTTTATGTTTGTACTGAACCGATGAAGTTTAAACTCAGAAGGCTGGGAAACGTTGTGCTCAACAGTGAGGCTAATAAAATGTACTGACATAAGCTACACTGTAGTCCTGCATAAATGCAAATAAACACCATTTATGCAAGTTTGTTTTTCATTATCAGATTGGCATGTACCCAGCTCATGTGTGCTTTGAGAATGTCAGTGAGCATTCAACGCATCTATGAATGAAGAGATTTAATGTCCCATACTGTATGCGTCGTCATATTTGTGACAGTGTGTTTCTGCTGCTACAAGCTGACTGCCTGGCCAGTGCTTCACTGATTAGTCGAGGCACGGTGATAACAAAGTCCTCAAGTTGTGTGTCATTGGTTGCATGAATGCTGATGATTTGACGTGCACACAAGCCTAGAAACAAGCCCCGCCCCACTAACCAGCATCATCCTCCAGATTGCATTGTACTGGTTGGCTACTTCTTTCAAGGGGAAACAGTATTTTACTCCTTGTTTTCTCTCAAATTCCGGATTGTCGGTTGTGCCTAGAGTTACATACCATTGTGAGCAGAGCAGTTGAAACGAGTTCACCCAATCATGGTCTTACCCACAAACTGTGAATGCAGATGGCAGAGATTATCTCCATGTGGTGTTAGTTCCAGCGTGCTCAGAAGGCTAAAGGCAGGAGTTTCTTTTTTTTTGCTCCGATTCGTAGAGCTGCACCTATGCGTCAGCTGTTTGGAGACACCTGCACTTAAATTAATTCATTTAGTTGGTGAGTCATCTGCACTTAAGATGGCAATTAAAGAAGAAAACTGTAAAAAGTTGATTACAGTAATGGATTAATGAAGAGTAATTAATGAACACTTCAGTGGGTGCTACAATACTCTGTGTAGCCATTTTCTTCAGTTTGCATGAGGCTCTAAGTTCTTGATAGCCATGTTTCCTAGCTTTTACTAGGAATATCAAGGGCTATGTTTCCTAGACATATTGAGGGCCATACTTCGTTTTTCCTCAATGTCAGTGCTTTGCAGTGGGTAGGAGAATTCATAACTCATCATGATGTGCAAATACGGATTCATTAATTTTTCATGGAGCGATTTGTACATTTATACAGATGCGCTGCTTTGCAGGATCATCCTTTCTCCCTGGGCCTGGAGTTAGAGTTGTTGGCTCACGGTCGCTGCATAGCTCGCTCATTAGAAATATCACATTTTTATTGGCTTTTTTTCAGCGGCGAAGACAAGGTGTGATTAACCGGGTGGTAAAACACTTTTTCTTCCTGCGTCTGTCGGATGGGCAGGCCTCAGTCGATACCGCGCGCACCAACGAAAACACCTCGTTGTAATTCTCTGCTAGCGTAGGGACAGGCACCGGAGCATCTGCCGTCTGTGGGGTTTTTTTTCAATTAGATACGGACTTCGTTAGGAGGGCGTCTGAACGTTTCAGGTCAGGCTCGGGTGACGGGGGACGCGAGGTTACCTGAAGGAGGCAGACGGCGCGTCTGGGACGCCGCTTGTGTCGGGTATGTCGTCCGATAATAAAAGGGCGCTTGATGTGGTATCGCGGTGTCAAATTGGAAGGATTATACTGGACTTTACATTACCGATCGCAGCCCACCAATGGGCCGCATTGTTTGCTTTTATGCCATTATGTTGAGTTCCTTTAAAACTCTTGTGAGTTTTCATCCGAAACAGAACAGCACACAGTAATTCAGTATCGTAATGTTCTAAGTATACGACCAATGGCGGCGTCAAACCTTATCGAATTACTCAAACTTTGCTACTTTTTTCATGGGTTCTGATGGTAAACGGCTGCATATATATTGCTTCGATAAAAGTCTATGGTTGCTTTTGTAAACCAGTTTCATAAAGAAAACAAAATAAGATACCCTTGAAAATGCTTAAACTGTATGGACGAATATCATTACTAGATGCAGAACTGTAATTTTGGCTTTTAAGAAATGTGAATATTTTGGACTTGTAAGTGTCCATGTTTTCTTTGGACCCGATCACTGCTCGTCAAATATAGTAAAAAGCAAAATATATTTATGAATGTACAGCTTTATGGCAAAAAATAACCATGGCAGATTTCTTCAGCTTGTACATATATGCCCACAGAAACCACACTTTCAGAGTATATTTACCAGTGTTTATTTACAAAGACTGGGTCCTCATATTCAATCAAACTGCAGTTTGGTTTTTTTTTGTTTTTTTTTTTGGAATATACATTTATTTACCTATAAATGTATCTGTGTGAAAACTAAACAGAGCCTTTATGACAGGACATAGCAATGACAAAATAAAAAATAAAAATTAAAACTGTTACAAACCCTTTCTTTTCAGTCAATGGAACATCAAACTCTCTTCACTACCAGTATATTGGACATTTTCTTTGCCGTGTGTTGGTCTTAAGGTTTAAAAGTCACTGACACAATAATAATAATAATTATTATTATTATTACTTTTTTTTTTTTTACAGAAAAAAGTACTGTTATGCTTCAGAAGACATTTATGCACTTGTGTAAATCTATTTAAGTGCATTTGTTGGTTTCATTCAGTTGAGGAGGGATTTTGGTGCATGCCACCTTTGTTCTTTTCTTTGTTTGCGTAAAGCACTTTGGGATGCATTTTGTATGAACGGGTGTTGCACAAATAAAGATTAATGTTATTAACTGCACCCAAGTGCATTCAAACAGGTAACAGTAAAGGCTAAATCTACAGCCAGCAGACAGCGCTTCAGCTGGGACTGGTGCAGAGTGACATGGGGGATTCTGGGTAATTAAACTGCCGACACTTGTGTTAAGCTCTCTCCGGACGTCTTTCCTACGGACCAGCTGTCAGGCGCCGAGCCGGGAATCACTCACTCGGTGCGTCATTTAAAAGGATTCTCGCGGCCAGACTCTGCGCTGCTCTCTCCCTGCTGTCCCGGGACCGCTCGAATAACTCCAGCCTAACGTCAACACCTGCTGACACCTGCTTTGCAAAGATAATCTGAGCGCCCTGCTTTGGTCATTTACCCCACCTCCACCACCAAATAAAAAGTTTTTTTTTTTTTTTCCCACTCTGCCAGCTCCATACTGCACAGATCATGCAAAAACTTTGGTTATTGCTGTGAAATATTTCATGTTGGAAATCTTCAACGGAGTATAAAAAAGAATAAGCCATAAACCACAAGATTTAATGAAGGAGGCATTAATGAAATTGGAAAATAAATTGAATAACATTGATTTGAATTGGGTCTTGCTTTTTGTGTCAGGTATTCTGGCTGTTTAATGACACCCATAAAGCATTTGTGTGCATGTGTGTGAGAGAGTGCATGCATGCGCGCATGTGTGTGTGTGTGTGTGTGTGTCTTCTCTGTCGGAGTGCTTTTTGTACTGTAGGTGATGAGCCTGATCTTAGGTCTGGAAGACTGCAGTATGTGCGGACTTTTGTGGTTTCTTCTCAACAAGTGGACAGCTTAGGCCTTGGGAACAAGCCGCGTGGACTCCAGACAATCGTCAACTCGCAGTAATCACTTAAGTGCCGAAAAACACCAAAAAAAAAACAGCAGACACTATATGGCTCTCCAGGGCTGGAGTCTCACGCCCTTACCTTAAATGAATTCGAATCGTGGCAGCGCATAAAAAAAAAAAAAGCACGCGGTGAAATCGCGTGTGCGATCTCGGGTTTCTCGTTCCGTCCCATGTCCTCCGGCGAGACGCGTCAGAGCGCGTGCGCGCCCGCGTAATTAACAGCCGTCCGCCGTCGCCGCGCCGCGTAACTCTCTCAGCGCCGTCGCTAAGGGTTACGGCGGGAGCCGCGCCGCCGCCGCTCCTCCCGCCGCACATCTGGCTGCGAGGCGTACGGGCTGTAAGTTTTCGGCGTCTCCGTCGGGTCCCCCGGGCCCCGCTGTCCGCGCTCTCCCCAGTCTCCTGAAAGCTCTCCAAGAGGTAGTGCGCAGCCTGCGTCGTTTCTCATGATAACTGTCTAAGCGCCTAAACCGTTTTGAAACGATAGATTAAGAGCAATTTCTTTCTGTCCCGATAACATATAGGTTTGGTCTCACGAGGAATGTACAGCCTCGTTTTATATTACACACAAACAGATAAATAAATCAACAATACCCTACAACTAATCGAACGAGCACAGGTTAACGTGCTGCTAAAAAGTGTAAGAATAAAAAAGTTATGGTTGTAGACAAATACAGTGGTTAAAAGGATTAAAAGCAGGTGCGCTGCTCAGTTATTACATACAGATTTCAACATTGTATTAACATAGCCATATAAAGACAATTCTGAAGACCGATCGAGCTTTTGGGTGGTCAGAGAATTTTAGAAAGCACAAAAACGCTATAATTCAATTTCTACTCATATTCTAGTTTGGTGAGCAGCACAAGTAACAATGGAGCTTTCCTACAATAGCTTTATAAATGAAGAGATACGGATGAATGGACCTAGATAGACGTAAAGCTAAACCAGATAATTCTTTGAGAAGACAAGCTTATGGAATTAGAGACTGAAGCAGCAGTAAAGCTGTCTGGTTGTACGTCTGGAGCGTACGGAGAAGACTCGTGCCAATGGTTGGTTTGTCCTTCAATGCACTTTCCCAACGGTTATTTTTGAAAAATCAAAAAAAAAAAAAAAAAAAAAAAGCTTCAGCTCATCATCGTAAATTAAATTATGCCTTCCCGCTTGATGTACAATACATGACTTAGCCTATAATCTAACAACAACAGAAAAAATTTCTGAGCTAAATTTAAACATTTAAGGCTACTTTACAAAAATTGACAGTGAAAGCAAATGGTTTCCGCTCCCTTTTTTAGCCATAAACATGTCTTTGGTCTCTATAAAAATAAAAAAATAAAATAAAAAATCTAAATGAAACGGTACACAGTTACAGTAAATAACTGCATTCTGGCTCTGATTTGCTCTGATTGGCAGACCTGCAGAGAAACGGTCTGCACAAACTCTAAACACCAATTCAGCGCTTTCGCTGGATTTGTTCTACGTGAACCAAAGCAGCCATCGCAGCCATGCAGAAGGCCAATCAAGCGCTTAGTCCACTGGTGGATGTAGATGATTTAAAATACACAAATGAAATCCTGCATCGTTTTAAGGGCCAAACTACACGCAAGTAGCTACAGTTGTTTATTTTATGCTAATTGTCCATCTATTTGTGGTGCAGTTTGCATTGACCTTTATCACACCTCACGGCATTCAGCATTAAATGGATTCTAATCTTTATTTCTAAATATTCCATTCCGTTTTCTGTTCATTTGGTTTAAAGGGGACGTTCACGCAAAAAACAAATAAAGAAATTTTACCATATATATTTCCATCCAGATAGTTTTGTCGAGATTTGACGAGTTTTCTTTATGTCCGCTGCAGCTCACCCTGATACAGCCAACCTCAACGGGGCCAATGTTTGCGGTGCTCGAAGTGCCAAAATTTTACATTTGAAAAACCCAACAGCAACATCTCCTTCCAAATGCTGAATACTGGCCTGCTTTGGTTAACACTGCACAGATGTACACAGCTGGCGTACTCCGTAGAAAGCGGGTTTTTATGAAACCATGCACAACAAGGTCTGTGGATGTTCATGAGTAACCGTGCCATTATATTTGGAAAGAGACATTGCTGCTGATTTTTGGGTGAACCGCCCCTTAAAGTTATCCCAATTTATAGCTACTATACTAAGTAGTTATTAAATGCCAGACTCAAACCCTGATTTGACTGGTTGATTAGCCATGTCAGGTATGAGGAAACACTGGAATGTGAGGGGAGGGGGGTCTAAATATCCCTGATTTCTCAGTATTATGTCCCCTCTGCATGTTTTAGGAAGACACCCAGGATTTAGGGATCCACTGGATCTCTGTCTCCAGCTTTTCCAAGGCCAAGCTCAGCTCTCTGAAGGCGAAGGCCATGTCCTCGTTGACGATGGTCTTCTCAAACAGGTGTCCGTACCTGTTCTCCATCTCCTGGGCGGAGTCAATCATTTCCTGGAAGTCTTCCTCCTTTTAGACAAACAAACGATTATAATTTATTTACCAAATCATTTTGGCATGGGGAAGCAAGCAGAAATTAGACACTGTATTCTTTATTAAAGACCTGTGTAATAGTTCCAAAATTATGTTAATTACTACTTAATTGATTAGTGGATGGTTAACGCAAAAATCATTTATAGTATTTGGAGAATCATATACTGTAGAGAAATAAATCGTATTGGCGTGACCCAGACAGGGAGGTGCTGGGTGAGAACGTCAGTCCTGGAGGGGTGGGGGAGGGGGTTAGGTGTGAGGTTCATGGGGCACACCTGTAGTTCACCCAGAGGGGGGTGGGGGGAACGTTTAAATATGAGTCTTATTGTTAATGTGTATAACGTGTGTGAGAACTGCAGGGTGTTGGGGAGCATGAGACGAGGAGAGTGAGGGGAGATCAAACAGGCTGAATAGAATCCATCAGCACGTATAGCGCCCTGCAGAGACGTGGTAATGGAGTACAGGTGTGGCTCACCTGCTGTGTGCGTGCGCAGTGTGGGGTGAGCGAGAGAGAGGATTACCTCATCACCTGGGTTTCTGATAGACGGGTGCCAAACACTGGCTATCTTCCAGGGCTTTCTGACATTAATGGATTGCCATTGTGTGCTACAACCCACAGGCTATGCAAGCAATTGGATTATCAAAAACAAGACCAGGTTAAAACCTAGTATATGGCTGGACCTAACACACGTGATCTGGCCGACCAATGGTGTAACTTCATAACTCGGCCGACCAATGGTGTAACTTCATCAGTCACTCAGTCACTCAGTCAGTCACAGGCATTCGCATTTGTAGAGCTGGCCCCGCTGGTGCAGTCCAGCCCAAAAAAATTATTGGTCGTAATTTATCATTCGCCGGGAATCTCCGCGTCCCGCCGTACGTTACCGTGAACGGCTCGGCCGAACCCTTTCCATCTCGTCTGCGGGCGACTGGCACGTTCCCCCGGCTCTGTCGCAGCTCCTCCATCGGAGGGGGCTTCACAAAAACCACGTGAGGCTTGAACTCGGCCGTCCGTAGGCGCTGTATCCTCTGCAGGGGACCCAAGGGAACAGTGGCACTCACTGCGTCTTCTGCTCATGAACGGTCCTCAGAGCCTCATTCGGGCAGCTAACTATCCATGCAATTATTTAAAGTCTCTGGGAAAACATTTGGGCGTGATTAGAATGTATTTATTTATTTAACTTTTTATTGTTTTTTTTTTTGGCTGGTTACACAGTAGTACCCTTGGACAGTAATGGATATTTTATGGGAGGAAGGGGAAAGAGTTTAGCTTTTGACAAGGTTGATTTCAATTCATATGTGTTGCTTTACCCAAAAAAAACTTATTTTAAAGCAACTTTTTTGAAAAAAGATAATAGCAAGGAATGTTAATGATAATTAATAACTATAAGTAGTTATTGTGCGAGGTGTGCGAGCTGTATAAAATAATGGAAGAAATGAAATGGGGGGAAAATTGGGAAATGACTCTGGTGGGAGTCTCCAGTGTAATTCTCCCGGCACCGGTGCTTACATGGGGCGGGACGTCCAGCAGGCACACCTTGTTCCCCTGCAGGATGGAGCGGACCGAGTCCAGGCTTGTCCCGTAGTAATGTCCCCTGTACTCCCCGTGCTCGATGAACCTGGCCGGGAAAAAGAGAGTCACAACGGTGATCACAGAAACGACTCCGCAAAGCCTTTACTGTTTACAAAGGGGCTAAACCAACTGCAACAACAATCCCTACAGCCTTACAGGAGAAAGTCAGATGTGCTTAAATCTGACAGACGAACTCAGAAGAAAACATTTTCTGTATATTTAAGAATCATTTTCATATATGTAGCGGTATGTAGAAAATGAATAAATAAATCAACTTCAATTTTATATACGGAGCTAGGCCTACATATAGCAACGTCTCAGCATGGCAAAGAAAAAAGGGGGGGGGGGGTGAATCGAGACCACTTTTCAAAAACCGCATCTCATTTTTTCCCTGTGCAATGTCCTGGTTTAGCACTGGGGATAATCATGTAGTGTAAATAAAACACACAGCATTCCCTCTTCGTGCCGAATGTCTGGATTACACTCAGCTGCTGAGGAAGTTGTAGCATATTTCAGCCGATAACAATTCCAGACGTTTTGGCACTTTCGCGGTTTTTATCTAATCTTCCAAGTTATGCTTTAAATCAGTAACACCTGCTCGCTTTAAAGTCGGGGGGGAAAGGCGGGCGCCAGGATCTCCCGCCTAATCCGCCGGCTTCTCTTCTCGGTAAAGCGAGCGAACGTGTTTCCATCGCATGATGTGATTTCGGCAATGACCGGGCAGTGCGGTGCTTCGCAAACGGGGCCGCGGACTCTTCAGCCAATCGGTGGCTTAAATTAATAACCGGTGTGCCGGAACAGAGAGAGAACCAGCGGACGCGGCAGGTTTCCAGCCTGATAAACCCCTGCGCTTACACCAGTTCCCCCTCAGCAACGTGCCACACACCCGCAAGCTAGCAGTTGTACGCTCTCAAAACAGACGTGCTTGCTTTCAACACAGTCTGCGTCAAAAAGTCTCCCTTTTTGTAACACGTAAATTGTATGCTTGCAACACAAAAGCAGTAATGTGTTCAAAGTAACATAAAGGTAGTGGCACAAAAAGTGTATTGTATATTGGACACATTCTTTTTGACAGTGCAGTCAGTGATATGAATGTCTCTTCTCTGATTGGTGCTTGTTTTCTGCTGTAGCACTGTGTGCCCTGTGTAATAAGCGTGCTCTGGAAGGGGTGTGTGTAGGGGGAGTGCGTGCATTTTGGTTGCAGCGCCCCCTGTGTATGGGGGGCAGGAGGCTCAGCAATGACCCCCAGAGGTGCGACTGGGGATGCCAAACAGGAAATAAAAAGAAACGTGTAAAATATCTGGGGAAAAAGTGCAGGACTTCTTATCCAGTGAGGTTCAAATCCGGGTTCACATCCAGACTGGGGCACAGCCATTTCATGTTTGACCAAAGCACTGTACATGAACTCATCGGCCTCACTAAACATCCTGCTGTATAACTAGACATTACGTAGAGTTTTCCTTGATGAAGGCTAAGAAAATAAATAATGTAATTTGCTCATCCTGTTTGCTATTTGCTTTTGCAGCGCATGGCAGTTGCTTTGATGTTTAAATCAGATAGAATGTGATGTTCGCATCCAGACAAGACTTGTGCTAACTAGGTCCATCCAAACACAGTGGAAACTACGTGTAAATGAGTTTGAGTTTCATTTTGAATTTTGAGATATTCGGGGGTGTTAGGAAAGATTGAAAAGATTTTGCGCAATGCTTAGGGTTTTCCTCTGGAAAGCAGCAATCATCTCCTGTGGCACTTTTGGTGAGATTTTTTTGCTTGGCAAAGCGACCTCTCCAGCATAAAAAATGCGATGAAGCGAAACAAAACCAGATAAATTGCGGATTTTCTCCCCCTAATTTCCACCCCTAGAGCCCTGCTGCGGTCCACAGCAATGCATGTCATGCGGTTCTGCAGCACAGATGCAATTAAATGACGCAGGATGTCACTGGGCAACACAGGCTGACATCAAATATGTGCAGTGAGGCGGCCTGCTTTGTCGTTAACTGAAGAAAAACCCAGATCAGTCGCTTTGTCCAGTTATCAGCTGCCATTTCAAACTGTTTTTGGATTTGAAATTAAATGGCTTAAATGAGCTCTGTAGCTCCACAATGTTCAACAGTGTTCCTGCAGCCAATCAAACTGCACAAAAAAAATCAATATTGAATGAATATATTCCATATTTCACCTGTAGCCAATCCAGGTGCTCCATATTGGTTCTGAAGAGCCAATCTGAGTGTTCTATAATGAATTGTACGCAAAAGAACCCTTTCATTGGTTTATCTAATGAGTATGACTTATAGACTTCAAATGTACTGTATGTCTGATGTGAACTCGAAATCAGTTTGAAATGTTTCATTAAAAGAAGTTAATAACAGTATGAATTTGTTGGGTTAATAGAGCCACACTAGTTGGCGCTGAGTAGAGTAAACATTGTGTCAGCATTGGGTAAACAATTCATATTGTGTCATTAAAAGAAGTTAATAAGAGTATAACATGATATAACATAGCATAACATAAAATAATGACGTGAGCAGGCCATTCAGCCCAACAATGCCCGCCATTTTCCTAACTGAATTGTACTTAGTGCTCTGATTACCTACAGGGTGATATGACTTTGTTGATTTAATAGAGCCCCACTAGTTGGTGCTGAATGGGGTCAATACTTTCCCTACACACAGTCGTACTGGGGACCATCCCCCCAGTGTACTGTAGTCACAGTGGCCTGTATGCTGGGAGGGACCTACTTGTTCTCGATGATGTCAGCCTCAAACTGAGGTTTGGAGACAAACTTATACTCCACCCCATCCTTCTCCTCACCTCTCTTGGTCCTGGTGGTGTCTGCAAGTGAGAGATAAAATTAAGGACCGATTTTGATTGAATTGAGGCTACAGAATTGAACTGTGAGTCACATTTTAAGGACAAGTATTGACAACATTTAGTGTGAGTCTGATATGAGTCAAATTTAAGGGCGAGTGTTGATTGAATCCAGGCCACTGTATTTAATTGTAAGCCAGAGTTAATGCTAAGTTTTGATAGAATAAAGACCACTGTACGTACAGCTGACTTAGCTGACTGAAAACCAGCAAAGGGCATTTCTGTGGCTCAGCAGTGGGTTCGCTGCATAGAGAAGGCCCAGGTGGGGGGGTCGGGGGGTGGACTGGGGGGGACGGAGGGGAGGGCGTGGGGGGGGGGGGGTAACGTGTTGCTTTTCCACAGCGCTTCTGTGCTCCTCCGGCGAGCGAACCAGCGGAGTTCACCACAGGCGAGCAGCGGTGTGATTTACCGAGTCTGTGTGTCAGCTGGAGGCCCGGGAGCAGGCCCTGCTAGTAATTACCGGCTCGCTCGTACGAGCGCTCAGCCTGGCCTCCCGAACCGCATATCTCATACAGACAGGCCGCTAGCGCCATTAGATAACGTGTATTTATGTATCTAATAGAGAGGCGCGTGTGTGTGCGTGTGTGTGTGTGTGTGTGTGTGTGTGATTTTGCGTTAGAGTGCTTGTGTGTGTGCGTGTGTGCGCATGTGTTTGGGTGTGTGAGTGAGTGTATGTGTGTGTGTATGTGTAAGTGTGAGTGTGTTTGAGAGAGCGTATGTGTGTGTAGGGATGGGGGCAGGCTGATCCTTTTTAAAGCTTAGCATCTGGTCTTTATCATTGGAAATACATAGTAAAAAAGAGAAGTTCTACCCCCCCTTCTCTGCTCCCCCCTCCCTCCCTCTCTCTTTCTCTCTCTCTTTTTCCTCTCCCTCTCTCTCTCCTTTCCCTCTCTCTCTCTCTTTCTCTCTTGATTGACATGCCTTCAGTCTCCTCCATGAATGCCTGCCATGACTAACAAACCAATGAGCTGAAATTAAAGCTATAAACTGAAATTAAACCTAGAAGCTGAAATTAAACCCAGAAACTGAAATTAAACCAAGGAGCTGGAATTAAATGTGGATAAAAAAATACAAATATGAATTTTATCACATAGTTTGATAAACACATGATTTTAGTAGTTGACAAAGATTGACTTTCTAAATTGACTTTCTATGTTTGTAAAGAAAATTGAGTTTGATTCTAATCAAGTTAATGGAGGGCAGGAGAGTGAATATAATGTCTGCTCTTACTCTTGTAGTGTCAGGGACATATTTAATAATAATTGTTTTCAGAAACATCTAGGTTTCTCTTTAGGTCGTTATTAGCGAGGATTCTATATGCGCACGCCGCCGCTAAAGAGAAACAATCAGCTGCTGTGGAACACGCCCCATTTTGGATCAATTAACACGCCCCGCAGGGAAAAGCCACGGTCGGACTCTCGGCGCTAGCGACGTTTGGAGCGTCTCCCGCGCAGCGTGTGGCATTCGTGTTCTGTTTCCCGCTCGCTCTACAGCGCGCGTGCGCCGTAAGGAGACATCACGGGGGGGCGGGTCCGTTTTCTCCGGCTTAACCCAAAATTCGCGTTGTCGTTTTTTTTTTTTCCGCGAACGTAAATCGTCAGGATAAAGTATCCAAGCACATCTGCTTGACGGCTCTGGCTGAATGAGCGCTTTTGAGATCTGGCTTGCCGTGGTAACGCCGGGGGGGGGGGGGGTTTGGGGGTGGGGGGGGGGGGGGCGTGGCCTTGTGGAAGCGGCGTGGCTGCATGCGGTTCAGAACCGCGGCCGGTCGTGATTTGGCCCGCGGCCCAGCGGCATGGGGTGGGGCGGGTGAGCGGCGTCCTTCAGGAGCGAATCACGGCTCGCTCCATCACTCCCAACTGTCAAAACGGCCTCAAACTGGGGGGTTCGCCATCAAAACCATACCGCAAGAAGACCCCCCCGATGATCGAATAAGACCCTGTGTTCCTCACTGCAGCGCCACTTCTCTTGGTTCTATTGGTTGACTTTGAAAGCATTTGATCGGTCACTCCAAGAAAGGTCAGAGTCAAGGGTCAAGGGTCAGGCTGTGAACTTGATTACATTACGTTTCATAGGTATTCAGCACACCTCATATCCAGAGCCAGCGGTGGACAGTCCAGGGATCAGAAAGTAAAAGTCCAGGGATCAGAAAGTAAAAGTCCCGCCACGTGTTTCTTCCACCCATGAACTCAGCCAGCTGATTTCACTCTTTAGTAAAACCTCCAGGCTGACAAACTGTGCCAATTAGCAAACCCAGGGGATTGGAACAAAATACTGGGATGGACTTTTTCTGTTTGAACCTGGATCCTCCACCTCTAAAGGTTTTGGCAGCAAGCAGAAATGATACCAAGTTATCAGAGCGTCACAGCTGATGTTGACAGTTAGTACATCAATGTACAGCATAATGTTAAGTGTGATAGTAAGCTCCAGATGTAGAGTGACAGTATATTCCCTTAAGCAGTGAAAGGGTTTTGTGGTTATAGTGTTACATGCAGCAAAGGTAGCTCCAGTAAATCCATAATAAAAGCTCAGTGTTCCGCGTTAGGTGGGCCCAGATGAGCATAAACAGGTGTTTTCAGTCAGCAGCCAAAGACAAAACAGTGACCTGGAAGCATTGACTTACACGGGAGGATTACACCAAACTGCCAATGATAAACGGTGACCCGGAAGTGCTAACTTACACGGGACGGTTACTCCGAAGTGCTCGGGGTCGGAGATCAGCAGTCTCCTTTTCATTTCACTGACACCAACTCCCCTGGGTCCTGGGGAACAAAGCCAGAATGATTTATGTTTTTACAAATTAATAGCAGTGCTCATGACTCATTAGACAGGTAATAATACACCGTTAAAACAATAAAATGCAGTTAAACAGCATTCATTTCATTTTGTTAGTCAGTTTTGCGAATGCCATGATAAATATGTGCTATTCAGTATACGAGGGATCTTGGTTGGTACAGGTCTGTCAGTCGTCTGCATTGCACGTGGAAGTCTTATAAATTATCTCTTGACTTTATGGGTTCTTTAATAATTTTTTGTCTTGTGTGGGGATTGTGTCTTAGTGTTCAGACATCAGAGTTGATGCAGTATATTTTTTACCTGCAATGTAGGTTCTAACAATGTTGCTCATGTGCATGGATGTATAACACGCACATGCACGCTCACACACACACACACACACACACACACACACAGTCCAGTCAGGACAATATGTACTCTTTTACAGTTAAAAGCACTCTATCAACGTTGATTTGACACTCAGGAGTTTTTTGCTGTGCGTGCGCATACACCCACTCAAAAGCCTGTCTAGACACATTTGCTCCGTTTTCAGGAGCAACCCCCACCCCACCCACCCACCCCCCCCAAAAAAACAAAGCCCTGCTGGAGCAGCTGCTTTTCCTATCGCTGAGATCGACTAGCGCGCGGCGTAAAATATCGACTCCTATCTGCGGCCCGGGAGTCACGCGCTCTTCCGAAACGCGTGTCGCGGCGCTCCGGAGTCACCCTTACCCCCCTCTCTCCCCAAAGCCACGTTACCGCGCCAGGCACAGCAGTCCGTCCCGGGCGCACGGTAACTCAAAGAGACCCCGAAATCTGCCTCTGGGGGACGGCGGGGGGGAACGGGGGCACGTTTCTGCACTCGGCCGAACATCCCGAGTCAGCCTACCGTGGTGGTCCCGACCGCCGCCGCCGCCGAGAGCCGCCGTACCCCGTCGGCATCGACCGGGACGCCCGAAATGCCGCATCGCTTTCAGTCTCGCGTGAAACGGCCTCGGCTCGCCGCGCCGCGGGTCCCTTCTCACGGCGAGTGCGCGCGGCGGAGAGGGAGGTGAAACGCCCGCCGCCGGACGCCGCTACGCCAGGGAGTCCCTCCCGCCGCGCTCAGCGAGGTCCAGAGGAGAAGGTTCGGATGAAAGACAAAAGGAACCCAATCAGAATTTGTGCGGGATAGTTGAGGTGGTGATGGTGGTGGGGCGGGGTTCATTGTGAAACTGTCATCATAATAGTTCATAGTTCTGTAATAGTTCACACAAAGCTGTCCGTGTAATAGATCATTCGTCCTGTGCTATTATTTCCATTTTTTGATTCACGGTCAAATTCGGCCACCCTTGGGGGAGACTGCACAGTAAGATCTTCAGTATTAATTCAAGTCCATTGTATATGAATCCAACAGGGGACATATGTATGCTATCACAGAAAAAATGTACTAACTCAGAGTTGATTTAATTCTGAAAGTTTTGCTGAGCGCTGATCGATCTCAGAATAGCAGCCGTGTGTGAGCAGAGATTTTTGGGATCCATTTCTGCAGCTACTAAGAAACTGTTGTCTCTGTAGGGACCTTTCTAAGGCTTCCTGCTTATCGCCTGAAATATCTGCAATGATGTGGCGCTGCAGTTTTACGACACAGTCCGCTGTAGACCTTGAAATCAGCGCTGGTGAGTTTGGGCGACTGTTTTTTTTTTTTTGTTTTTTTTTTACGACCGCTCGTCTGTCTTGGTGGAACACAGCGGGTGGACCTCATTCAAATCGCAACAGGAGCTGTTGGTACGAGACCAGGCTGTGTGGTTTCCCTGGGTTACGCCGGAACGAGCCGGAAAACGTCTGTGTTGACGCTTTGCTGTTGGATTAAAAAATGAACTCCCTCACAACTTCTCAGCTTCCCTACCCTGATTCCACAAATGACATCATCTGCACACTGACCCATGTTACCACCTTTAATATATTGCGCATTTCATCATTTCAGCATTTCAACATTTCATCGCACGCCTATTAAGTTTAGAGACTCCAGGCTTAGCCACTCTCTGCCAAATGAGCAAAACTGTAAGCTGTTTTATTTGTTAAATATCTAAGCCTGTGGTACAGTGACCATTCAGCAATTACAAAAACTAATTTGACAGAAAATTTCCAACACCAATCCAGCAAGCTCTTTTTTTATTTTCTCAATTGCATTCGGAGTTTCCCTCCACTTTTTTAAAAAAATGTAGTGGCGTTCTTACCAGCTGCTGTGTTGAACAACTGCTGGTCAAAGTGTCGGACTCAATCACCGGCTTCCTTAGAGAGCCCGCTTGTGTCATTTGAACTTCGAAACCGTCGGCCCCGAGCTCTGAGCAGATCAGAGGCAGTTACTGCTGAGGGCCCAGAGCGGGGCCAAGTCTGTCTCCCCGAGACCTCCCGCCCGGCGGGGGCCATCTTGACTGAGCTCAAACTCGAGCTCTAGCACGATCCGCCAAAAACTGACGTTTTATATAAAGCCGCGCTTCAAAAAATGTTGCCTGAGAATGCCTCTGCGGTGACCACATAAAGGCCGACTGTGCACACAGAGGCCGCGTTACTTTGGAAGTGTGAGAATTGAAAATAGAGTGATGCGAAAACTTACTGAACCAATCAAACGCTTCGCTGATTGCCCGACGCCAGCGTTGCACTGTTGTCGAAAGCCGTAGGGAAGGCTATCGTCCTTTTTTGGATCCTGAATGGATGTACACAAACCGACGAGCTGTGGTTACTCAACTGACGCTGTGGATTAGCCCAGTATTAGCCCGGGTGCTCTGCCATTGCTCAGTATCCACTGCCAACAGGGTCCTGGCCTGTTTGTTGCTCCCCATCAATTAGCTGGGCTTGAGCTAGCGGTTGCACGTTGGGTCATCCCACATTGTTTGCATTGAACTATTTCCCCATTTTTTCTCCTCTGTTCCGCTTTGGTGCCCGCAGATTTTGCTTTGCTGGACGCCAAAGATTTCTCTACGCAGGGAAGAGGCCTGGCTATGAGCAAGCAGCCCTGCCCCTGCCTCCAGAGCTGGCGGTGCAGTGTTTGGACAAACGGGCCCGCTTTCCTGCCTCATTTGGCCTCTCGCAAATTAACGACGTCGCAAACAAAAGCCATGCGATACGTTCCCCTGCGGGGAGCGAGGAGGGAGTCAGCGGAGGGTGAAGCAGACCTGCTGGGTCAGTGCACGTGAAATTACCCATAGGTGTCCTCCAAATAACCCAACCCGCTGGAAAATATTTACACTGCGCTGAATGATGGGGAGAGCCTGTGACGTGCGTGGGAAAACGGGCACTTGGCGTGTGTGTGCGTGCCTGTGTGTGCGTGCCTGTGTGTGCGCCTGTGTGTGCGTACGTGTGTGTGTGTGTGTGTGTGTGTGTGCGCGCCTGTGCGTGCGTACGTGTGTGTGTGTGTGTGTGTGTGTATGTGGTTTGAAGTTTGTCTTTAATCTGATTAAACCAATATAGACGGGCATCCCTTTTGTGTTACTCTGAAAATGCTTTGCAGTCACTGAGATTAAACTTAAAGTACGTTTTAAAGTCATAGTTAAGACCAGATCACACAGCAGAAAGTGTCAACTGCCCAGTAAGCTTTTATCTTATCCACATCTAACCTTGACCTTGTAAATAAAAGTCCTCTATATCAGTATTCACACAGTAAAACATCCATTGTTAATTTGATTAGTCCAATATTGAGGACTCTTGGCCTTGGAGAGCTGCAGGGTGTACAGATTGTGTTGTTACTGGCCACTTCTAATTAAAGCAGTTAATTACACAGTTAGCTGGCCTCGCCTGGTTTCTCGGGTCTGAATTAGTCTGCTGATGTCACAGGGAGAACAAAAGCCCAGCGGGCTATTGGCTGTCCTCCTCCTCAGAGGGCGTATCACTGGACTGCATGATTAGGAACCAGACTGCAGGCTCATACTCACCAACCAGGAGCACCAGTCTGTATGGGGCCTCGGGCTGCCTCCGGTAGGGGACCACCTCCTCATAGGTGGGGGCGTCGGCCAGGTCGTAGCACTTGCTCCTCCCACACTCGCAAAGCCCCGCCCTCCAGTTCCTCCTGCTGAGGCGGAAGCTCCTCCGCAGGCCAGCTGTCAATCAAGAAACAGCGCTTAAATGCCCTGCTGTGTGCGTGTGTGTGATAGAGAGAGAAAGAGTGTGTGTGTGTGTATGTGTGTGTGTGTATATGAGAGAGAGAGTGTGTGTGTGTCTGAGATAGGGGGAGAGAGAGAGAGCATGTGTGTGTATGTGTGTGTGTGTGTGTGTGTGTGCATAAGAGAGAGAGAGCGAGTGTGTGTGTGTATGTGTGTGTGTGTGTGTGTGCGCGCATATGAGAGAGAGAGAGTGTGTCTGAGACAGAGAGAGAGAGAGAAAGAGCATGTGTGTGTGTGTATGTGTGTGTGTGTGTGTGTGTGTGTGCGCATAAGAGAGGGAGAGAGAGGGTGTGTGCGTGTCTGAGAGAGAGAGAGAGAGAGAGAGAGAGAGAGAGAGAGAGAAAGAGCATGTGTGTGTATGTGTATGGTATGTGTGTGTGAATGTGTTTTATTAATAATCCTTTAACCTGGAGAACCTCATTGAGATTAAAAAAATCTCTTTTTCACAAGTGTCCTAGCCAAGACAGACAGCAGCACATAAAATATGGTTGCAGATGGATAATATAAAAATAAATTATAGACAATAAAGATTACAGAAGGCAAGATTTAAAAAAAAAAAAAAAAAAACTAGGAAAAAGACAATCACAGTAGTAAAAATTGTAAAGCCATTGTGTGTGCGCCTTTGCATGGTGTGTGTGCAGTGTGTGATTGTGTAACTCCTTGTGCATAATTTTTTTTTTTTTTTTTAATTCATTACTTCATTTCAAACAAGTATTGCATGTTTTCTGCTCAATGAAATGCTAAATCAAATGTACTGAAGTGAATGGAGTTCATTACACATGGTATTGTCATGTATGTTCAGGGATCAGACTATCCAGCACTTCAGTGATGTGCAAAAACTATTTCTGCACATTCCTCTGCGCTTCTGTTTATTTCATACACATGCCAATTTTCCATCTTTACCGTTGATGCAATCCATGTGTCTTGTCATCTTGTCTAGCATCTGGTATGTTGTCTGGCTGCAGGAGGGGTCACACAGCGCATGAAAGCTTGCCACATAACTCACTGCAAATCTAATGTGCTGCCAGCTATTTCGTCCCGATAAACAACATTCAACCGTGCTGTGAAATCGGGATTTTATGCGGGGAGGGTAATGTCTTTTCGCCGGAATATTTGGCCGCTCGCTTTGGCCACGTAACGGCCTCCGACGGCCGGGGCTGGTTTATTATCGTCGGAATCTCGGAGATGTCATAACAAAGATGTCTCGACACCTGAGTTCCAAGCTCGAGATACGGATCGCAGTGAACAACCTTGTGGAAGGATGGAGAGATGTGTATGGTTTGCGGCTACGTTTGTTCCTGTCTAGACCCGATGCTGGCTGAAGAAAACATGGATCCCGTTGTGGTTCTTCACAACGAAGCAGGCCTTTCACTCAACACAAACATTTATGATGTAAGAAGCTGGAGTGTCACTGTGGTAGAAAGAACAACTAATCCCCTTAATGCGTGCCACAATGCTGGGAGGCTGTTAACATGCTTTAAGACTTGATTGGAAATGGATGGCGAGCTCCAGAAAGCTGACAATGTTTAATGAAAGATAATGGATTGCATTTACTTTCAGCAGATGCACTTATTCTAATCCGCGAGTGACTGACACTTGCATGGAAAAATGTTAACTGTTTACATGCAGTCCGTCTACACAGCTGGATATTTCCTGAAGCGATTCAGGTTAAATATTTCGCTCATCAGCACACCATCTGTGCACTGCTGGGAACCTGTAACCTTTGAGTTATAAACCTGGTTCCCAAACTGCTATACCACAGTGCCACCCACATTCATGTGACATCTTCCCAGTGAGCATTTCTGTGGTGAAAAGTCAGTGAAATTCCGTCTGGGCATTCAGGTTGAAAACCCAGCCACTTTTGGTTGAAAAGTGAAAGTTTTCTAGCAGAGTAGGACGTAGCCAGGCTATATCCGGGTAAAACCTGAGATATAGGCCTACAGAGGTTAACCCAGTCAGTTTATTCT
This sequence comes from Anguilla pacifica, assembly GCA_039654925.1. Taxonomy (NCBI): domain Eukaryota; kingdom Metazoa; phylum Chordata; class Actinopteri; order Anguilliformes; family Anguillidae; genus Anguilla; species Anguilla pacifica. The sequence goes on along the minus strand of CM077291.1, from coordinate 10,639,308 downwards.
GGCTTTTGCTCACTTAAGAGTGTCTTACAGTAAGACACTCTTAAGTGAGGGGGTGCTTACCTCAACAATACTAAAATAAATATGGTCTTGTAACACGCTCCTGCATCTATAGAAATAAATGAAACTCAAAACAATAACATGGTGAGACAAGGTTAAAGGTGAAGTCAGTGGAGTCCGTCGCTGAAGAGTCTCATTCATAGATAATGACATCGCTAGGAATTAAATGAGCCGTGTTCAGCTTTTAGGGCCTTGTTTGGAATCATGGTGAACTCCAACCTTTACCAACCTTTTCTGGTAACACTGAGCTTGCATAGGCCGACGGGGAGGGTTCTGCTGTCCCTATGGTAACAAGACTCCAAACTCCTCGCCATTTGTTTACATTTGTGAAGTACCCAGTCACACTGTACGACAAAGTATGACGGTGTCTGTGACATGACAAACTTCTACAGGTGTGCGACGTTGAGAGAAAGTGTTGTGCGTCAGGTAAAAATATGTCATTTCTGTCGAGCGAAGTAAAAATTTGGCTCGAGTCCTTGCAAGGCAAGGCCGGGTGATACGTGTTTCCACCATGAGTCAATGTAGTCATTCTGCGGACATGCTTTAACCAGAAGTGGAATTGATTCGCGCGAGCCAAAACTGTACATTTAATTTGACTGTCAGAGCCAATCAGTTTGCTTGGTTTGGGCTCCTGTCCTTCAGTCATCTCTAGTGGCTAATAACAAAAAAAATCTCTGCTCCTGATCTCCAAAGGCCACTGTTAAACGGGCCCTGCAGAAGTGACTCTGATGCCTTCAGACAGACCCATTCAGATTAGAAATTAAGTAATATCGTCTCCTCGTGGGCCTGGCTCCTTCCAGAAAATACATCATAGTCCGAGGAGGAAGGGATCGTCAACGCTCGTTAACTGAGGCAGGTGGAGTTAAAGGGAGCCTAGAAACGTGTCCAGTCCAGGAGGAAATTACTGAACATCTGTAGTCTTGGTATCCGCATTAGTGGATATGAAAAGACAGTTTCTTTTTACGTCCTTTTTTTTCCTTGAGAGACAGACAAGGGTCTTTCTCGGGGTAACAAATTGTTGCGCTCAGGGGCATTGTGGGTAGGCTCACTGCTCATGCTAAATGACTTAACCGAAGTAACAAAGGGGGTATTAAATGAAGAAGACACGCAAACCAATGGACAAGGGCCAGAAAACAGGGACAGATGAGGCTCTTTTCAAACCTATTCGGAATCTAAAGTCATGGTATTTCAGTGCAGTCCTTTCTGCTGTACTCTCCAATGGCCTACAGTTCCACAGTACAGCCGGTACTCTGACTGAGATTCCTTTGATGCTCTCTGCAGCTGTTTTGCTGTATAGACCACAGAAACCCACACTGAAGGATTACCACCGGACAGAGCATCTTTGGGCCAAACAGGAAATGTATAACCTGCCCATGAACAAGGACATGCACACGCACCCCCAAGAGCGTAACGACCAAGAATGCAGCCTACACACTCGCCTGTCAACTACATCCTGAGAAACAGCAGAAAACTAGACTGGGCATGACGCACACATGCACATGCACACACATACACACGCACACACATACACATACACAAAAACCCAAGCCAAAAAAGATAAACTAACGGACACATAAGAAGCCCCACAGGCAAAAGTAGACAAGCAGAGAGCCTCAGAGAAAGCTTCTCCCTCGATAGCTGAGGACCCCTCACCCATTTGGTCCAGTATAGTAAAAACAGGAAGTAGTGGGTCCTTCTACAGAAGGCCTTTGATTTGTGAAGGTCTGAGTTCCTAGTTGAGGATCCCACAGAGTCATCTGAGTAGACCATTCATCCCTCAACATGACTACTCAATGTTTCCCTGTTCTCCACCTCTGCTGATGTGTGGTGAGCATTCTGTTGCAAATTGAATGTCAAGCATCACCCTGGTTGGTGCTACCTTGGTTGAGCTTACCCCCTTCACTGTGAAGTGCTTAGAGACCATGATGGTGCTATATTTTTGTGCACCATGTTGTCTTCCTTATTTGCCCAAGATTCAAAAAAGTTGATCCACTTCACAAAATACACCCCTTGGAGATGAATGGTTTTGGTATAAAAATGACCCCCTCTGATGGGACTTTACATAGCAGTGGGGCGGGGAGGGGGCTGTTCACCAGTCCACCAGGCCTGGCAGCGTTCCTTCAGAGTTTGGTGATTGATTCGGTTTCCCCCGATCCCGAGACCTTGTTTAAAACTCAGAGTTTGTTTGACAAGAAAAGCACGTCTCTCGGATGGCCCTTAAAGCGAACGTGTTGTAAATTCATTAGAGGTGATGTGGAGGAGTGGAGCTCCTCTATCTGTCCTCACAGGCTGACAGGCAGAGAACAGCAGCATAACCAGGCCTTTTTACCTGGAACTAAAAACCTTCCCCAGAGCCCCTTTAGCCAAGAAACCGAATCCCACCTCACTCACCCTCCCCTCCCCACCCCAATCCCCAACTCCACAAATAATATTTGCCTTTTTTCCCCACTTTGGTCTTATCCCAGAGGAATGAGTACTCAGAACACTGGTTTAATCTGTAGAACTTCAACATCTCAACCAATAATGTCTAACAGCTTAACTGCCGCTCCAATATCTCAACCAATCACACCTCCATTCCCAACTGTAGCTCCAACATCTCAACCAATCACTGCAGACTTCTGACCGCGCCTAAGCTGGACCACAGCCACGGCAGCCAAACGGCTGTTTTGGCTGGAGCCACGAGGTGCTTGACGCTCTCCCACAAGGGTCACTTCCTAGGGTCGCCATACCCATGCATCACCACTATGTCATCTTGCATTCGACTAATAATCAAAGCAGCTCTGACTACAATCCCACGCAAAACGACAGAAGCAGACGTCAATACAACAGTGAAATACAACCTGGCTTGTACAGCAATGACGTTAAACTACACAACCGGAAAAATAATGATCCAGTTAAAATAATGTATTTTGCACTCTTAAGGCTGCACAGAAGAAAAAAAAAATCTGTTTGAACAAGATAGGCGTAATCAAATACGGAATAAATCAACCCCGTTTTCAATAGACTATACATCTTATAAATTTCAACCAGCCAATCTGGAAAATCAATCCGCATAATGAACCTTACAGAGATCCTCATTACTGCAGTGCATCTACACAGAATCTACTGTAACTGCCTGAATTTGTGATTAAAAGGGCGAGTGGGATAGTTTGGGGTTGTGGAATCCATTTAAGCAATAAGAATGATTTGCCATTCAAAGCCCAGTGGTTTTTTTTTTTTTGGGGGGGGGGGGGGGGGGAACCTGCTTGTAGATTAGATAGTCTGGTCTGGAAATAAAAGCAGTTTCTTTAATGGCATTTTGAATGCATCTCAGATTTTTCCACTGCAGAGATGGGTTGGATTCAGGGGCAGATGCCTCTTCCAGTTTCTTTTCCTCCTACACTGGCTGCTTTTCGCCTGTTCTGCTGGGTTGTTTTTAGAAGAAAAAGGTCGTCGCCGCAAGGATTTATATTTGGATTTTGATAACACTGCAAAAACAATGAGAAATAAAATAAAATGAATGCTAAAAAGCAACAGAGCTTGTGCTCGGCATCCTCACCCGAGTTTCCATGCCTGGCTCGATCCCTCAATCCCAGCTGTAACTTTTGAGTAACTTTAAGGAAAAATCTGGGAACTGGACCCAACGCCCCCCTCCCCCTCCCCTTTCATATATAAGGAAAATATCCCTAAAATAGAAGCTTCATAATCATATATCATTTGCTAGTTTTAAGCTCTGGCTTGTATGTTTTTTTAAAAATCCATAAAATATAATGGAATAGAAGCACATAGGATTTGTTTAGCCTTTTAGCTCACAACAGATTATGAATACAGGTCCGGATCTGTGCCGTTTTGAAGAGACCTTCACATGCAGCAAAATATTCAGTGTAAAACTAGCTCTACCAGAGTATATTTTAATGCCAATAAAGCCTGGGATTTACATAAACACTGGTAGAGTATAGTTAACACTGTTGGAGTTGATTAAACTCTAGGAATAGTACTGTGCAGGTATACATACAGGTAATTTACCCCCTTCCCAAGGGACAGCTCTCAGAAAAATAAATAAATAAATAAAATCCCTAACCAGTCCTTCCAAAGCTGCAGCCAAAGCATATTTGGGAAAACCATTTTGGGATTGATGTAATACCATATCGTGTATCCAGCTCAAATTATACTGAAAATAGCACAGCTGAGGGAGCTTGTAATGTTTTTGTTTTGCTATAAATGTATATATTTTCCCCCTTTTTTAAAAATCTTTTTTTTATTCTCGCAAATCAGGAATGTCATATCGTGTTTGCGGGCTTGTCCCGTCGCTGCCATGACCTCCGAAAGCTCGGAGGAGCTCGGAGAAAGCGGGAGAGCCCTCGCGACACACACGGCCGCCCGTTGCTTCTTTTAAATCCGCGGTCCGTTCCATTGGTCGAGAGAGAGCCTCGGCTGGAAAAACAAGCTCGGCTCAAAATTCAGAAAATGGCAAGTTGAGAAAGTGTCTCATTTTGGTTTCCATTTCAAAATCAACTTCTTTAGCCTATTACTTGATATTTGCATTTTGCAAAAGGGTGCGGCCTTTGTTTAAAAAAACGTAATGGAGCAAAGCACTGTGGGATTGCTGGCTCTCTGGTACCTAAGTGCGCCTTTTTGAAAGGGGCATTGGCTCTTCTTGATATACAGGGGTGTGGTGTTTACGGTCATTGATTTGCATTACAGTAGATTTAGGTAATTTTCCATTCTCTGTATTCTGAGTTCATATTTATTTTTTCCAATTCAGGTTCTTTTTAAGCTGCAGCCATTGTTTCAGAGGACTGCTGATCAGACCGCAGGCACCCAAGATCAACCAGAGGAGGCACTCTCATGCAATGAGGCAGAGAGAACTTTGCTGACTGTAACCCATCCTGGGTCATGCCATATAGGGGGAGGGCCCCAAATAGGCTAGAGGTGGGGCCCTGCCATAACCAGTTACAATGCATCATTCTGCAGGGTTGTCTGCAACAGTTTTGCAGTCTTTTAAGGCCTGGATTTGATTCAAAACAGTAGGGTGCATTTCTGCACTAAGCAAGAGTACTTTAGCTGGATTTTGTGCCACCTGGAATCCAACTCTAATGTGCTTGCTGTTTTTAAATTTAGTTTCGGAGTTTCGGAGTTCTCTTAGTTCCACGAGTGAAAAATGAGCTGTTAAATTCAGTTCAGTTCAGTTTTATTTGTATAACACTCCTCACAAAGGATCAACGTCTCAACGCACTTTACAGACCAGATAACAACATTAGCTGGTCTGTAATCTGCTGTATGGCTGGTTTTATGATAACAGCCAGTCTGTAGGTTGACTTTGGCTAAGAGTGGGCAGGGAAGTGGGATAGTGAAATGAACTCTGATGGGGACACAGCTCTGATGGATTTGTTGGAAAAGATTCATCAGTTGAATATGACGAGGAGTATTTTTTACATGCATAATTGGAGGTAGAGTCATAAGAAGCTTAAGAACTTGTCTTTTTTAATGAATACAGAAAAGAAAGTTCCAGACTCAAAAAAGGCAATAATCGATGTATTAATTTAAATATTTCACGGGTATATGTACAAAACACACAAAACAACCTGTATGAATGCATCTTTTTAAGCACACACCAAGAATCTGGAGAGATACGGGTTCAAGCAAGAATCTTGAGCCTTTGGGTTCAAGTGACACACACTAAAGACTTTGTTTAAGATGGTGGCCAGCACCCCTTTGCCTAGTGCTCTGTCAAAGAGATGGATCATGGGAAATGACCCCGGACCCCGTGACCATCATGTGTCCCATCCAGGGGCGCAAACTCGTGCATCGGGCTGTTTTTTTTTGGTGGCACAGAACTGGGGAAAAACCTCTGCTTGGGCCCGGGCCGTCCTGCCCCGGGCGTGACTTCTATTACAGCACGGAAAAAGAAGCTTCTGGACTCGCGAGGGCTAAACGATCTCGTCCTGCTAGTGCGCGGTCGAGCGATAGCCCCCGTTGCTAACGAGCTAAACGCCCGTTTCCGACAGGGCCGGGAACGCAGCGCAGACAGACAGAATGCAGCGCAGACGGACAGCACGCAGCGCAGACGGACAGCACGCAGTGCAGATGGACAGAACGCAGCGCAGACGGACAGCATGCAGCGCAGACAGACAGAACGCAGCGCAGACGGACAGCACGCAGCGCAGACGGACAGAACGCAGCGCAGACGGACAGCACGCAGCGCAGACGGACAGCATGCAGCGCAGACGGACAGCGCTCGAACAGTGCAGACCTGAAGGGGAAAAGCGCTAATGGGTAAATGAGCTTCACATTTTATACGAAGTTCTGCACGGGGAGTGAGAGAGACTGATGAGCTAAAGTGGTGCTCGTAATACCACGGTCTGTCTGCAGTTATGGGAACATAAACACAAAGAGCAGACACGCCGGGCAAACGAACAGAAGAGCGTTTCTTATTATTATTATCGTGATCTTATGATGCTGGACCTGATCACGTATCTGACAACTGAGGCCACTGTATGAGAATGATAATGAGAACGAAATGGAATTTTCTATAAAAATAAGTGTATCTATTATCTATCTGGGGCCAGATTGTGACTGACTGCCCCACAGCCAATGCATCCTTGAGGATGAAAACTGGGGGGGGGGGGGGAGGGTGCAGGACAAGATGTCTCACCTATGTGGATCCCACTTATTGCTCCATAATCTGCTTCTCCTTCTCCTTCTCCTTCTGCAATACGGCATCCCAGGACCAGAGCAGGTGAACGGGACAGCCAGGAAAGAGGGGGAGTTCGTTAGCCCAACACAGGAAGTTCACAGATAATGGCAGACACTCAACGTCCCTCCCGGGATAGAAACTTCAGGAGGCTCACCCATCACCGCGCAGTGAGATAAAAATCAGCACGACCGAGGACAAGCAAAGTGACTGCATCCTCCCGCAAGTTTATCTATTCATCTGGTGTTTATCCAGTTGAGTCCCGCGGGTGCTACGTTCTTTATGAGCTCAGCGGCTCGTGGCTCCGACACGGGAGCTCGGAATTACGAGCCCGGATCGTTCCAGTGGTTACCTCCGAGCCACCGCCAGCAACATGGCGGCTGAAAGGAGCTGCCGCTAGCTCTGACACCTTCTGAGCACCAAAAGCTTCAGAGTTTATTTGTAATATACGATGGAGACAGTAAAATAGATATAGGACAGAAGCTAACTGTTGTCAGCCGATATTGCGTTTTCCAAAATTTTCATCCATTTTGAATGACTTCGGTTTCCTCCTACTCGGTGTTCTGAAATGAGATTTTCCGACGTGCAATTCCAAGTTAATGGACCGTTCCAGTGTATCTTTTTCGGTTGGAAGGTCATAATTACGTGTTTGTGAGCTATCTGGAATTCAGTGTGAGACAGAAATCTCTCAATAATGTGGATGGAGAGGCTGAATCTACAGTCCTACTGCAGGCACGGAACAGAGGGTCGCAATGAGGTTACCGTGACAACCCCCTCAGATCATTGTGATGTCGTGCTTGTGCTTCCCCATGTTCGAGGAGGATTACCATATAAAGTAAATAATGCTTTTGCTTTTTCCTGCATTCTATAGACTTGAATCCTTTACGGTAAAACACATTCCAGCAATGAGGGCAACGAAAACATTCAGTTCAATTCAGTTCAGCTTCCACGCAGCAGTAAACCACAGCGAGTTTGACCGTACCTTCGGTTTCCCCTGCCGGAAGCGCAGAAATATTAATATAGGAAATTGTTTAAAAGAGGAACAGCATGTCAGAATAAAAGAGAGAATACAACATGAAAGGAAAGAAAGGGATGTATAAACAGAAAAGTCACATACCGTGTTCATTAGCATCTGCGCCTCGGAAAGCAAAGGAGTAAACAAGGAGATGGAAATGAGAACAGAGAGGAGGAAAGGGAAGGTCCGTGCCGCTGTGACGTGGCTAATGGCCGCAATGTGACATGTTAATCAAGTGCAGGGAGAAGAGCACAGCTGAACCTGCAGGCCTGCATGTTCGTGAGCATGCATGTCAGTGGTCCTACAGGATGGGAGTAAGGACAGTGAGAGCACAAACACGCATGCGGTTGCAGTCAAAAAGCCCTGTGTGTACATATGTGCAGATGCTCGCACGTGTGCATGCTGAAAGACACGCATAAATATGCATACATACACACACTCACACACAGAAACATACCCACAGATGATTGCCGAAATGTGTGCACACATGCGCTATTGCACACATGCACGCCTTTTTAAAAAAAAATTGCGTACATAAAAGAACTTACTAAATGTGGCCCAAATTTGTTAAAAGCTTGGTTGAACCAAAACGTTAGGAGTGAACCCACATGCTCTCCAAATGATGTCTCAATTTTGAACCATCTGCAGAGAACAATGTTGATCTGTGCGAAGCGGTACCAGGAGATCGCCCACAGTCAAGCTCTGAAATGGCTATTTAATTAAAGCAAAGCTTCAATCTGAAACTGTAGGTAAATGGTGCTGCTGCAGACTTATTGCACCTGATGTCTGTGCTTTATTTTTTTAATGGTGGTATTCCCAGTCAACTGTGTTCATGCAGCAATCTCTGTCCTCCAAAGGACACAATGTTGCCAGCCGCTGCTTTACACACCACAGCCCACAAGCTGAGCTCGCACAGACACGAGCAGGAGGAGCACACTTCCTGTACTGACATCCCGTTCTGCGGGCGATTACGTGCTACGTGCCCTGCCACCGTTGCCCGGGATGGTAATTCGACATATGACGGCCGTAAGCAGAAACAGACTGTGAGAAGTGGGAGAGGGTGACAGGGAAAGGTCTACCAGTTTAGTGCAGACCACTAAACGCTAAGCACGAAGCGTTGCTTCCATTAGGGTTAGCTCTCTTTTCATCTCCAGGGAGTCGGGTTTCCTGTGGAGTTTTCAGCATATTTTCATTCACATCTTTCCCCTGTATCCATATGGTGAATATGGTGTTACGGTGGTAAGGTAAGAAAAGAGACTGAGACTGGGAGGAAATGATCCATTTTAATGAAGACAAATGCCACCCATACAGTACTTCCAATGAGCAAAAGATGCAGTGTTGGATATTTTCCAGACCAGGGAGATTTAACTGGCAGCCCAAGGGCCAAAGCAAGCCTCACCATTGATTCCCTCTGTTCATTGAAAAGAAAGAAAAGTATATTTTTATAAGTATTGGGAAAGAGGCAGGAATAAACCATGGAAAGGTCGCCAGTCCAGTTAGCCTAACCATGCATGTCTTTGGACTGTGGGAGGAAACTGGAGTACCCAGAGGAAACACGCACGGACGGGAGGAGAACATGCAAACTCCACACAGAAAGGCCCCGGCTGGGACTCGAACCCAGGACCTTCTTGCTGTGGGGCGACAGTACCGTGCTGCCCAAAGCAACATTTTTTTTAAAAAGCATCCTGGCCCACAGGAAGGATTAGCTGGTGAATCCCGCTGTACACTACAGGTGAACGACAAGCACCCAGACGGGGCTGAGCATTTGAGCCTTGATGTAGTCTCGCATTCTTACGCTCTTAAGGCAGAGGACGAAGTGGCTTAACGCAGCACAAATGTTTCAGAATCAAACAGAAGCTCGCGCCGATCATCGTGTCCTCCTAAAGCCGCGGGGAGCCCCCGGGGTTTCCGAAAAAACGCCCGCCCGTGCAGAGGTGGAAGCTAGCGGAGCCGTGCTGGGACGCTAACGGGCTACGACACATCCAATCATGTCGGAGACGCGGCTTGGTGCTGCCACGAGGGGCCAAGGCGACAAACGTCGGGACGGCACGTGCGTGTTTGGGGATTGGAAACACATGCCGTCACTGTCTGAGGAATCTCTGAAGCTCTGCCTCGTTTTGTTTTTGTTTTGTTTTTTCCACAGACTGCGACGGTCCCATTTTTATGTTTTCAGTTTTACTGAAGCGTGAAGCTGACCCCCCCTACAGGTGGCGCAGGTTATGTGCAGGTGGCACCTGGCTGAGGTCGAGAGCAGTTGTCCCTGAGGGAGTCACCTGCTACTTGCCCTGATCAAATCTGCGAGACAGATGATACGAGAATGGCGGGTTTCCATAAACAAATCTTATAATGTCTCTGAGTAATGACCAAACAGTCTACGCAAAATGATCTAATTAAATTCCAGTTTATTTACACAACCCCAATAGGAACCATATGTACTCTGTAAGAGTTGACTTAACACTGAATATCTTACTGTCTGACAATGACTTTTGAGCTGTTATGGGTGGGTACTTCTCGTCGTTAAGCCCGCAACGATGGTTTCACACGTCGACTCACGAAGACCAGACCCGCCGTCAGAAGACACTCTAAGGCTTGGTAGTTCACTCTGAGGCTTGGTAGTTCACTCTGAGGCTTGGTAGTTCACTCTGAGGCTTGGTAGTTCACTCTAAGGCTTAGCAGTTCACTCTAAAGCTTAGTAGTTCACTCTGAGGCTTGGTAGTTCACTCTAAGGCTTGGTAGTTCTTGGTCGAGCGATATTCCGTCTAAAGACCCTATATGAACGTTTCTCCGGCTGATGGTGGAAAAGCTTGCCCACCTGCATGCGGTGTTATGGAGGTCTGCTATGGAAGAGGCTTCTGGAAGACTTCAGCTCTGCCTGTACGAACGGGCCTGGATCGCAGACAGATGTCACTCCGCTCTCAGTCAGAAAGCAGATGGGTTTTATTGAAGCATTGCTGGCACTGACTGCTACCGCTAGCCTCTTTCCAAGATGATACGAACGGAATTTTCCATCCGCTGTGAAGTCAGTATCCAAGCTGATAGCCATCTATCAACCAGATATTGCACTGGTTTGTCACTTTAGAATAAAATACAGCTATTTCCAAAAAAAAAAAATCAATAAGATATGGTAAGACGCACGCACACACACACACACACACACACACACGTCACTCTGCATAAGAGTATCTGCTGAATTTTAAATATCGCATTTTAAATTTAACAGATATGCTTCTTATGCTTCTGCTAAAGATTAGGCGCAGAGGACTTAATAGTGAGGTCAGGGGTAGAATTTTTAAGTAACTTGGTTAATTTTCTAAAACACAAACCCACGTAACATTCATATAGTATAGTATCGTATATTGTAAGTATATTGTCTAAAGGGGTAGATATGCAGTTACATGAGTTACATAATAATTACCTTGTAATAACAAAAGTAAATGAATAAATTCCAATTTAATATTTATTATTCTTGGGCTGATGTCACCGGTTCAGTTTACGATGATAGTAATTGACAAGGAGGAGTTTTTATTTTTTGAGGCAGTTCTCCAAAGCAGTCCCGATCCGCAAGAATTTGGCTGAGCGCGGATTCCTCAGTGCTGTCCAGAAGTGTGTTCACAGTCACTAAAACATTTTAAATGGTCAAAACGGAGCCTTTATATGGAAAGCCTATAACATCTCTGGCTCTGACCAACTCATTAATTCTGCTATTTAAGAAAAAGCAAGAAGCACTTTCCAGAGGGCAATCAGAGACTACGCATCTGGGCCCCGCAGTGGAAACGTTCTGTAAAGCTAGAGTGTGAGCGAGAGAGAAAGAGAGAGAGAATGAAGGGGGGAGAGAGAGAGAGAGAGAGAGAGAGAATGAAGGGGGGAGAGAGAAAGAGAGAGAGAGAGAGAGAGAGACCCTGATCACAGTCCCAGATGAGCAGAGGAGGGCTAAATGGAGAAACATAATGGGGTGATTTTGATATAAAATCCTTTGAGTTCCAGAAAGATCTTTGCATCAAATTGCATCGTGGCTTATTAGGGATTTTATCCCCCGCCACTGTTTTTACCCTCTGAAAAAAGGGACACAGGAGTCAGTCTTTCTGGGTAATCTACATAGGAATCCCTATCGCACCAATCCCAAATCAAAAACAGAGACAACTGTAAAGATTTTAATCCTCCTTGAAGGACACATGAGCTTACCAGATCTTTGCTTTGATGTTTTCTGCTGAACAAATTCTGTGGCTCTTTGCAGAAAAAATCTCCTGTGGAACAGTAGAACATGAGAACTTTAAGTGCTCATAAACATCATTTCCACAAATGACCACAGCCTTACAGTCACACTGGTCCACGATGTGGTTCTGAGACAGCTCCTAAATGTCCATCAGAAAATTAAAGAATGTAGTCACAGTAGCCTGGGTTCACAATCCAGCCCCTATATTTGACATACAAATTAATGCAGTGGTTTGTTTAATTCTTTTTCCGTAAAACAAAATTCAGCCTACTGTCTTCATGAATTCATAAAATTAAAGAATTACTATTTTAGTTGTCTGAAAAAAGTTAATGAGAAATGTTGACTGGATCAAAGGCTATGTTGCCTGTTCAAACCCCATTTGCTCACACACACATGCTCACATGCAGATACACAAACACCCCCCCTCCCCCCCCCCCAGTGGTGCCAACAGCAAACCCAACTGGAACTCTGAACCCCTGAACATCAGTGCGATGGACCGTCAAGGTTGTGCACTTTTTCTGTGCGCCTGCCTCAAGTTGGACCGCGTTCATCGTTGCTCATTACTCACTTGGGGACTTCCAAACTGCTCCCCCTGGAGCGGGTTAATTTCTCCAGGTGTCAGGCGTCAGACGCGCTGAGGAGCGGCCGAGTGACTGAGCAGCAGCGAGCAGCAGCGAGCAGCAGAGCACGGCTTCCGCTCTCAGACGCCGGTCCGGTCCAGAGATTTACATCAGCGCACGCTATTACTCATCTGCTTGGCGGGCGCTCGCACGGGGGGGGGAGAATGACTGCGCTTGACGTGCCAGCCTTCCTCTCCAGCCTTCACCGAGCTGGATGTTTACTCAGGCCGTTCAGGTTAGGAGCCGAAGTTTAAGGAAGTGCGTTATTTACAGCAGGCTAGCGTTATGTCTTTTCACGAGCGTATCGTAGCACACCTCAAGCCCTCCCAAACAAACCGCCGGTAGTTCCTGACCCCTTTCAGTTTGGGAACTTGACTTTCCAGACACAGTAAATCTTTTAGCGTTAATTCAAAATACTCTTATCGGAGTAAAATATACTCCGGGCTGATTTAAGGAGGGGAAGAATCCCGAGCTGATTTAAAACCGGAGGTTGTACTGAGCGCGGCAGTTGGGCGGGCGGGATGGCGGGATGGCGGTACGCGGTCGCGGTTCCGTCGCTCCTCACCTCTCCTGGAGCTGCTGGGAGGGGACCAGGCCAGCTCTGGGGTTAGCGCTGCCGTGGAGCCTGGCCTGCCACCAGACGGCCTCCGCGCAGTTCACCACCCGGAGGACGGCCCCCTTTCCGAAGGCCAGCCCCGCCTCTTTGCACGGGATGGCCGCGTCCTCACGAGGCTCGTAGTCGAACAGGGCCCGGACAAACAGCTGGACGGACACAAACACGCGTCAAAAAAAAAACTGTTACTTTCATTTCACCCTCGTCAGACTTACACAGAATCTCCTCTGAAGCTCAACGTGAGTTACAAGATAATCTAACTTCTGCGCAGGGTCAGGAAAAACAGGCGAGCCACCGAACAGCTCGATCCTCGGCCAGGCACGTCACGGTAAACCATTAGGCCCGAGGACTGCCAGCATCAAAGCTGGAGGTGCAGGAACGTCACCGGGGCGTCGTGGCGAGCTTGGAGACGGTCTCAGACGAGGTTTTTCGGGCCGGGACCCACGTCCTAGCGTGCGAGAGCACCGTTTGGCTCGAGGGGTTTCAGCGGACTGTCTGTAACTGGAACGAGCTCGCTGGTAAAAGTTTTCGGCTGTTCGTTTTTGCAGATGTGCGTTCAGTCAGCAGCACAGGAATCACAGGTGTTTCTAAACCTGTTGTGCCTATACGCTCGCGTACGTGTGCCTCTGAAATCCTGCTCCACAAAGGCCTTGTAAGTCCACGGTAAATAAATACATCAATGCTATATATCATTTAATGAACGCCGTTTTATATCGTTTTATATAATTCATCCTTCATATGTGGCTAAAGATGAGCCTCCGATATGATAACAGCGCTGTTTGCAAAGAATGAGGGTAATAGGAAACGCAGACTTCTGGCGTTCGGTCTGAACCTCGGGGCAAATTACACTTGGACATACCACCGTACGGTGCAAAGAGGTTACAAGAAAGGCATGCACTGTTCTCCAGCAAATGATATTCCAAATGCTAGCGTGCGTGCGCTGGATTGGGTGAAAGTGGACCTTGTGTTATTGATAAATGTCTGTGAAAAACTAGACTTCAGAACTGGATCCCGGGAGGTGGACCCAAAGACCCGACATCAGGTTTTCACTTTAAACCCCAACACCCACCTCTGTGCCCCCTGATGCTTCATAATCCAGAATGTCTGAGCATACCGGTGCATTCTCACACACACACAGACACACACTCAAACACAAACTCAAGCACATACACTCACTTGTGCACACCTACCCACACACGCATGCACACCCACCAACCCACACATACACACACATGCACACACACACTCGTATGCACAAACACACACACACACATACTGATATGTACACACGACATGTGCACGTTCTCACTCCCCCAGATGAATTCTCAGTGGGCAGCTTGAAGACTGAAGCCCACAGACGGTGGGCAGAGGGGATCAGACAGCCTTTTCATTCTGTCCTCCTCAGCCGCCGCGCGTAACACTACCGATATAATCTCTGCGGCAGAGATCTCTACCTCCTCCTCCTCCAGGCCTGGCGAGTCCTCTTTGATGCCCGGGACGACTTTAAACGTCACGGCCCCGCGGGACTGCACCTGAAATATCGGAAAAACAGAAGGGGAAAAAAAAGGAGAGTTTCACGCGGACGCCAGGGCGAGCTGACGAGAGACACGCTAATACAAAGCCACCGCCGGTAGCGCCGACCGTCCCGAGGACAGCCAGGTGGCAGGGCTCTGCTCTGGGCCCCGAATCGGGTTTAAAAAAACCTGTCCCCGCTTCTCCTCCTCCTGCAGGATTTTTCCCCCTAGTGGTTTTTTTCGGAGTCCCTGGAGGAGGCCCCGCAGCCTGTCCGCTGCCCCGCCCCTCCCGGTTTGGGCAGGAGGCCCCAGGGGGCGGTAAATGGAAGCGCTGGCACCGCGCGCGCTGGCGTTAGAGACGGGCTGGGGAGACGGGCCGGGGAGACGGGCTCGGGACTGCCGCCCCTCACCACAACGGGAGCGACGTCCTCCGGCCTCTTATCGTCCATCAGCACCCCGTTCACCTCCCTCAGCTCGTCTCCCTCGTGGATCAGACCTGCGGCACGCGGAGAGAGAACGCACAGAGATTATTACGCACGCACACGCACGCACACACAGAAAAACACACGGGCACACACACACAGATTATTACACACGCTTGCACATACGCATGCACACACAGAGACTACACACATGCACGCATACATACACACACAGGATCAGACCTGCAGCATGTGGAGAGAGAACACTCAGAGATTATTACACACGCACATGCATGTATACACATGCACGCACACGCATACACATGGACACTCACACATACACATGCACACACACACACACACACAGGATCAGACCTGCGGCATGCGGAGAGAACACACAGAGACTATTACACACGCACAGATAAACACACACGCACAGACAGAGACTATTGCACACGCACGCACACACACACACAGACTATTACACATGCACGCATACACATGCACACTTTCACATACACATGCACGCACACACGCACATACACACACATGCTCACGCATATACATACGCACATGCACACACATACGCACACATTTGCACAGAAACAAATATACTCTCACACATGCACACAAGAGTCACACGCAACATAAAGACACACTTTCATGCATGCACAAATTTAGAAACTGTACCCAAGCACAAGCAGACACGCACACATAAACACAAACTCCTACTGAGTTTCTTAAATACTATGAAATCCTCTCCAGGCTACCCTTCGAAAGCTCACGGATCTGACAATAGTGTTTGGTCAGAAGTTCACAGAAAGCCACAGAACATGAAAAACGAAGTTGGGGCTGGTAGCGATACCACATCACGGCCTGGAGGAGTCTGGAAGACATCACGACCTGTCACTCAGAGGGCAGGGTACGCTCCGAAAAATCTCCCCTCCGGGCCAAAGAGACCGAGAGGAAGCGGAGACCGCAGGAGCCGTTAGCCGCAGCGTGCTTCTCTATGTCGGGGGCATTAGCGTAGCGGGGTCGGTCCTGGCGAATCGCCACGGCACCTCGATTTCGCACGAGGAGAATACATCGCGGCTCAGATGACAGTTGGCCTTGTGAAAGCCAGAAAAGGGAACGTGCGAAGTAGATTTTTAATGTTTATTTTCCTTTTTTTGCGTATTTTTCAAATTTCTTTTGGAATCAGTGAATGTGCCTCCTTAGCCACAGCTGTCCTGCCCTCTCCAGCCAGCTATTCGCTTGTGGTCCACAGGGGGGCGGTACAGAGAGAGGGCAGACATTAGGGATACACAGACTATACACATCAGCGCCATTATCACATGAACATAAGCTACTGAATTTATAAAGGAATGTGCAGTTCTGTGTCTCAACAGATAAAAATAATCACCTAACATAAAAGAATGCACCAATGCATTCAAGCTAGATTTAAGAACGTGTTTCGTGTTTATTTAGAAAATAATGTGGGTGTGGCTGGTAGGTGAGAGACAAGAGGTCACGCAACATCTGTCTGCGCTCTAATGGCCTGCACGGAAGGTTCTAGAACACCACCTGCCGGCGATCACTCGCTCACAAGCCCGGTCGTCCACATCACCGGCTCACGGCCTTCCCGTCATCGTCGAAAACTCCGCAGAGCTCACCGCTCCGGTCTGCGGCTCCTCCTCTCAAAATGCGCGCCACGACGATGGCTCCCGTCCCCTGGTCCCGTGTGACCGTGGCGCCCTGGAGACGGGGAGACGGGAGAAGGGGCACGAGCGCAGCGGATTTAAACACGGAGCCCGGGCCTGTTTGGAATAACGTGTCTAAGTGAATCCAGCGGCTTGTTCTGTAACTATGAGAGATTATACAGCTGTCAGACGCAATAAAGCAGGGATAAGGCAGTTGGTGAAGTCACTTTGCTGGTAGAAAATGAGAGCAGCCCCGCCTCAGTTCTAGAGAATTAAAATATGCTTTTAATTCAAAGCCATTCAGACCCATTATGGCTTTAAATAGGTTTCCATGTTTATCGGATCATCCGATATTTTTTTCAGTTAAGCGGTGCAGGAACTCAGTGCAGTGCAGTGCTCCATAGGTTGACTGTAAAATCTGTGCATGTCTGCAAGAGGACAGAATCTAGAGCTTCTCTAGACCTGGGGCTCCAAAACTGGGGACTGAGAACCCCCCCATTGGGCCCCTGGGGGACCCCCAAGATTCTGAACAACAGACGAGGAGGAGGGGGAGATGTACTCCAAGAATATTTTTTGAACAGTTATATTTTAATTATACGTACTCTTTTGTTTATAGTATATTTATATTCAAAATAATTTATATATTCTTATATTTAAATTAATGTATTGTTTTCAGTTCTTCTCTTGGCAGCAAATCAGCTGGGAGAGTACACAGTAAAATGTTCAGTATTAATTTAAGATAACACAGCAGGGCCCAGGGAGAAAGAGAGAGTGAGAGTCAGAGAGTGATACTGAGGCACTGGGTGAGTGTTGACTAGGGAGAGAGCTTCCTCGGAGAAGTTTCCAGAATGCCGACATCACGTTGACTGACTGAGACGCACGCGTCAGGCAAGGTTCCCGGAAAGCATTGGGGGAAATGGGAATCAGATCCCTGGAGGAGGGGAGCGAGCCCGGGCCAACTCTCAGCCGCGTCAGCCAATCAACAGCTCCGGGAGAGAGGACAGGGAGTGATGACACGAGGAAGGGGAAAATAGTGTTTTGAATCATTCCAGGAGCTGTTGACAATGTCTGTAGTTCTTCTCAAGCATGCAGTTTTCACGCTGTTTCTTCACACTCTCTCTTGCTTTTCCTTTCTTTCTCTCATTTCTCTTTCCCTCTGTCTTACTTGCTCCACCTTCTATCTTTCATTGCCTTCTGTCCTTCACTCTTCTGCTCCTTCACTCTCAGTCTCATTTATTCTTTGTCTCTCTCCCCCCTTCCCCTAGCCTTGTTATACTTCAAATCTGAAATTATGCAACATACAGCTTCTCAGAATTAAATCTGATTGGACATCTGGCTGGATGAGCACACAGAAGGCCAGCTCCACATCATGCATCACAATGCAGCAGGTATGTAACTGTAGAACAGCAGGTGCTGTGTGGCAGTAACACTAGACTCAGATACCCATAAGCCTCTGCTTTCAGATCAGGAGAGACAGGCTGAACACTGCAGTCACATAAAAATATATGCTGAATCTTGGCTACTTCTCCAGGAGATGATCGCAACTTCACTGTCTCACATCTGTTTACCATTTCTTATTTGTGGTTGCTTGAATGCTTGCTTGTGGTTGATCATTTAAAGTTCTCTATTAAAGGCCTAGAAAAGCAAATAACTAAACATACCAAGGACACCCACACACGCATGCACACACACCATAAACACATGTGCACATGTATGTATGTGCGTGCCTGTGTGTACCAGTATAGAGCCCTTGGTACCTTTGAAAAACAGCAGGTCTCCCAAAAGTGTTACTCACTATTAAAAAAAAGAAGCTACTCACTGATCAGAAACGTGATGCAGTGACACTGGCCTCTGACACGATCAATCAATCAATCAACCCCCGCCCCCCCCCCCCCGATTCCATACTCAAAGCAATGATGAGATCCATGTGAGCGCATCACCGCTGGCCAAAGAAATGCGTTTAGCACGTCTGTGCTCCAGTGCTGTTAGCGCTGCTCAGGCCGAAATTCAATAACTTAATCCACTCAGGCTGATGAGCACTGGAGCGACATTCGCCCCGATCAGATCATCGCTCTTCCACGAGAAATCTGAATATCTGTCATCGCGCACGCCGCAGGCGCCGGCTGCAGTGACACACGGCCAACCGACGAACGGCTTAACCAGAACCGGGAGAAGGACGGGCTCGGTCCTGCGGGGGATACCGAAAACAGGGCCCCGTTCCAAAACAAACAACTTGTGTTTATGTGTATCCCGCAAGGTGGCACGAGGCAGCAAACACAGGCAGCCCTTCCAGAACTATCCTCGTTTGAAGCCCGTTGGCTGGAGGCTTATTGGCTGATGGTGCGAATAGCTGACGGCTGATTTGCGTAAGTTTTGAGTAGACCGTAGCTGATTGGCAGAGGCTAAGCTGGCTGATATAGTCCGCTTCATTGTGGTTTTAAAATGCTGATTCACTGCTGTTTGAAAATGCCGCTGGTTAATTGGCTGGGGATTTGAACAAACTGGCAGCCCATTGGCCCAGGGTTTCAACAGCCAGTAGCTGTGATTAATACCCTGTGATAGTTTGTCATTAAGTATTATTCACCCTTGGACTTTCAATGAAAACCGCACTCAGGTATCAATTTCAACCACTCCACCAAAATTCTGCCAAACCCAATCAGAATATTGTCCCAGGACCGTCACCTAAGATCATTATTTATCATGTGGCAAAATTACTTTGGACTGAAAAGCTGAACAATAGCTCTGCTTGCACCAGCTCTGAGCAGAGTGTCCGCAAAATGAGTACAAATTCACTGCTGAGAACACTTTTCAGCGTTCCTCCAGCCAGATGGTGTCAATGCGGATAAGAAAGTAGACACGTTGAAAAATAGCTCTTCGGTGCAATTACCAGCAATCATATAAAGTTGTGCGCCACTTCACATTTGAGCCTTTCAGCTGGCATATTGTGTTTATAATAAAAAATAAATGCAATCTTAGGCTTGACATAGCGCCTCTCCTTTCAGCAATGCATGCCATTTATGAAAATATTGAAACAGATCGTATCTGGACACGAGACAATGATTGACTTTGATGCAGAAGCATAATGCTACAGTTGCTAGCCCAGCTGGACGATAAGCAAAGGAAAGAGCAGGGAGAATGGAAGTACGTTTCGGTCCAAGCTTTCTATTAAACTGCTTTTATATTCCATTCCTCAGTAGTCCTGTTATCCCCTTTATGTGATCCATAGCACAACTCTCCACCTGCTATATTAAATCGCTTGTGATTGCAGTCATAAATATCCAACCAAGAAAACAGCTCTAAAGCCTCTTTTTTTATTTCCTTAACCCTGGTTCTAACCTCACACGTTACCACAGAGATAATTACATGGAAATTCCTGCTGGAAGCTGGCAGACAAGGTTAATATAAACCGGTCCTGAAAAGTGCCTGAAAAGTTTTCATTTTCCCTGTTCTTACCTCACACCCTCAAAAGTGTTAATGTTGTGTAGTTCATTCATTACGCAGTCCCTCCAAAAACACACAGCCAAACTCAGGAGGGAAGGGTGAGATATATGCGAGGCAATGGAAAATTGCCCACAGAGTAATCTCTTGATGAGCACTTTCGCATGGACGAGCACGACGACATCCTCGTATCTCTCCCTTAGAATGTGGGGGTACGTTCGTGCAAATTATCCCGCGGAGAAAACAGAGAAAACTTCAGAATGTCCTCTTCAGAAGGAGGGCCGCCAGTTAAGAGAGGGGATGAAAGTGCACAGAGTTCGCAGTCAAGTTTTCCAACTTCGCAGATGTGAAAAACGACCAACGAAAGATAAAAAGGTGTAGTTCTCACAGAGAGAATAAAAATGTGAAATCACTGAAAACCTCAGGATGGCGTGCCTGATTCACGGTGAAATGCTTCCTGTAATATATGTAAATTATATCTTCCTGTATCCATGGATAATATCCACCTTTTTAATATCAATGACAGTGGTATAATGTCAACAGTCAACAGACAGCTTTGCCTTTTTGACCCCAGTTCACATCACCAATGGAACTGGCAAAGTTCTGTTCCTGGTTATCCACGCACTGCACCGTGTGAAATGCACCAGAGAATACTGATGGTTTTCCGCCATTTCATTGGACAGGTGGGCACCCTAGTGGGCGTGTCTGTGCTGGATTACAGAGGGGGGTCCTGTTAGGAGAGCAAACAGGTGCAGGTGAGGGAACTCCACAAAGCTGTACCCAACATACCTTCATTTTCCAAAAAATAATGTATTTAGTGGGAAAATTCATATACTCCACATATATCTCTACATATATACTCAAAATAGAGTGATAATAATACATATATACTCATAGTTAAATGAACAATAGTAATATGTTTTAATGTTAACACCAAAAAATACTACTACTACTACTACTACCTCTAATAATAATAATAATGACAAAATAAAAAATAAAATAGCCTTTTGTCTGAATACTGTTTCTTTTTTTAAGACAAAAAGCTGTTAATTCGCTGTGTAACAGTACATTGGGCAGAGGCAAATCAATTTTTGCTTCAGGTATGGATGGCAAGGCTTTTGTGTCCTCACTGAAAATAGCACATTCTTTCAAATAAATGTGTGGCTGCCCCTGGGGTTTTTAAAAGAGATCCCACATGTGAGTACTCCTCTTTCAGAATCCTTGCATTTCTTCCTCAGTTTGGTAAAATAAAGATCCCAGGTCTCATTTCTGTGGGTGAACAGAGGAAATATCACAAATATTAAATTTTGCCTGTTACACGAAATGCGGCATGAAGTCATGGTCTTCGTGCCATTAATTAGTGCTACTGAACCCCTTCCATTCAGCTAATCCCAATTAAGTTAGTGGGGAAGGGCTAGGTCATCCAAGGGCCATGCATACTGTGTAACTGTGATCTCCTGGACGCAGGTCCGGTGTTTATTGTAATAGGGTGATGAGGTGATGTCATGTTCAGAAACTTCAGACTGATCCAATTAAATTTCTTGTTCAAACATACTCTGGTTAATGTTTTTTTTTTTTTTTTTGAAGGGGCAGGGGTAGGTGAAAGCCCTAGACAGTTTGGGTTTAAAAAAGAGCTTCAGGAGAACCCACCATAAATAAGCACTGCCTAGCATCCCTCGCCTGTACGCCTCTCTTCTTTGGGCTGCAGCTGGCTCTGAACAAAAGGTCCTTATGTAAGGTCAGACACGGGTCAAAGGTCAAAGTTTAAGTTTCACCGTTCCATCCTCAGAATATGAGAATGAACCCAGCGGTGGCCTTGTCGCTCAGGCAACCGCAGAGGACCGCAGTCTGCCTGCCCCGCCCTTTATCACACAAATAACTTGCACCAGCCTGGCTCTTACGCGGAACCCATAATCTCATTTTTTCTTTTTCCTGAGCGTTTTGTTTTGCTTTCACTTAGCCCTGAATGCAGGCTTCCTCCTCTGGTTTTCCAGCCCTCAATTTGGGAAACCGCAAGGAGCACGGCCGAGACTTAAGGTTCCGCCCCGGTGTCAGGGCTGGGGCAGGGTGTCCCGTGTGCCAAGCTCTGGAGGGGAGGGGCGAGAGGGACAGACTGGGCACCCCATCCCCATGCACCTGGGGACGCACCATATGAAAATGTTGGGAACAGTATCAATAAACAATATTTGACTGGTCGTATTAGCTGATACCGATACTGATAGCACCACGTTTTAGATTACAGCACAAAGGCAAACAGTTTCCATCCTCATAGATTTAAGCTTAGCCATTGACACTATTTGTCAACTCATCCTTCTGGAAAGATTTGAAAACCTTGTAGGCCCGTGGGGATAAGCTCTCTCCTGGTATAAGTTATACCTTTCAGACTGTCATTAATGTGTGCACATTAACAACGAGTACTCTAATCAATCCAGGGCTAGATGTGGAGTACCACAAGGATCTACGCTTGGGCCTCTGCTCTTCTCCGTGTGCTCCCCTGAGGACAAGTTAACCGCAAGCATAGTATTAATTTTCACTGCAGTGCAGACGGTATTCTGTTGTATTTATCAGTTAAGCCTGAAGAAGTTGTTCTAGTGTCAAATCTGGAAGCCTGTCTCTTCGACATAAAAGAATGGATGACCCATAACTTTCTCTTGCTGAATCCTAACAAAACAGAGTCAATGATAGTTGGGCCCAAGTCCCTGAGATGCAAACTACCTGATTATATGCTAAACCTGGATGGAACCTCTGTTACTACTAGTGCTGTCACCAGATATATTGGAAATACATTTGATCCTGATCTCTCATTTAAAACACATATAAAGAACATCTCTAGGGTTGTTTTGTTACTTCAAGATTTAGTCATTCACTTTTGTCTGGATGTGCATAATTCCTCGCTGAATGGTCTGCAAAATTCTGTTGTTCATATTCTTACCAGAAGAAGGAGATCTGACCACATCAGTCCAGTGTTAGCTCATGTCTACTAGTTAAATTCCAGATATATTATTAGATACTTCTCCTTACTTTTAAAGCATTACATGGGCTGGGCCCTGTATATCTGAACAGTGTCCTTTCTTCCCATAATCCCTCAGGAACGCTCCACTCACAGGCCTCCTTGCCAGTCCTAGAGTAGCTAAAAGTACCACAGGTGGCAGAGCTTTTTCCCATCATGCGCTTATTCTATGGAGTAAGTTTCCTGCTCATTTTAGGGGTTCAGGCACTCTCTCAATATTTAAATCTAGGTTTAAGGCTTTCTTTTTTAGCCAGTCCTATTGCTGAGGGGCAGGGTTGATTGGCCAACATAAACCCTAGAGTGTCTGGTAGACTGAGCTGTCAGTGCTGTCACTGGATCATGCACGGTATCTCTGTGTTAAGTTGAGCCAGAGTCAGGGTCTGGTGGTGACTGTCTCAGGACTGCCCTCATAACTGTGTTGGCCCTTTACCTTCGTTCCTCTAGCTGTTCTTCCACAGATAATTCTGCCTGTGTTTTTTTTCCCTTCTTGCACACAGGCACCTCTATCTCTCCTGCACAGCTCAACATTCTGTGTATTTTTTTCTCCTCTTTTCCCTCACTTCGAGCGACTGCCCAGAGCGGTAGCAATGGATCCGACTGAGCCCCCTCCTCCAGACGTAGCTGGTTCAGCTCCAGCTCCACGCTGGTCGCCTGCCTGACAGTATCGCCCGCTGGCCTTACAGCTTGTCTCTCGTCACAAATAGAGTCATCCTGGCCCTGTTTCAGTTACATATGTGACATATTTGTGTTGTTATTTGTCTGTTAATTATACATGTATTATGTAAACAGCCGTTTTTCCATTGACCGGTGCCAGGCTGCACCAGATGGGCTCCCCTCTCTGAGCCTAGTCCTGCTCTGGGTTTCTCCCGAACACCAGCCAGGGAGTTTTTCCCTTGCCACTGTCGCCCTGGGCGTGCTCTTGCACGGTTCAGGCCCAGATCTGTGCACAGCTGCTTTGTGACAATGCCCTTTGTCAAAAGTGCTATACAAATCAAATTGAATTGACTTAAATCGAATTTCGGCATTCTTGGAAGAAGTAGCTGAGCCGAGACGTTAACTTATGAAGAAAAAATTTTGCATTCTTGACAAAATACTTCAACTTCCTCTGTGGAAAGGGGCAGAAAGTACCTTAAGTTTTTTTTTTTAACTTCTTTTACTGCACTAGCAAAATACCCATTTTCGTTATTGACGAAATCCTCAGCGATACACGATGCAATGAAAAACTATACAGCAAATAATGAAAGATGGTCAGCATGACTTACAAGTGGCTCCGTGTTCTTGACCAGCTGTATGATCTTCACCGAGTCCTGTTGCTCATCCAGGTCATCGGGCGGCGGCGGCAGGGTGGGTCCGAAGCATTTCTGTGCCACAGTGTCGTGGACAGAGAACAGACTCTGCAAGGGGCGAAACAGAATAGGAAACACCTACATCCTGCCAAGAGATTGGTGCACTTTCCACCAATGGAGTGCACTATAGTACATTCTAGGAAGAAAACAGGAAGTTGTAGTTGAAATAATAATTTTCATTCTTACCACAGACCACGTGGAGAAGCTATTAGTCATGAGCTGAGATCTACAGCATTAATCAAGGCATCTGGATGCTGTAGATCAGTTAGACTAACTACCGTCATTAAGCAGACTGTTGCAATGGAAATCCAAATGTACAACAGTGGAAAGTAAACACATGCCCAAGGAAGTTGTCAGTCAGTCAGAAAACAGTCAAGCCTCCACAATACAAAGATTCTCATTTATTCAATTGTGACGTTCATTTTGCCAACAAGTTAACAACTCATTATCCCTGAGTCTGGAAACATTTTTTTTTTCTTCCACAAAACATCTTCTAGCCATATGCCTGAGAGAAATAAATCTTCTGTAAAAAACAGTATTTTATTACAGGAGAGCAGGCAGCCATACATCGCTCAAGCTGTTCCTAAGAGACCAGATGGTCTTGAGCCAACCTGAGCTGGAAGTCCGGGCAGGGATTCAACAACGGGAGTCAGGCCTGCTTCCCTTTAACCTTCATCATCATCATCACCGCAATTATCACCCATTATCACCATCATCTTCATCGTAAACATCAATCTCATTAGCATGATCATCTTCATCATGCTTGGCGTTATCGTGGTCTTGTATAACTGCCTCCTTCCCATAATTTATTAATTCTTAAAAAAATGCTTTTATTTTATGGGTAAATCTAATCAATTATGTAGTGGAAACTTTTACTCAGAGTGATTTACAGGAAAAATATAGTCACGAGAACACGATAATGTGAAAACTTAGTGATGCAATCTGGCCATTCAACATAGCCTAGATGCATCAATACTGACCTTCAGTAATCCTTTTAAATAGCCAATGAAATGCTAGCCTTTCAGTGGCTCTGCCCCATGACTCACAAAAACAACCCAGGACCATTGCTATACACCCACAAGTCTTCAGTCAAGCACCCTCTTCCTTGTTAGCCTCCAATTCATCCTGCCTGCTGTGCTACATTAACCCTTCAAGGTATGAGTTCACAAATGTGTGATTAGAGTAATTTTAATTGAACATTCCAATGCCGATGTAACAATCACTGCTGGCGAGTTCTAGAACGCTGACTAAAGAGTTTTGAATAAACATTCTAAAAAAAGGGTTAATAAAGCCTAATATTATTCCCAGACTCTCGATGGTTTCGTCATCAACTGTCCCCGTGTCCCCTTTCAACTGATAGCAAGCCCAGCCAGTAATAGCCAGCATTAAAAAAAAAAAAAACAATAAGGTATGCTAACAGGCGCAGGTATGCTAATAGGTAACACATGGCGAAAGCCGCGGTCACTGCAAGGGAGCCCTGCGATGTATCACGGGCGCCGACTCAACTCATAATTGAGCCGAACTGGATTTCAGGCCGATTTCCTAGAAGTGAATGCAGTTCCCGTCGCGGCGGGCGCAGCGGCGCCTAGCGCCAAAATACGGCTTTTCCTCTGAAGCGCGCGGAGGCCGCGGAGGGAGGACCCGGGCGCCCGACCGTGCTCCGTGCCGTTCCTTACATATTTACTCCCGCTGTAAACAACGTGAAGCTCTGCGAAAACAGATCGCCGGACTTGTCAAAATAAGCAGGAGGGGGGTGGGGGGGGGGGGAGCTGCAGCCGCGGCATCGGGATCTCGTTAGCGCAAAAAAAATTTCCCCGAAAATGAGGTATCCCCTGCGGGCGCTCGGCGGAAAACCCGACCGCGACCGTGTTCCCGCGCCGCGCTGGCGTCGCTAACGAGGGAAGCGGTCGGCGACAAGTGCAACCGAAGATTTTCCCCGCTTATTCCACGCACACAGCCCATAATAATCAAGTCTTTAAGAGGCCGCGCAGAGACCTTTTGAAAGGGCAGGTGCTCAAAGTAGAAAAGCTATTTTATGACACCCAGTTATTTCACAGAATGTACTTTACTAAAATGAAGGAATGACACAGAGCCCCCACCCCCCCCCCCCCCCCCCCCCCAACACATGCCTGTCATGCAGTGTGAGTCTCGAAACAGGTAGCTATGACGTGGTGCGCTTTTTGTTCTTGTTATTGTTCTTCACGTGTGAGTATGAAGCAAGGCCTCACTCCTTGATTTATTTTCCCTTGTAAAAAATGCTCCATGTTGGCTGTAGTCGCTGGGGATGATGATTGAGATGGTGCACCGCGGTTCTTCAGCTCGTCTCTTGGCTTCCATTTGGCGTGGAGGTGATTTACGCAAGCCTTGTACCAGATATCCCCGGGGACCCATTTGAGTTTCATCCATCCATCAGCCACATCCCAAAATCACATCCCAAACGCTTTCACATTGCTGAATGGTGTGTGCTACTATGATACAGGCTGTCCTGTACCGGTCAAATTATTTTCTGTATCTAAGCACCAGAGCACACAGATATAAAAACATTCTTTCTTCACATACAAAGTAAAATGTCCATTGTTCATTCAACTCTTGACAAATAACATTTGGTCCCACTCTGGAATGTGGGACCAGATTTTATCAACGTGTTTTATCAACGTGTTATCAAAGTGTTGAGTTAACAATGAATATTTTACAGTGAACTTTGGAGGGAGGCACGGTTGGGTCGCTGCTCACCTTGACGTGGGGATTGGCCAGCAGATCGGACAGCTCTTTGACCTCTTCTCCGTCAGCTTTGCTCTGGAGGTCCCGGGACAGCTGGGGAGGAGAGGGGAGATGTTCTATTACTGAATAGATATTCAACTCACCTGTGGAGGAGACTGCCATGTACAGTTCCCAAAGATTATCTACTTATTAGATAAGCCCACTTTCTGTAACCCACCTCTTATTTAAAATGAAGCCAAATAAATGTTTGTGTTTGAGGAAAGTAAAGCATTTTTAACATATCAAAAGCACGGACACTGTAAATTGTACAGGGTTTAATTTGACTAGGGGTGAATGAAGACAATCTTATCCAAATAAACGTACACGGATTGCAATTTTCTAAATATATTTTTGCATAAATCAATTTATGCAGATGGACACTTTACTGAAGCAATTAAGGTTAGGTGCATTTGATCCAGGATACAATGGCAGCTCCCAGTTCCCTGTCCATTATACAACATTGCCGCCCATTTCTGGGGGGTCCTGTGTGTCCCCTGGTTTTTGTTTTTACCGAGCACTCTGGCTCACTTGGCTACTCACTTGTACATATCAAAAACAGTAGTTCGCTGGTAAATTAGACTGCAGCAAAACAATTCAGACAGGAGCAGAAGAACAGCCCAGCCCGAAAGTCCATCAGATTATGGAAGAATTTGGCCAGGATGTCAGATCAAGCGAATGACTGCGCTGATGGCATAATTCGGATCAGGGGTGGGAATGAAACCCAGACGCGGACGCGGCCCTCCCTGTCCATCGTGTATAGGTTTGATCTCTTTGGGCTGGTCCGATTCCAGCACTCCTGGGATTCCTTGACTGATGTTCGCTCCAGCCCTGCAGAATCCCCTCTGCTTCCTCCCCGGAGGAACTCAGTGAGCGAGCCCGGGGCCAGGGGCGAGCGAGACAGGGGCGGGGAGCACGTCCAGGGCAATTCTCGGCAAAAAGCAGCAGCGCAGACTTTAGTACTGTTTGTTAAAAAAAGAAAAATAGACACATCCGTGGCCCGGATTCAGTCAAACATCTGTCTTTAACTTTGGCGTGCTGTTAAATGCGAGAGTTCATCTTTGTCTTCACGAATGCAGTTTTGGACGAGTTCGGCCATCTCAAAACTGCGTGTGTATGCTAAGAACAAATATTTTTCTTTTCAGATTATTTTAATTCCGGACAGAACATTAATTGTTAAGTTAAGGAAAGTTCACACCTGCCGTATGCTTGGGGTTTTGAAGGTTTTGTTGGTTAGCATCCTCAGCTGATATTTTACGGTACCTATTCCTGTCCTTTTAAAAAAAGGCTTTAAAAATTAAGACCTGTCTGAGATATGGATCTATGTGACTGTTTGCCATACGTAATGTTCATTTCAGAGTTTCCA
This sequence comes from Anguilla pacifica, assembly GCA_039654925.1. Lineage (NCBI taxonomy): Eukaryota > Metazoa > Chordata > Actinopteri > Anguilliformes > Anguillidae > Anguilla > Anguilla pacifica. The sequence goes on along the minus strand of CM077291.1, from coordinate 10,610,585 downwards.
TTCCTTTGCCCTCATATTTATTTTTTAGTTTTTTATTTTAAACTCACAAAATTGTACAATTTGGCCTTCTATTTTTGAATCATGAATTTACAGGATGACCATCACTCTTCCACAACCATTTGCCTTACATTTTTATTTACAAAAGTATAAAAACTTATATATAGTTTACCTTTCCAGTGGCTCTCTAAAACCACGTGAATAAAAATGTAAACACGTAAGTCTGTAATATAAAATGTATAAATCAGTAGTAATTGTATGCATACTTCTAAAAAACCTTTTTTTTTCTGTTTTGAGAAATTTTCCCAGAATGTTGAACCCACAGTTGTCATGGGAATGACAGATGTTGCAAGGGAAATATGACATGTGTTGCTTGTTAATTTTTTCAGTGTCTGGATCACTATACGTGCTAGCCAGACCGTCTAAATGTACAGCTTGTAAACAGCGAACGTAGCAGACTGGAGACAGGGCCGTCCAAAAATATCTGGAACAGATGAATTTCATCAGAACAAACCCGAACTGCTTTTCCCACAAATAGGGCCTAACCAGCGAGCAAATTCGGTCTTTTATCATGCTGAAGCGGAGCAATGATTTTAATCAGCTGTATAATTTGAAGAAGCTGCTTCCCCAACAATGAGGGGAATATCTGAAAATACGGCATCGCTGAACAAAGGTGATCCTCAACCAATGGACACACAGGGGCAGAAGAATTCTATTCTGCCTCAGTGTCCATCATGATGGCACAGGCAGCTGCCATTTTAAGAAATGAGCTTGCTTCTCTGAGCTCTGCTAAGTGCTGTAGAGACAGGACTGATATACAGCACCGAACTGTAGGGTTATGTGTCTTCATCAACAACGATTTCCTCTCCTGACCTCACGTGGGGGAAGAGAGCAGGCTCCAGGTGTCCTCCTTGTTCAATTTACGTCAGAATCAAACTTGACTCTTGTGAACCCTTCGGCCTGAAATGGCTCCAAAACCAAAACAAAAACAAAAAAAACAGCACTGACAGGTCCAACATTTTGGAATGCATTTAACCATTTCAATTACAGATGCAAGTTGGCGTCAATATATTTATTGTAGAAACATGGGACAGGCTCTGTGTAATCTCATAGAAGATTGTTGTTGTCTGTTGCTTAAATTCTTTTTTTTTTTTCAGGCCAATAGTGGATAATGCCTTCGCGAAATTTTATGTACATCACCGTGTGAAACAAAACAATTGGAGATCGCAGTTAAAATGGCGTACGGAGCCAAGGCAATTAGTCACGAAGAAATGTAATTTCAAAACAGGTATCTAACCAAGGCCTTAGGGAGGGAGGGAGTGCAACAGAAAAGAAATAGATTTGGAAGCGTCGCGCTCCCGTCTCAAGCTCTGCTTATAAACCCATCTGTGTTTACTCAGGTTCTGTCTGAACCGGGCTCCGGCAAGAAGAAATTTGTCATAATTTGTCTGCCTTCCGCTGGGGTGTCACGCACTGGCCAAAACCGTGCGGCTCAGGACCGGGTGACCTTGTGGCGGAGATCCGTCCGACAAAAAAAGAGGCTTTCTCATTGGTGCCCCGGCTCCTCTCTGTGTCCTTGGTGTCTTCCTCTCCCGCCCCAAGAGAGCAGGAAGTCTTTCCTAAAGAAACACTGCGAGAGCTGCCAGCCAATCTGTAAATGCTACTGGGCTTACGCATGAGTATATCTTTCTTTCCTGTCTTTGGTCAAACAACGCCCCCCCACCGCCCGCCCTCCCCCAGTTCCCTTCCCACCTGGCCCACCTCTTCTCTCCTTTAGAGTCTTGCGAAAACGATAACACATTGCTGCTGCGTCTGCCTTTTTAAAGAACAGAAATTATTCGGCTTTGATTATCGCAAAGACCGAGCCTGGGATTCAAACGACGGCAAAATTGTCCCGGCTCACGGCACGTCAGTCAGGCAGCGCAGGTGTTCGTTCGATAGCGCTCCCCGCTGCACCAGAGGATTAGCCGTACAGAGAGAGAAGGAGTTCACAGATGTCTCTTTCGTACGGTGGAGATCTGTAGATTGACATATAGGGAGTTCGGACGATTGAACATCACCTCACCCTTGTCGTCTCCATCCCCCGTCCATCATTGTGAGGGTGCAGAGCACCGACGGACGTCTGGAAAGGAGGCGGATTGCTAAATCCGTATCGCAGGAACAGCAGGAGACTTTCTTTTTATTAAACTTTTATCTGCATCATATGCCTCGTTGCTTTTATCTTCCATTTTTCTCATTGTGTCAGTGCCCTCCACCCTGCCTCCCCCTTCCTTGCCAGTGATCCCATCCATCCAGTCTCCTCCAGAGCAGCACTGCAGTCTCTCTGTGGCAGAAAGTCTGGCAGGTGTAGGATCACTCTGCCCCCCCACCCCACCCCCACCCCAACCCCAGCGCTGAGACCTGACATCTCTATTAAACACATGGCAGGTAAAGAGAAAGAAACAGGGGCTAAATCTGGGCACTTTCAATGGAAATATTTCTACCCTAACTCTCAGACACGGGTCAAATTCTTGCAGATACGTTTCTTAAAGGATTTTCACAGTCTGCGACTACAAAAAATAAAATACATTTTTGGTGCAACACTGGGTTTCTCCACAGGAGCAGTCCTGGTACCGTAGGATGATGTCTCTCCCAGGTGTTATGATTTTAGGGCCGTCTATGAGCAGAATTAATCACACTTCACCCGTGACAACTGGTTCCTGGAAGAGGTTCCATGTTAAAGTGCCAGCTCTGACCAGCTCTGTTTTTGAAAGGGGGACTTTCAAAAACATTCAGGACAAAAACCGTTCTTTCAAGTGAATTGCACTTTTTTTACGGTTCATAATATGCTTCATTTAAAAATTCCCATGGATCTGCAGGATTGTTTTTTTTTCCTGAATTATGGGGTATGAGCAGACTGTCCTTGTTTGCCAGCCTCATGTCTATCCACTATTTTTAAATATAGCCCAATACTTTCTAACCAATCATATCAACTCACTGAAGGCTGGTCTAGGCTGAAGGGGCTATTTTGGAGATGAACTATGAGACACAGGGTGATCTAAGCCAACAGGGCTAGCTCTACAGCAGCACTCACCTCATAGGCCAGAGTTCCAGTGTAGACCAGCACTGGGGGAGGACTCTGGTGTTGGTACTGCTTCAGCCTCTCGTGAATCTAGGAGGAGAGAAGAGTTCTGAGATCAGTAACGAAGGCGTGTGTTTGTGTGTGTGTGCTTGTGCACGCACAGGTGGGTGCATGTTAGTGTGTGCGTGTGTGCCAGTATGTTTGCCTCGGGGGTGGGGGGGGGTGGGGTGGGGGCATTGGGTTACACAAACAGCAGGTCCCAGACTCCGTGGTGTCCATTAGCAGGATCTCTCCCTCTGTGGTCTTTCAGCGATACATCATTAATCCCCATGCACGCCAAGGATTAAGCAAGAGGGCCATGTGTCCACACACCAAAACAGAGACTTGGAGGCAAACACATGGTCTGCGGAAACATCAGCAGCTGGACTTCCCCCGTGAGAGCCCAAATCACAGCTCAAAAGACCCCTGCACTGTGTCAGTTTAAACATATCTGAGATTTCACAATTGTTATTGCATTGTTATTACTATGCTATTACGCTAGTGTACATTGTACTTGCTCTCTGTAATTACACAGATTAACCAATCTGGCCATAACAATGATTTACAGCCTTGTTTGTTGTGCAAGTGTGAAATTAGCAATTCAGTGCCTACCAAGGAAATAAAGTTCAACCAAAAGAGCAATGATATTTTTTTCATTTTGAAAAACTTAATATGTTAGATGAATTAAAGAAAAAAGATATACAGAGAAATCTGTATTAATAAAGAAAAACCAGAAACACTTGAAACAAAGAAACAGGCTTCTCAGAACAACTTTCCCCACTCGTTCAAAAAAATTATAAAATAAAAAAATAAGTATGAAACACCAGCTATGTGCCCTCCTGGTGCAATCAATAGTGAAGTGTTAATCTGGAGCCCCTGGCATGTGTGATTTAAGGCCTGTGGTCTGACAAGAGTATACAGGATATCATAGGGCACACTGAAATGTGGGGCAGGGAGAGCCTCTGTGCCAAAGCAGCAACTGAGGCCTGTCAATCACAATCACCTGTCACCTAGAAGGGGCGGGGCCATCCCTGGAGCCAGACTCAGACCAGGGGCCTGGGCCCATGCAAGTGAGAGAGGGTTGACTGGGATAAGGGGGTATGGGATGGGGGAGGAGAGTTCATTGCTGTATATTGGCAGTATAGTATAATGGGTAAGGAAGCGAGTGGGCTTCTAATGGTCACAGGGTCAAATCCCGGGTTGGCCGCTGTTGTACCCTTGATCAACATACTTAGCCTGCATTGCTTCAGTATATATCCAGCTGTATAAATGGATGTAATGTAAAAAGGTGCGTAAGTCGCTCTGGATAAGAGCGTCTGCTAAAAATGCCTGTAATGTAATGTAATATCCTGTTCATTTCAAGACTGGGAGACAAAGCCCATTTTAGGAAGATGGGGGGTTGCAGAAATAATTGCATGTGTTCTGTATTTGCTGTACACATTTATGTAGCTATTTATTAGGACTGATGAAGGAGTATATTTTTCTGTTTCATATAAAATGGCTACATTCGGTTAATGTTTGAGATCTAGTCATCTAAAATGCTGGTACACAAACCAAACATTCCTTTATATTTTCTCTGCAGCTTCATTATTCATTATAATTGGAAAACACTAACTCCCTCTGTAGGGCATAGAGACAAGCCTATTATGGCATCCTTATCACAACCAGAGAGATTATATCATATATGGAAATAAGAAATTGTGCAATATTGTTTAGAAAATCACATGTAAATGACACATAATTCAGTCACAGTCTTTTCTGTAGTATTGCTATTACAGTAGATGGATTTGGTCAATAAATATTCAGCTGTTTTTCTCATATTATTTTTCATGCCAAGAAAGTTTTATGATCCGGGCATTGTTTTTCCTCAGGGTCCGTTTACTTGAGAGAAAATTCCACGTTGCTCTACATTAGTTGCAGTGAAACTCATCATATAACATGCTAACAATGTCTGTGCAGGGCTGACAGAAGCATTACCCAGACTGCACTGCTGCAGTCAGAGCAGCCGCAACACAACACTGACCTGAGGTTAGTTACTACGGCCAAGTCGTTATGATCTGCCGTCTGACCCGAATGGGGGTGTGTGTGTGTGGGGGGGGGGGGGGGGGGGGGGGGGGGGGGGGGGGAGGTGGAATTAAACATCTGCTACAAGTAGTTCATTTACTGTTTCAGAATCTACGGAAGAAAAAAAAAAGTGTTGCTTTCCCCTCGCAAGTCCCAAAAATGACCTCACCGTGAATTTGGGTATTTTCAGAGAGCGGGGCTAGTTACTGTGGAATGCTCTCGCTGAACGAACGCGCGATTACCTGCTTTTGTGTACGCGCGTCGGCAGAGGGTCCAACAATCTGTCCGCCTACAGCGGAACGTATCTATCCGTCTGCGTCTCGAATCGAAAATATTTTACCTCGCTTTCATGCTTCGAAGGAAAGGCTTTACTGCTCCCCGTGAGACATCGGCTTGGAACCGATTCATACGCGCGGTGGAAAAACTACAGCTCCGGGAGTCACCTTGTAATGGCCAGTGCTCACAAAAAAATAAAAAATAAAAAAAATGAAGGTCATGGAGTGAAAGGGAAAATAAGACACAGAAAGAGAGAAGGCAAAAGATAATCAATTTCAAGCTTACTTGCTTTAAACAAAGACTCCACCCACTCCGTGGGGGCCAGAAGTATTGCAGCAGGACTGATCAAAGTTCATTGTAAAATGAGCTCAGATAGGGAATGTTTATACTTCCTGTTGAGCTCATATAAACTTCATTAGACACTCGCTGTATAGATGTAGTGTTTTTTTTTTTGTTTTGTTTTTTGACTACAAATCAAGAACTGGCATAGCCTGTTGTAGAATACTGCTACTGATTGATGCTGGTAGGAAATATAATACTTAAAGATTTTTAGAAAATATATCAAGCAGTTTCCAGCCCGAAACAAATATATCATTGCATGAACACAGTGAAATCGTCATTGCTGTTGCAATACTAACAGTGTTTAAATGAGCTCAAAAGGGATAAAAAATGCATTCAGTCAGAGCAAAGAGTTGACTTTACTACAAATATTTTGCTTCGGAGAAAATATGCCTCCAATATAGGTCGGTATGTACTGACATATTACTGAGCTGGCATAAACAGACTGAAAGCACATTAAGTCATGTGTGTTTGTTGTCTGCGACTTCTCATTCCTTGGCCGTTGTGAGTCTGTGGATCCACGTTGTTAGCGTAGCGGGGCACGTGCCACTAAATAAACACTTCCCCAGAGCAGTCTCATGAGGAAACAAAAGAAAAGCATTAGACCTTCTCCAAATCAATGTTTTGGTAATCCGACAGGGTCTGGGCTGAATAATAGGAGAGGGGGAGGGAGGGAGGGAGGGAAGGAGAGCGAGAGAGAGAGAAGCAGCATCTGTGTTTTTGACTGGGGGGGGGGGGGTGGGGACAGGGGGGCTGGGGGGAAGCTTAGAAGGACCTGGTTAATGTCATCGCCGACCAATCACTTTCACCGCCCTGTGCCATGTCCGTCTATGCTGTGGCCTGTGCGCAGGGCGATCAGCCCCCTGACCTGGATTAGAGGAGCTAGAGCAGTTATCCCTGAAGTTTTCGGAAACTTTGGAAATTGTTCTGCCCTGCCAATAAGCACTAAGGTATTATTGAATTGAAAATTGAGAGAGAGAAAAAGAAAGAGCAAGAGAGGAAGAGAGAGGGGGAGTGGAGAGAGAGATAGGGGTGAGACAGAGGGATGAGAGAAAGGCAGAGAAGGGGTAGAAAATGATGGATAGAGAAAGAAAGGTTAGGGAAAACAGTGAGGGAGAAAGAAGGGGGAAGAGAGGGAGGGGGGGGCTCAACTGTCACAGGGAAGGCAGACACAAGAATTTGAATTTGAAATCCTGTCAAATACCGAATATCCACTCAATCTTACTCACTGCTCCCACACCACATCTGTTTTTCAGTAATCACTGTGTGTGTGTGTGTGTGTGTGTGTGTGTGTGTGTGTGTGTGTGTATACATGCATGAATGCATGCATGCTGTACAGTTCATTAATGCTTTAAAATGACATAAACCTGTTGTATCAGGTTTTTTCATTGTAATAAAAAAAATTGTCATTAACATATTGTTAATACGTTACTGTTACTAATGTTGTAGTTGATTGAAGGATGAACAAAGGCAACGAACCAACCGAATAGGGTAGGACTGTTCTTTTTTACTCTTAACTATTCTTCTCTTTAAAAAACTAGCTGAGGAAGAGTGATTATTCTTGATGGCCCAACCCAAAATACATATTATCCTGGTCTATTAACTGTGGATCTCCATGTGCAGGCCACAGGTGATTGATTTGATGCAAGGAAGGAGGAGGTGGGTCAGAAGTGCCTACAAAATGTATCACAGTGTTTCAGGAAAAGAAAACTCACTGATGTTGTAGCACTGGTTGTCAATTTTTTTTTTTAAATAATGGCACCCAAATTAGAAAAGTAATACTTATTAGGGTCCCATCAAATGCACATACTAGCATCACCTAGTGGACTACAGACTCATTCTGAGACTCATCTCTTACCCCTCTGCACTGGTGTGTAGGTCAATAATTTGGTGATAAAAAGGTCAAAATTAAGCAATATTTTCTACATTCTTTATAACCTCCAACTGCCATAACCCCGCCTCTGATTTTTGTTTCGGACTGCCTAACGAACAGTCCCTCGGGGCGTATGGCAAATCCTCCATGGCTCTTTCAACCCTAGAACACGCTGTGCTTGAAACTTATGTTTACTGTGGAAGCTGCATTATAGGCAATTCCTTCTTTCCCCGCTGAGCTTATAACCACAGACATTTTACACCATGTTCCTTTTTAACATCTAAGTGTTTTATATCGTAAAAAGTCAGAGGATACAGAAAAGCGTGTTTGCCGATGCTAGCGTTCGTTAAGCTAGCGATTTTCGGGGTGATTTATGGAAGCTTCCGGACTGTATACACAAGCCGAATTGTCGAAGGCAAATTGAAACCATGCAGCCGAATCTGATACGAGGGGAAGGCGGTGAATTAGGGCTCTTTGGCTCCTCGGTTGTTTTGTTCTATTTTTGGGGGGGTGCTGTGTACAGTTAGTGAAGGAGCCCGACAGGGACGGTCGATGATCGGTTTTTTCCACTTCTTCTCATCCCTCGCGTCTTGCCAGTCCAGTTTAGATGCATGTGATCTTCTCTGGCTTCGCTGTCCTCCCTCCCTGAGGTAAAACCTGGGATCAATGAGCTTCACTCAAAGCTTCACTCGAATCCTCCCTCGATTTGGCTTAGTTCATTAAAAAAAAAAAGTTTTTACTTACAATATCCACAAGGATCTTTGTACGGGGTTTCCTCTGAACTCAGTCAGGGGTGCTCTCAAATACAGACAGGTCCATCCATCACTTCATTTCTAGTGTTGGAAAAAATGTCTGTTTATGCAAACTTTGAGGAAGTTTTGAGTGCACTGTCTGCTCCCCATCAAAGCTATTTGGAATGCGGCCTATGGACCCGGGCATAACATTGCGTATTTTGGACAGATCCCACTCCGTAGATCATATTTTACTTGATTTTAAGGATGTGTTTGTGAGCCGACCAAATCAGCTGAACCCAGGTTTTGAGTTATTAGGCGGCCCGGACGTTCGCGTCTGGCGTCTTTCAGGAGGACTGTTCAGGCCTCCCTGCAGTACCTGACTCCCCCAGGCACCGAGAGCTTCTGTCTGTCAGCTGCTTACTGCGCACCTGTCAGAGTAAGCTCCTGAAACACCTGCGCCCTGTCTGTGTGTGTGGGGCTACCCAGCAGGTTTATCACCTGTGCCCTGTCTGTGTGTGTGTGGGGCTATCCAGCAGGTTTATCACCTGTGCCCTGTCTGTGTGTGTGTGGGGCTATCCGGCAGGTTTATCACCTGTGCCCTGTCTGTGTGTGTGTGGGGCTATCCGGCAGGTTTATCACCTGTGCCCTGTCTGTGTGTGTGTGGGGCTATCCAGCAGGTTTATCACCTGTGCCCTGTCTGTGTGTGTGTGGGGCTACCCAGCAGGTTTATCACCTGTGCCCTGTCTGTGTGTGTGTGGGGCTATCCGGCAGGTTTATCACCTGTGCCCTGTCTGTGTGTGTGTGGGGCTATCCAGCAGGTTTATCACCTGTGCCCTGTCTGTGTGTGTGTGGGGCTATCCGGCAGGTTTATCACCTGTGCCCTGTCTGTGTGTGTGTGGGGCTATCCGGCAGGTTTATCACCTGTGCCCTGTCTGTGTGTGTGTGGGGCTATCCAGCAGGTTTATCACCCGTGCCCTGTCTGTGTGTGTGTGGGGCTATCCAGCAGGTTTATCACCTGTGCCCTGTCTGTGTGTGTGGGGCTACCCAGCAGGTTTATCACCTGTGCCCTGTCTGTGTGTGTGTGGGGCTATCCAGCAGGTTTGTCACCTGTGCCCGGTCTGTGTGTGTGGGGCTACCCAGCAGGTTTATCACCTGTGCCCTGTCTGTGTGTGTGTGGGGCTATCCAGCAGGTTTATCACCTGTGCCCTGTCTGTGTGTGTGGGGCTATCCAGCAGGTTTATCACCTGTGCCCTGTCTGTGTGTGTGTGGGGCTATCCAGCAGGTTTATCACCTGTGCCCTGTCTGTGTGTGTGTGGGGCTATCCAGCAGGTTTATCACCTGTGCCCTGTCTGTGTGTGTGTGGGGCTATCCAGCAGGTTTATCACCTGTGCCCTGTCTGTGTGTGTGTGGGGCTATCCAGCAGGTTTATCACCTGTGCCCTGTCTGTGTGTGTGTGGGGCTATCCAGCAGGTTTATCACCTGTGCCCTGTCTGTGTGTGTGTGGGGCTATCCAGCAGGTTTATCACCTGTGCCCGGTCCGTGTGTGTGTGGGGCTATCCAGCAGGTTTATCACCTGTGCCCTGTCTGTGTGTGTGTGGGGCTATCCAGCAGGTTTATCACCTGTGCCCTGTCTGTGTGTGTGTGGGGCTATCCAGCAGGTTTATCACCTGTGCCCTGTCTGTGTGTGTGGGGCTATCCAGCAGGTTTATCACCTGTGCCCTGTCTGTGTGTGTGTGGGGCTATCCAGCAGGTTTATCACCTGTGACCTGTCTGTGTGTGTGTGGGGCTATCCGGCAGGTTTATCACCTGTGCCCTGTCTGTGTGTGTGTGGGGCTATCCAGCAGGTTTATCACCTGTGCCCTGTCTTTGTGTGGGGTGCTATCCGCCAGGATATTTTACTGAAGGCGATTCAAGTTCCTTGCTCAAAGAGCTTAACATGAATGGCAGTACCCCATGAAGGAATTGAACTGGCATGCCCAGTTTCATAATCACTCTACTACTATGTTTTCCTTTATTTTATCTCTGATTCCATGCCTGTAAATCTCCTTGTCTTTATCTAGATTTATGGGAACATTTCTGCCCCATTCACAAATCCTATGAATCTTCCCAGTTCCTCTAAATTTCTGCCTGTTTACTGTCCATGCAACTCTCTCTGTCCGCATCACTGAACACCTGTCTCTGCCCACGTCTGTGCAAATCTCCGAGTCTCCCCTCCTCCATCTATTTATCTTGGAGTCTGTCTCTCCCCATTTCAGTTAAGTCCATGTAAATCTCTCCTGTCTCTTCCTCCCCTCTTCCTCCTGTTCTCCATTCTACTGCCACCTGCCTGACGGTGTTCTGTTTGACCACAGGTCAAGCTGAAACACAAATCAGCAAGTGCAAGATGGCACACAAAATTTTCTTTTCACAACTCGTTCTAAAACAAGGGCAATTACATCATGCACCCGCCTAATTGAAAACAGATTAAAAAATGAGGGGATAGCGTAAATTTATTCTAACGAGGGGCAATTATTTTAAGAGCAACGTTTTTGGTGAGCCTTTGCCCAGAAACACAGAACATTATAAAAATCCACACAAGTCGTACTGCGCACAGACCAAATATTTATGTATGTGTGCAATGTATTCACTGAGGTTATTTCAGTCTGAGCGATCTGAGCTATTAATGCCAAGGAAATAATTTCAGTCATTATTCATTCTTGTGATGCTTCCTTACATGTGCAGTAGTTAAAGACAGACCGAAACTTTGTTGATGACTATCAGAAGCTAAATTTAGCTATACCACCATCCTTTAAACTGTTTTGTCAGGCAAACGCATAAGATTTATAAAGTTCTTCCAAGCCAAACTGAAACTATGCCAAAAGATAAAGCCATCATAGAGCATGTACAACACACTTATTAACTATGTTATATCATCTTCACAAACTAGAACCAGGCAAAGGTTATTCTTTATGAATAGTGACATAAAACATAATTTGTAAAATGATTGTCTGAAATGTGATATTTGTACAACCCCTGAGATAAGAGATAGAGGGAGAGAGAGAGAGAGAGAGAGAATGAAAGGGAGAGTGAGAGAGAGAGAGAGAGAGAGAGAGAGAGAGAGAGAGAGAATGGAATGTGGAATCAGGTGAGGTTCTCTTGGGGAGGTTACCTTGAGCAGTGGCAGCAGGCTCCTGTCTCTGAGCATGCTCTGTAGGAAGGTGCAGTCCTGTCGGGTCACATGGGACTGAATCTGGGAGGGGAGGGCTGCCAGCAGTTCATACTCACCTGGGGGAGGAGAAAGGAGAAGAGGCCATCACTGCCCCACCCTTCCATACATGCATACATACATGCACACACACGCACACACACACACGATCCAGCAAATGAATACAGAAAGTTTGCGGGTTTAATTTTCAAATGCAGCTCGGGTCAGGTCACCCCTACCTGTCTGGATTTTCTCCTTCTCTCCTGAATGGAGTTTAGTTCCATTGAAGAGCTCAGTCTGTCTTTGGTTTGTCCTAGTTCTCGACAGTCCTCCTCCCTAAATCTAATTTAAAACTCTGTTCTGTTCTGGCTGAGCAGGGCAGACAGCCCCTGTGGAGATTATCATGATGGTTTGTATTTGTTTTAAATATCACAAAACAACAGAAGACTCAGAGGACATCGTAATTATTTATTTCTTTCTTTCTTTTTCTCTGCTTCAATCTCTATTCTGAAAACCAATGATGCTCAGGGTAAAGAAAATGACCAGAAATGGAAAAAAAAAAACATTTTTTTTTTTTAAAGTGAAAGGAATCTCAGGTTGAGCTCAAATCTTATTTTTCAAATTGAGAAATTCAAGTGGCAGAATCTGTCACTCTCTGCTTGCTGTCCGTCCCTGGAGAAGTGCTGGGAACTCACAGAATGCTTGGCCATGATCCCCGGAATGTTCCGTGGGTACTTGGTGGTTTTATCCGAGTCAACGATTCCCTACCCTGTTCCTGGAGATCTACCGTCCTGTAAGTTTTCACTCCAGCCCTAATTTGACACACCTGACTCTACCAATTAGCATCTAACTGAGCTGCTGAATGAGGGGTACACTGTCAGGGCTGGGGCGAAAACCTACAGGACGGTAGATCTCCAGGAACAGGGTTGGGAACCACTGATCTAAAGGATAAAACATTTAGCTAAAGCGCGTGGCACCTCGAGTGTTTATATGCCAGTTTGCTATCTGTTTGATCAAGGCAGGCATGAGTAATGAGTAATTTGGTGCGCCCATGATACCAGTGCTAGCTTCAAGTTGAAAAGAGGCTAGAAAAGCTTTGAAGTATTTGAAATAATCATGTGACCCAGGTCTGTTGAGTGACACTCATGGCTCAGGTGCGCAGTGTGTGCACATTCACTCAGCCCTCATTAGACAGCCCAGTGCACGACACGCCCTTTATGACCTCTGTGAGGTTTTATAGCTTTGCCTTCTGTAGCTGTGGTTATCATTCACCTTTACAAGATGGAGGCTGATAGTGTCCTGGGAGCTCTTTACTGCAAACGCACCTGTCTGTGGGAGGGGTCAGGGGCCCCGGGTCGGACCCGCGGGACCCCCGAACCAAAGCGCGCGGCTCGTCAAAAAGCTGGGGGCACCTGCCCCCCCCCCCCCCACCGCCTACTTTACAGACTGGAAAAGTGAACGTCGGGTCAAATTATAGAAGATTTAAAGCACGCCGGGTGATGGGGGCGGGGACATGTGGGGAAGTCATCAGTGGTGAGGTACAGGTGGGCAGGGTCGACAAAGTCCAGCTCATACAATCCATCTTCTCCTCAACTACGTCGCCTGCCTGGACCAGTGCTGTTCTGAACAGTCCGAGTAAAATGTCTTTTTTTTTTTTTTTTTAAAGGTCATGTGACCGACTGGGGGTATGGGAAAGAGCTCAGTTGCTGATTGAAGTTTGAAATATCAGGAGAGAGCGTGACTGGACCAGCTTAGTGTGCTGAGTGGAGCTGGGTGACTGTGAAGATTGTCTGATCGGCTGGAGCATGAATCTGCGTGAGAGGCCCTTTCTGATAGAGAGAGAGCACTGAGAGATCCTTTCTGATAGAGAGAGAGCACTGAGAGATCCTTTCTGATAGAGATAACAATAAGAGATTCTTTCTGATATAGAAAGCAGTGAGAGATCCTTTCTGATAAAGAGAGAGCAGTGAGAGATCCTTTCTGATAGAGAGAGAGCGGTGAGAGATCCTTTCTGATAGAGAGAGAGCACTGAGAGATCCTTTCTGATAGAGATAACAATAAGAGATCCTTTCTGATAAAGAGAAAGCAGTGAGAGATCCTTTCTGATAAAGAGAGAGCAGTGAGAGATCCTTTCTGATAGAGAGCGAGAGCAGTGAGCGATCCTTTCTGATAGAGAGAGAGCACTGAGATCCTTTCTGATAGAGATAACAATAAGAGATTCTTTCTGATATAGAGAGCAGTGAGAGATCCTTTCTGATAAAGAGAGAGTAGTGAGAGATCCTTTCTGATAGAGAGAGAGCAGTGAGAGATCCTTTCTGATAGAGAGAGAGCAGTGAGAGATCCTTTCTGATAAAGAGAGAGCAGTGAGAGATCCTCTCTGATAGAGAGAGAGCAGTGGCATAGGAACGTGCCAGAAAGGTGGGTCTCCAGAAAATGCATTTATTTCACAACCCAACGATGAGCGTGGTTTTCCTGTTCAACATCATAGCGTCACATTCCTGGAATCCGCTCTTTATTTACATTTCAGTGACCGAACATGATAGAAACATTTCAGATGTTACGGATGTAGCACTTCGACAAGTTTAAAAAAACCCCGACATTCTCTATACGCACAGGGTCTTAGTTTTTTTTTTGCAACACCTCCAATGGACTGTGAAATAAATCTAGGCAAGGAGCTGTTTCCTCAAGTCTTGATGGTGCTTTCGGAGTCTTTAACACAGCTCACTGCACTCGCCAGCTTCCAACAGCAGCCATCAATGGAGGCGGCGACGGTGTGCCAAGAACCACACAGGGAGCTTAAAATGTGGAAATAAAGTACATAAAGAAAGAAAAACAGAGAGGGAGAGAGAGAGACAGAGAGAGAGAGAAAGTGAGAATGAGGGGAGGGAGACACTTTTTTTTAACGTTCCTCCTCAATTCAGACCAGGAAAATTCGACGGGACACAAATTTGTTTGAAAGTTAATTCGAGTTATTTTGCGAGTCGCTTCGAATTCCGTTTCGTTTCAGAATTTCCTCGGCGACGTACAAATTCGGTTTACTTGACGACCACCTGCAGCGAATGTCTAGGGGAAAAGGTGCAGACGTTCTGTGGAAAAGCGACACCCAGCCTGCTGTGCTCGTCCTGCGTGTCCCCTCAGCCTTCACAGAGGAACTCCCACAGAGAGAGAGAGAGAGAGCACACCGAGAGGGTTTCCCCTTTATCTGTGAAAGACGCTGTCCCATTGAAAACAAGCCCACGAGAAACATCTGGAGACCTCCCACATCAGGAGGAGGAGGCTGAGCGCATCAGGCAAATGTGGTACTCGCCGGGACCTCGCGCTCGAAATTTTCTGTCTGTTTCCAATCAAACCCTCCCGTTTCGGACCACGCCCAAAGCTTCCTTGCCCGAGCTGTTCCCTTGTGATGGCG